>OX418217.1:41191403-41548360 GCA_948455865.1 Conomelus anceps
CCTTCTCTTCTCCCTCTATCTGTTGAGTCAATACTGCACCTAGCCCATAGTTTGATGCATCGGTTTGCACTACAAATGGGATTTCGAAATGGGGGTAGGTCAGTACCGGCGAATTAGTAAGTGCGTTTTTTATGGAATCAAATGCTTGTTCATGTTCCATGTCCCAACGCCACTTAACTCCTTTTTTCAATAGCTGATGTAGCAGAGTAGCTAGGTCAGATATATTATATACATAATATAGAATACCTTAATTGTACCCACATATATTACACAATGAAAAATATTATAAAGGAACAAGTTAATGAGATGCTTGAACAGGGTATTATAAAAAATCTTCTCCATTTTGTAGCCCATTATGGGTTGTTCCTAAGAAGACTCCGCCAGGAGAACCACCAAAGTACAGAGTTGTAGATTTCAGACAGCTGAATGATCAAACTGAATTGGAGAGATACCCACTTCCACCTTTAGAAGATATGATTGACAGGATGTATGGAGCACAGGTATTCAGCACTTTAGACCTCAAATCAGGATATCATCAAATCAGAATGAATCCAAAGGATATGGAGAAAACTGCATTCAGTTTTGAAAGAGGCCATTATGAATTCACTAGAATGCCATTTGGCTTGAAAAATGCTGTGTCAACTTTTCAAAGACTAATGGATGAATTTTTAGAAGATATAGATGAGCAAGCAATACAAATTTACATGGATGATATTATTGTCTTCAGTAGAAATCTTCATGATCATAAACAGCACCTCATACAACTATTTGAAAGAATGAGAAAATTTGGTCTCAAAGTCTCAAGAGAAAAAACTACCTTGTGCCAATCAGAAGTAAAATTTATGGAACATGTGATTTCAGCTAGTGGGATTCACCCACATAATCAGAAAATTTGTGCTATACAAGAAATTCCAATCCCCAAGAATGTTAAAAGAAATAAAACGATTTTTGGGAATGGTTGGTTACTACCGGAAATTCATTCATAATTTTGCACAAAAGACTGAACCATTGACAAATTTGCTAAGAAAAGGTGTGCAATTTAATAAATCATCTGAAGTTATACATGCAGTTGATAAATGTAAGAGAGCAATTTGCTCTACACCAGCTCTCCAGTTTCCAAACCTTCAACAGCCTTTCACATTAACAACTGATGCTAGTGGTGAAGCAATTGGGGGAGTACTAACTCAAGATGAGAAACCTGTTGCATTTGCAAGTAGAAAACTCACACCCACAGAGAGGCATTACAGTACCATTGAAAGGGAACTGCTGGCTGTTGTGTGGTGCATTGAGAACTTCAGGCCATACCTCTATGGGAATGAATTTGAGCTGAGAACTGATCATATGCCATTATTATGGGTTAGCAAATTGAAAGAAACCTCTGCAAGAATTATGAAATGGAAGGAGAAGTTAGCTGTGTATAATTTTAAAATCAGATACATAGAAGGAATTGATCATGTAGTTGCGGATTGTCTATCAAGAAATGTTAATCCATTATCTGTCAATTCAAAGGGGAAAGACAGCTTTGTTGACAAATACTTGACTAACAAACCAAATGAGCTTGAAATATTGAGTGACATCATCAATGATAAAGAGAACCAGATAATTCTATTGAAGAAATAAGATGGAATAATTGAGACTAGAATGCATAGGTATGGCCCCATTAGAATAGTAACAATAATTATCTCCCCTCAAACATCAGACACCAACCTTATGAATACGATTAGACAAATAACAGATAGAGGTAAAATCTATTATATCTATTCTGAAGATCAGCTATTAACAGATAAGAATAAGGAACTTTACAGAAGAAACGATTGGAATATGGAAATTATGTTATTCATGTGTAATAGCAAGGTAGCAATGGTGGAAGATAAGATACAACAGAATAATATAATCAAACATTATCATGTTGGGAAGACTAAACATTGAGGAGTTAAAGAAGCTGTTCAACATCTGAAACGACAATATTACTGGCTCAATATGTTCAGAACAGTGACTGATGTTCTAAGTAGATGTGCAACATGTGAACAAGTTAAATATGATAGAGCACCCTACAAGACACCTTTACAATTAACACCTACACCTGAACAACCTTTTCTTACAGTTGAAGTTGATGTATTCCATTACAACAAACTGAAATATTTAACATCAATTGACCAGTTCACTAAACTCGCCACTGCTTGGCCTCTTGAAAACAAGATGGCTAAATGTTTAGTAGAGAACCTGATAAGGCTTTTTGGATTATACCCAAGTCTGCAAAAATTAATTATGGACCGAGGGAAAGAGTTCTGCAATAATCACATGAAAGCAATATTGCAAGAATACGGGATTGAAAGTCATTTTACAACAACGGGAGGGACCCTGCCAAACTGGGCTGGTGGCAAAGTTTGCTGGCGACAAGCTTGGCTGGTTTCCCAGCCCACGGTGACGTTGCATGCACCACCAACCTGGCACACTTTGGAATGCATCCCACTGTATCGGCGTGCAAGTTTGATGCCGGCTGTCAAAATCAAAAGAGTGCCAGTTTGTCGTTGCATGCACTGCCAACCTGGCTCACTTAGGAATTCAGCCCATGGTGACAGTGTCCAACTTTGGCGCCGGGTGACAGAATAAAACAGTGCCAGCTTGACACTGCATGCACATGACAACCTGGCACTCTTAAGAATGGTTGTCTACCATCAATTATTGGAAATACCTTGACACAGTCAGATACTCACTCATATAATCTTACACTATCAAATCAATAAATTATTTGATATTATATTGAATTGACATTTTTTCAAGTAAATAATTTTTATTGATAACTGTGAAACACAGACAAGGTTGTGCGCAACTACTGTTGCCAACTCAAATTACAAGGGAGGACACAATTTGTATGACTGGCATGTTGACCGACCTAGTAAACAAAGGTGGTTCAGTCACATCTAGCCAGGTTAGGTTGGGTTTGGTTATAGACTACAGGCTGCGCTAGCAGTAGGTCGATCAAACTGTTAGGTCGCCCTAAAGGATACCACCCAAATTGCAAATGAGTCGACTTGTGTGCAAAGGTAGCCCAAAAAGTAGCCTAAAAGTAGCCCATCGTGATCGCGTGCAGCTTTGGCGCCAGCTGACAAAATTGAATGAGTGCCAGTTTGTTGTTGCATGCACCGCCAACCTGGCACACTTAGGAATTCAGCCCATGGTGATGGCGTGCAACTTTGACATTAGCCAAGCTTGTCATCAGCCCACCTTGACGGCATGCAACTTTGACATTGTCTCCAACGGGACACCCAAGATCCCATGGCATGATTGAAAGATTGCATAGTACCTTAATAGAACATCTACACCTCCTTGAAGCTGATAAATCAATTACAGGAAAAGAAGCTATGGTAAGGGCAATATTTGCATACAACAACAGCATTCATTCAATGACAAGCCTTACACCTCAAGAGTTACTTGAACAACAAGAAGCACACGAACCTATCAGGCAGAGGATGTGTAGAGAGTAACAAATTAGAATTACACATCATAATGCAAAAGCAGAAGAGATTGAAAGGAAGATAAGAATTGGTGATATGGTGTTTAAGAAGAACCACTACAAGAGAACTAAACCAGATCGCCGATTTTTAGGCCCTTATATTGTTCAAGAACTTCTCACAAGGGATCGATTAAAGCTACAGAAATTACATGATACATCATCTTTCAAAAAAATACATCATCTTTCATTGATGTTAATTTTTTTGCAAGTTGTACATGCAAATGAGATCAAGAGAGTGAAGAAACGTTCAGCTGATCATAAAAAGGGATAACCTTTACTTGTTCATTTTTAACTGACTTCCAAAAAGGACAAGGTTACTATATTCGACCTGTTTTTTTTTTTATGTTTGTACATCAATCATTCGAACAATATTGAACCGATTTCGATGAATTTTTTTTTAAATGAAAGAGCATCGCTCAGTGGTGGTCCCATCCAAGTTTCGCAAGGATCGGCCCAATACTTAGCCCAATATTAAACAAAAAGGAGCATTCTTCGATGTCTTCATTTCAATCAAGTTTGAATAGGATAGTTCCACACATAACCACCAATCAGATAACCGGTGTCATCTACCAGGCTGATCATGTTATCATATAGAGCGCTTCACATCTAGATGGTTTTCGAAATCATATGATGCAATGCAATTATGCCGGGTAAATGACATCGGTTACCCAAAGCTGGTTCAGTGTGAAACAAGCCTGTAATGTCTCGTTTTGACCAATCACATGAACTTAATTTGAATCAGGAATAAGAAGAATATAATATTTCTGTCCATATGTTCATATGAAAATTGTAAATGATTCAGTTGATGTTATTGAGTAATAGGAATAAGGTTATTTAGTTTCAATCCTAAGTTGGAGAATTTGGAAAAACATCTGATCTCAGAAGTATTTTTAGTTTTGCTGCTGTGATGGATTAAGAATATTTATTCTACATTAAATACATGTTCTATACAATAGGCTATTTTGAGGTTATGTTTAATGATCCTTTGTACTAGCTCAAAGTTTATGTTTTTTATATTAAAAAAATATATATGACTAATATCACAAAAAATATCGTACATAACTTGTCCGGGAAGATTTTTACCATACTTGTATGCTAATACCGCACTCAACTTCATTTCCTGAGTTAACTAATCATATTTTCAGTAAACACAATTTTCCACACTTGTAACGTAATATAGGCCTACTATTTCAATGTAGGTATATTCTGAAAGGGACCACATCAGAATGAATCAAAAGCCATTTCACTTTTAAGAAGCCTTTCGCTATTATAATTTTTCTAAATACAATATTCCACATTAAATAAAACATAGAATTTTCCTTAGTTTATCTTTTCTTATAAATGGATTTTTAGTTACTTAAGTTTGGATGTTATATTGGCTTGCTAATTTGATAAATATTTCATAATGTAGGCTTTAAGAAATTTCTCATGTTTAAAAAGTTTGAAAATTCAACTAAAAAGCTTAAAATAGAACATAATTATTTTAAAACAAAAAAAGAAAACGACTTCAGTGAAATGATAAAATACTCACGTACTAAAAAGTTTAAAATAAATTATTTACTTTAAACTGAGAAAATTTTAAATTTCATACAAGTAATCTTTTGAAGTCGGCGCCAAATTTCCCATAAACTTCTAAAATATAACGGAATTACTCTGTGATGTTTTCCATGACAAAATAATTGAACAATCTAATACCAAATCTGACACTGTATTTCAGTAAAATCACATATTTAATTGAAATACAGTGTTAGTTTTGATATTAGAAAGAATTTCTTATCAACTTCATAAAATATTTGGCGCTGACTTCAAAAGATTACTTGTATGAAATTTAAAATTTTCTCAGTTTAAAGTGAATAATTTATTTTAAACTTTTTAGTATGTGAGTATTTTATCATTTCACTGAAGTCGGTTTCTTTTTTTTGTTTTAAAATATGTTTTATTTTTTTTTGAATCACCCACTTTGGGGTACGTGGAATCAATAATTTTTTGTGGATACTTCCTTGCGCTTCCTCCAATACTCCCGCATTCTCACCGATGTTGCCCTTCTCTGTTCCTCCGAGACTACTGTTCTTCTTCTAGTTTTAGGTTTTTCTTGGAATCTTTTATTCTCATCTTTCAACAACTTTCTCAAAATTATTTTGTTTCCAATTATATTTTCTGAGATATCCAATTCATTCAAATCAAGTTCAACTTGTCTAAATCAGTTGCACTTTGTTTTCCTGTTTTTAAAAAAGTCAAATATTTGTTTTGTTAATCTATCTTCATTCATTCTAAATATGTAGCCGTAAAAACTTATTCTTCTTTTTCTCATTGAGACTGAAAGCTGCTCGATTTTCTGGTAGAGAGTTTGATTTGAGATCAAATGCACTTCATTATTCTTAAATTTTGGTCCTACTATTTTCCTTAAAATTTTTCTTTCTTTTTTTTAAGCTTTCTAGTAATCCTGTATTTTTTAAATCTAATGTTTCTGCTGCATATAAGGCTTCTGGCTTTATAACGGTTTTATAATATCTAAATTTCGAGTTCCAAGATAGTGACTTTTTATTATAAGTATTTTTGGTTAGCTGGAAGGCCATCTCCATTTTTTGTATCCTTGATTCCACAGCACTCTTCTCTCCTGAATTCCAACTTATCCATTCACCTAGATATTTAAAGTGTTCCACTTTCTCGATTCTCTGACTATTTATTTCTAAATGGGTGGGTGAGTTTTTAATGTTTGTTAATATTTTAGTTTTTTCGAAGGAAATGTTGAGTCCAACTTTTGCTGCTTCTTTTGCTGCCAACTTGGGCTTCAGCCTCTAACCAGTCTTTCGCTATAAGTGCCATTATTGCTCATTTCTATTATGTTTTGTTTTTTAATTTTTTTACAATGTTTGTACAAGGGTAGTGAAGACTGGGGGGAGGGGAGCAGTTGGATAAACCCAGCTGTTAATCAATCTTGTCTTCACTATCCCTATGATAAGAAGTTTGTTGATTTTGAAATAAACAGAAATCAGTTTAGATACTGAAACCAAACCAATCACATCTAAATTCTCTACAACTTAACTTATATAATCAGACACAAGTGCTCCAACTGGCTGAGCCACGACGACCGCCAAATATACAATAAATCTTTTTGAGTGAACCATAACAACAATTAAAAAAGATAATTCCATAACTATTAAGAAAATAAATTTTCAAAAATGCACGATATTAATGCTACTGTATGACAAATACTAATTACAGCATACCTCATGATTGTCAAGCAATAAGTCAGAAAGTGCTTTCCATCCCTCTGGCGAGTAGTTGACGCGATAGTAGCCTTTTTGTTTCAAATTGAATTTCACCCATTTTGTGCCCGCTGGTACTCTAATGCTTGCTGTCGACAAAAAAAAAACACACACAAATAAGTATTTGTAGTTTAGTGAAGTTGTTCTACTAGATTATTAAAAGCTATGATGATTCTGATGCTCGATTAAAATTTGAACCAACATTTTTCTTAATATCGGCAAAAGCATACGAATAATCTTATAATTACTGCATGAGAAAAACAAACTTAATGGCCACCCTTGAGATAAACGAAATCGATCATTTTATACGTAAATTATGATTAATCGATTTTTTTCAAAGGTAATGCAGAGGTCATCAATGATTTGAAATAAAATAAGTGATTTGAAAAAAAATGACTCATACAAAAATCTCTATAATTGGTTTAAGTTTAAATCATTTCATTAAACTTATAATAATAATTAATAATAATAATAATATTAATAATAATAAATCATAAATAATAATAAAAAATAAATCATAAATAATAAATAATAAATCATAAATCATAAATAATAAATGATAAATAATAATAATAATAATAATATTAATAATAATAATAATTTATTTATTTATTTCAACAAAGCACACAACAAACAGAAATTATAAAATGCAATACAACTTTTGTCAAGTGACTTTGTCCTTTGTCAGTGCAGCAGAACAGCAGGAAGCCTTGGTATGCAGCAAGGGGGTGGATGTCAGTAAAAAATAATAAATATAAATATAGTTATATTATATATAATATGTTATAAGAGATAAATAATAATTTTATTTCCATTTTTCAATACACAATACAAAGAATTTTAACCAAATGGTTCATTAATTATATTCAGGTAATGAGGTACATATAATAAATAAAACATATATTTTGGAAATCATCCTACCCCACTATGGCATGCCATGTTCTAGAGTAGGTGCTAGTAGAGGAAAAAGGAGGTTTAGTTAAAAATAGGATATAGGATTAAGGATTGGTAAGTTTTCAAAATTACAAGTTTCCATCATAACAATTGTATGAAAAAGTCCTCTCTATATGCTGTCTGTCAATATTTATTAGCCAGTTATGAAGCTGTTGCTTGAATTTTTTGATATGTCCTATTGCTTTAATGTTTTCAGGAATTAAGTTGTAGATTTTTGGTGCTAGATGGTTGTAGTGTCTTTGATAGAGAGCCTTTTTTGCCCTGTTTGATATGAGGAGATGCCTGTATCTGGTGTTGTGGTGGTGATTCCTAATCTGGAAGGCAGATTTGTCTTTGTGCAACCTAGATGCTACTTCCTTTGCATACAGCTGTCTGGGATCCAATACTTTGAAATCACTAAACAGAAGCTTAGAGGGGTAGCGGGTTGGCTTCTTTGTGATGATCTTTATTATAAGCTTCTGCACTGTTTTTAGGGGGGTTGATATGTACAGTACAGGCTCCACCCCATCCGACAATTCCATACATGAGCAGTGACTGCACAATGGAACAATAAACCATCCGCATACATTCCAAGTTGACAACTGGTCTCAGCATCCTGAATTTATACATGGTTCTTCGCAGTTTTTTGCAGAGTCCATCAATATGCTTATCCCAGTGCAGAAATGCATCAATTGTCACTCCCAGATACTTTTGTGACTGCTTCCTGAGGATCATACTTGGTGCTCTACCTGGGCCATGTTGTATTTCTAGACTATCCTTACTGGGTTGACCATGTTGTGTAGCTGAGGAAGTTCGTTTTCTGATATAATTCATTGTGAGTAGGTAATTCCTGTTGAGCCAATGTGCCACATTTTGCAGACCAAACTCAGCTCTTTCCCAGCAAGTCTCCCATGTTGCCCCTGAAAACAGGACTGTGTCATCAGCAAACGTGATGACCGTTCCATCAATCTGCAAATCACATAAAGGGTTGATGTACAATAGAAACAATATTGGGCCCAATACTGTGCCTTGAGGCACTCGTTACTCCACCACCAGTCTACTACTCAAGTGCCCATTTACTCTGACACACTGAGTTCTATTTGTTAGATAGCTTTTGAATAAATTCCAAGCTACTCCTCGTATGCCATACTTCTTCAGTCTACCCAACAGCACATCATGTGATACAGTATCAAAAACCTTCTTCAAATCCAATAATACTGCCATCGGTTTTTCCTTTTCATTGATTTTTTCTATTATTTCTGAAGTAATGTGTTGAATAGCATCATTAGTGCTGTAGTTGTCTCTAAATCCATATTGGTTTGGTGACAGAATGCTGTGCTTCTCCAGGAAACTAACCAGTCTGACCTTGATACACTTTTCCAATATTTTTGATAGAATGTTCAAAAGTGAGATTGGCCTGTAGCAGTTGATATCTTTCCTATCCCCTGTCTTGAAGACTGTACAAATTACTGCCTCTTTTAATTGGTGGGGAAAATCCCATCCTGAAACATTCTATTTGCAATGTATGTAAGTGGTTTGGAAAGAATTACACTATTTCTTTTGAAGAGCTCTGGCTGGAAGTCATCTGGCCCTGGTGCACTATCTCCTTTAAGACTGCTAACTATTTTGATCATTTCCTCTTCTATTACTGGTGTAAAAAAAGAGATTGACATATCCTATTTCCAGTTTGCTTGAGGTTCCTCTTCTGTGTTATGGTTTTCTTTAAGTATATCCTGTGCCAGTTTAGATCCAATGCTTGTGAAAAACTTGTTGAAAGAGTTGGCAATATCAACATCATTCTCACCTATTTTTAGCTCTTCCCCTTCTACAATAACTTCCTTAATTTGTGTTTTTGTCCTTCTATCATCTGTAATTTCGTTTATTACTTTCCATGTTTGTTTCGAATCTTTGAGATCGACTAATCGCTCTGTGAAATACTGTTTCTTTGCATCTTCAATAAGCCTAGCAAGCAGGTTTCTGTATTTTCTATAATATTCCCTAAGTTGTATATTTTCTGTATTATTATTGCTTTGTCTATGTAGTTTATCTCTCTTCCTTATTGAAGTTATTAATCCATTTGTAATCCAGGGCTTGATTTTCCTTTTTTTTTATGTGTGATCTTATTTACTTTTATACATTCTTTTCTATATTTATCCAGTAATATTAAAAATTCATTTAAAGCACCCTCAGTACAATCCTGCTGGTAGACAGAATTCCATGTTTCCCCCTGCAGTGCTGATGAAAGCTTAACATGATCAATACTTTCATACTGAGGTTTCTTTTTTTCATTATTCTGGTCACTGGCTTTATTTTTCAATCCTAAAATAGTTATAAAATGATCAGTTATTGAGTTTGGAAATATTATTGGTATAAATTCCTTTCTAAAGTTTACTAGAATGTGGTCCAGACATGAGGCTGTATTATTTCCAACACGTGTGGGCTGTTTTATACAATGGAGAAACCCAAATTCACTGAGAAGGTTCTCATAATCTTCCAACTGTCTGTGCTGGTTTGGTTCTAGTGTATTTATGTTAATATCTCCTAGAACTATATGGAGGTATCTTCTGTTTTCTTCTAATATCTGTCTCAGGTCAATTAAAAATTCTTCTAAATTCAAATGTGATGGAGATCTATAAAGTGCAGTTATTACGAAGGTATCTCTCCCAACCTTAAGGTGAATATTCAAACAATTAGCTTGTTTAATCACAGGCTCTTTTATTTCAACAAGGAGTTCGGACTTGAAATAAATGATTACTCCATCATTTTGTAACTGATTGTTCTCTGTTCTGTATGACATGTAATTACTAATGGTTCTTAGAGTGGTATCGTAAGAAATCCAACATTCCGTTAGAACTATAACATCAAAATCCACTTTCAAATCTTCCAATTGAATAAGTAATTCGGTGTAATTTTTATTGTAGCTCCTTATGTTAAAGTTCATGATTTTTAAGTTTTAAGCTTTAATATTGCGGTTGACAATTTCTGAATCCGGTATCACATAATCTTAAATATTTATTTGATCTAGTTCTTCTATCAGATTACTCATTTTTATTTTTATATTTGTAGTTATTTTTGTGCCAGTTAACAATATCAACATTTTTAACATACTGTATTTTCCTTGTTAGAGATAACATTAAATCCTCTTCTCCTATTGTTAGATATCTGAATGATTGCGTATGCCTACTTAGAGCGACTATTACATGTTGGATACTATTGTATATTTTCAGTGGCTTTGTAATTTTTCTCACTAGCACTACATTTTTGAACGTGAGGCCCTGAGCTTCATGGATTGTTAATATTTCGAGTGCACCGGAGCTCTGTTATTTACTGCTTCTAATACCATTTTTTTCTCTTCTTGTGTAAACGTAAGAATTAGTGTCTCTGGTTCTAGTTGATGAAATTCTCCATTACTAAGTGTTGGTTTGATTGAATGAAGAGTTTGGTTTCTTGTGCAGATATCCTTGTAGTAGTTTGACAGTAGGCAACAAACATCCATTGGACACCTTTGAGTGATTGGCATGTAGGAGTCTGGCTCTGAGAAAACAGATATATGAGTCCATATTGCTGGTAAACCAATCCTCTCAATATATGTAATTTGCCTTGAATCACCCATAAGAATTATTTCATTTGCGCCAGTTAATTCGGAGACAAAGCCTACGAATCCTGCATGCATGAGAACAGCCTCATCAATGAAAACACGCTTATATTTTTTATGTGGACCGTTTATTATAAATGACGATACTGTCCTATAATCTAAATGAATGATGTCATTGTAATTTTTATTCCCGCATTTTTCCTTCATAGCCAATCTAATCTCCTTTATTCCAGCTCTGGTTTGAGCTTACTACATATTATGTTTTATTTTCATATTTTGTAACAATACAAATTTAGAAACGTCAGAAATACAAAAAGTATCAACTATGTTTTCAAAATACATACAGTACTGCAAAACTAGCTACAAAAATATCTTTAAAGTATCAATCAAATTTTAATAATCAGTTATATTTTATACATTGTACATACTCATTTTATATTTTATTTAAACATATTTTCTCTAACCGGTTCTTTTCTAACAGCAATTATGTTGACTAAAAACTAAAAAAACTAAAACTTAGCTTGTAGTACAAAGTCTTAAGGTGCAACAAGGCAGCGAACAAATCCTGCTATTTCATTTATGGGAATGCGAGCGCGCTGTTGCCATTTTTTACATTTTGTCAATCATATGATATTTGAAAATGTGATCGCTTGACTAAGCTTGCTTGGCTTCTGTGCAACTTGACAGCACTGTACCAGATAAGCATAATACTGCAAGCTAAGATTTGCACAGACTATGGTAGCATTTCTCATTTCTATTGGCAAATTGTTAAATAAACAAGGAACAACATATAAATCAGAATTCCTGAATTTTTATTTTTTGGGGGATGAAGGGGAACAATAGAACAATAGAGAGCCAAAAACCATAGACCAACCATCAAGAAGACCGGTCATTGTAATGGCCCGGTTTAGTTCAGCTTTTCGCTGTACACTTGAGGTAGTTAGTATACGTTCTAATCAGACTGCGCTACTGTCGCGCCGATCTGTCTTAATCCAAAGCAACCGATTAGCTCTGTATCAACATTACAGCTGCTAATTATTACCCAGCGTCATGCGAGCTTACTCTTATTGTGTATATTGAGTGTTTCCTGTAATACATAGTTCTAAAGAACTCAACACAAAACTATGCAGGTGGGTAGAGCTAAAAAATTGCTAAAAAGGTAGTTTACTTATAAAAAACACTGGAAATTCACATCATCAGTGCAAAAAATATGTTTTTTTTTCTGAACTTCTCCTTTTAAACAGATGGACTGTATGGTATATATAAACACTGCATGGTATTTCACCCACCCTTGCCAATTTCTTAATTTTGTGACCACTATCATAAGTTATCTACCAGAAACGAATATATATATTCTAAAAAATATATATTGTTGGGGAATGTTTTAAAAAATTGATGTTATTGAATGACGTTATGATGATGACGTTACTTGAAGCGAAAACTCAAACTTCCATAGGCGAAATGAATATGTTTATATGTTTAAATAACTGAAAATACTCTATTATAACAATCAATTCTATATACTCTATACGGACTACTATTTTTGTATTTCAAGCTCATTAAAACAATCAGATACGCTAATAGAATTCATTATATATATCAGACTGGCATGACACAAAATTCTAAATAATAAAACCACAGCATAGAAATCAAAATTTCATATATTAAGAATGAATTATAGTGTATGAAAATTGTGTACTCACGTGATAGCCTTCTAATAATTATTTGTAAGCAAATAAACCCAACAAAAAAAGCACTTGAAGGTAAGATTAAATAAAGGTGTAAATTTTCACATTTCCAACACACTTGGAGATAAGCAAACACTGTCACACATGCTGGCTATTGATAAGGGATGATATGGCATATATTCAGTAGCCTACGACTATATGGCATATATTGAGCAGCCTACGACTATATATGGCATATATTGAGGAGCCTAAGAGCTGAAATTAATTTTCGAAGTACTTTTATCAAACGTGGTTTAATCACTCTTGTTGTCACATGCCAATTTGAAGAATTTTTGGTTACTGAATTAATAATTTTTCTATTCTAGAAAAAATATTTGTGATTTAAAAAGGAAAGCTCACTCGTTCCATGCATGAAACTCCTTCACAATTTGGTAAATCCTAGTTTTAGTGCTACAATTATTGTGTTTTATATATAATCTAAATTTCACTGATAGCAGTTTTTAGGCTTGAATTGCCAAAAAATCTAGCAGCTGTTCGGAGTATTCTGTCCGGTCGGAAGAAATCCCCCGCGACTTTGCTACTAGACTTCAGTCTATAAGGAGGCATTAAATTTCAAGTCCCATTTTCTTGAATACTTCAAATTTAATGCAGCACTGAAAGTTGAAGTTCCTATTATTTTTAATTGTTCTCAAACTGTTAAAACAGTCTGTATTATATTTCAAAATTATTTTTTGTGAAACAAAAATTAAGAATTAAAGTGCCACTTCGAAATCCAATTGTACCTGAAGGCCACAAGAAGATTTTCCATGAGGTCCATGCTGTCTATCCAAGGAAAGAAGACATTGTTATGATCGAGAAGCGAAAGCGAACGGTTGTTTTTGTGCGGGCGCTCTGTTATCTAAGAGCTGACAGATAATAACCTAAAAGTTTGTTCCAAAATAACGAATTGTGCTTGTTCGTATTTGCGTTTCACATTGAGTATTGCATGTAAAATTGAAATCTGTATGGATAAGTCATCTTGCTTATTTGAAAGTGTAGTAGAAACTATAACTTTATTAACAAAGATGTCGTGCAAAGTATGTTCAAAATCGGTTCGGGATGCGAGTGGTGATTCGGCTAGGTGCAATGACTGTCATGCGAGTGTACATGCCAAATGCGCTAATCTCACGATGGGAGATCTTGAATTTATGGAGCAGAATAAGAAGACATGGCGTTGTGACGACTGCACCATGCAGGGGCGCAAAAGCATAGCTATTGAAACGACGGCCGCGGAGGGTGAGTTGAGCTTGAAAGACGTTGTTCATCTACTAAACAGCATTATGTGAAGACCATAAACGAATTGAACGGGATCTGGGGACGTCAGTCGAGGCATGTCATAGTGCGATTGATCAATTGGCAGGTGACTACAAACTCCAAAGTGAAAAATTGAACACCTGTTCGGAGACTATTGAATCGCTCACTGGTGAAGTTATACGGCTGAAGAAAGAAAACTCCACCCTTAGAGAGCAGGTCGAGGATTTGGAGCAGTATTCACGAGTTAACATGCTCGAAATCAGAGGAATTCCGGAGGTGGCTAACGAAAATCTGGGGTCAATAATCTGCAAAATGAGCGAAGTACTGGGCCATAAGTTGAACAATGATGCCATAGACGTCTGCCATAGGATGGGAAAGAGAGGTGCACCATCTACCCGTGAGGAACCGTCACCTATCCTCGTCAAATTCGTCAAGAGAACTGATAAGGAAGAAATTCTCAGGAGGCGAAGAGTGAAGAGAAATTTTTCCACACGACACATGGATCTTCAAATGGATATGAGCATTTATATAAATGAATGCTTATCACCTAGCCGGCGGAAAGTCTACGCAGCAGCAAGAGATGCATGGAAGCAGAAACAATTCAAGTTCCTGTGGATCAGAAACTGCAAGATACTGATCAGAAGAGAGGAGGACAGTCCGGTCGTGGAATTAAAATCAAATGAGCAACTACGAAACTTAATCAAATAGGTCTCACTGGAAGATAATTATTACTTTTTCAATATAATAGAACTTTTCATATTTATTAAAATTAGTCACTTGATGCTGATAATATTTTTTTCCTTTGTTGATGGAGTGTGAACTGAGTGAATTAATAATTATTCAACAGAATATTCGTAGCATGTGGAAAAACTTTGATAATTTTCTTGTAAATTTAATTCAGTTAGAATTTAAACCCAGTATAATTATTTTGTCCGAAATATGGATAGGAGAAAATGATAAAATTGATGGCTATACAACGGTTGGTGATTTCAATCACAATTATCGCGCAGGTGGAATAATAGTTTATTTAAGGAATGATGTGATCTACGAAGCAAGTAAAGTCGATTTGTTATCAGCAGATTGTATTTACTGTAAATGCTCATGCCAGGGTTTATCTTTCTCGTTTTTGGCTGTGTACAGGCTACATCTATATTCTCATAGGCTATATATAAATGAATATCTGTTAGACTGAGTGAGATAAGAATCATCCCAGACCGTTCTTTATTATCGGAGATATAAACATTGATTTATTATCGAATGAAAATATTGTGGATGAATATAGGACAGTGATGAGTGCATTTGGATTCGAATCTTTGATAAATGAGCCCACAGGATTATTTAATAATTCAAGTACATGTATAGATCATGTTTTGGTTCAGTACCCAAAAAGGTATTCCAATGGAAAAATAAAAAATATTAAAGCAGAAATTTTGCATTTAGATATAACTGATCACTCATTGACCAAGATAGGATATACAATATGGATATACAAGATAGATATACAATATGATTCAAAGTCAGGCACACATCAGAGTGTACCTATTAAAACACATGAAAAATGTAGAATAGATTATTGCAAGCTCAAACAAATATTATTAGCAACCAAATGGGACGAAATATTGGGTAAAACAGAGGATTTAGAAATTGAAACTAGCTGGGAGAAATTTTTATCATATTTACAGGGAAGAATCAAAGATGCAGTAACGATTCATGAAATTTCAGCAAATAAGGAATTGAAACCAAGGTCTGAGTGAATCACGGAAAAAATAATTAAAAAGATACACTTTAAAAACGTTCTCTATGAAAAATATGAACAACCTAACATACAAAATAAGACAAAATATTTGAAATCTATATAAATAAAATTAGTTTTGTCTGTACATTTATCAGAATTGTATATTTTTTGGTTATTTTTACGTTTTATACATTAAATAAGCCGAAAATAGTCTTTTCTCACTTTCTATCTGTCTGTCTGTCACGGCCGCAAAGGCATTTTTCGCGGCCTTCTCCTCAAAAACGAGAGCATCGATCGGGATTTTAGTTATTGAACAGTATTAAACACTTTATTGACAATGTCTTTAGCTATAAAAAACTAAATTAACTTTTTTTTTAACAGAGTAATAAACGTTTAAAAACCAAGTATTGTGCGATTTTGGATACATTTGACGCGGCTTTCTCCTAAAAAACGAGAGCATCGATCAGGATTAAAGTTATTTATCAGTATTGAAAACCTTTTTGACAATGTCTTTAGCTATAAAAAACGAAATTAACTTTTTTTTAACAGAATAATAAACGTTTAAAAATCAAGTATTGTGCGACTTTTGGATACATTTCTTCGAAGTTTTATTACCACATAAGAACAAATCACGTAATTTATCATGATATATCAATCAGCTGTTCTCAAAAAATATTCTCTCCGATACCTGTCACTGAATTGCTTACGTTCCAAGTTCTTTACTAAGGGCCCGTTCACACGATACAGTTTTTGTGCGGTACAGTAAATTTGCTGTATCAGTTATTTTGCAGTGCTTTCGTTTGCATGTACATTTCATATTGTATGTTCACACAATACTGTTTCGACTGGATCCAGTAAAAAAGCTGTTCTAGCCGATCTCTACATTCGGTTTTGTCTTCGAAAACTGTATCGCTAAAATCAGCTGTACCACAAAATAACTATCCGTATCCGGTGGCACATGTATTGTACCGGTAATGGATATAAATAGTCCAGTAATTTTAGGAAATTTAAAAAAAAAATGATACAAGCAAGAAACTTGGCACATAAATGTACTACTTTTCATGCTGAATAACATACTAAAAGTCGTCGGCGATAAAAGTTGTGCTTTAGCCGCCATCTTGGAAAATATTAAAGTTGTGCTTCAGCCGCCATCTTGGAAAATATTAGTATTGTGCGATTTTGGATACATTTCTTCTAAGTTTTATTACCACATAAGAGCAAATCACGTAATTTATCAATCAGCTGTTCTCAAATATAATCTGAATGGTGGGCCCTTCGCGGCGTTATTTACGCTGTCTGCAGACTTGTGTAGTCGGAGCATTGCAGTCTTTTAGCCAGTCTTTTTCATATGACTGGTGAATCAAAGCTCATCTTATGTTTCATCAATTATTTCTTTGTTGAAAAAAAACAACATTTTCTAATTTAAATTTATCAAAACAAAAATTAACATTTTAGGAAGGTGCGGTTTGTGCTAGGCTCTTGGAAATTCGCCAGGTAGCACTATTATTACCACATAAGAACAAATCACGTAATTTATGATGATATATCAATCAGCTGTTCTCAAATATTCTCTCTGATAACTGTCACTGAATTGTTTACGTTCTAAGTTGTTTACTAAGCTGCTAACAACTTCATGATCGTTGCTATCAAAAAAGCCGAAACATATTTAGTCGTATTTCTAAACATAATCCGTACGAAGGACGGGTAGCTGCTAGTATAGGAATAAATTAAGAGATGAAATCCGTAAAACGAACAAAGCTATTTTTTTTTTTTTAATATATTTGAATACAGCAAAAACAATGTAAAAGAACAATGGAAAATTGTGGGCCGGTTGCTAGGGAAGGGAAAGGAAAGGAATAGCATAGACAAAATTATACTTCAAAACGGTGAAACAATAGAAAGTACTAAACATATGTCCAACCGCATTAACAGATATTTCATTACAGTGGTAGAGAATAATAAATCAAAATTAGAAGCATGCTCACAAAACGACGAATATCTAGGAGCTGAGGTGTTTCCAATCCAAAGTCCAGTTGATTCTATTTTTATTTATCCGGTGAAAGCAGAAGAAATTAATGATATCATAAAAGAACTCAGAATGAATACGGCCCCCGGAGTAGATGGAATTTCAACCAAAACAATAAAGGAAGTTTCAGGATACATTCAGAACGTACTGGTTGAGTTATGCAATCTTAGCTTACGAAAAGGAGTATTCCCCCTCGATAAAAGCTATTGTGATTCCAATCCCCAAATGTCATAAGAGCAAGAATATCGATAATTTCAGGCCAATAACATTATTATTATCTATAATTGCAAAAATCCTGGAGAGAGTAATGAAAAACAGGATTCTGAACTATTTGAATTATAAAAATTTCTTTAGTAAGAACCAGTACGGTTTCTTAAAAAATAAAGGTACAGAAGAAGCTATGAAAACATTACTTTCCAAAATAGAAAACAGTTTTAACAAAAAATTGAAATGTTAGGCTATATTTCTAGACATATCAAAAGCCTATGATTCTATAGAGCATAAAATGCTTCTGGAGAAGCTTGGTAAAATAGGTATCAGGGGTTTAGCGAATCAGTGGTTCAGGAGTTACCTGGGAGATAGGTACCAGCAAGTATAAGTTAATAATGAATTAAGTGACATCGGAATAATCAAGTATGGTATACCTCAGGGGTCAGTTTTATCGGCGGTACTTTTTCTAACATACGTAAATGACCTATGTAACGGAAAATATTAGGTGAAATTGTGTCTTTCGCTATATTCTATGAAGATCAAAATGAAAATGTAATCTATATATATAAAAATGAATGTCTGTCTGTATGTATGTATGTATGTATGTATGTATGTATGTATGTATGTATGTATGTATGTGGGTATGTATGTATGTATGTATGTATGTATGTATGTATGTATGTATGTATGTTCCCTATAGACTTCAAAACTACTTGACAGATCGGCATGAAACTTTGGGAATATATTGCGTGAATATCGGGGATGGTTTCTGACCATAAATTTTAATAGGGGGGCCAATAATTATTATTAATTAATCCATTTTACAGACCTAACCTACTGAACTTGCCGGCCAAACAGCTTAAAGGAACAGCTGATATAAGTCAACAGTTTTTAATCATATGGCAAGCCCCTTAGCGGCGTTATTTACGCTGTCTTTGAACAGCAAAAGACTGCACTTTGCATGTAGTCGGAGCCTTGCAATATGTAGGAAACATATGACTGGGTATGATGAAATGTAATTATGCCAGGTTGAAAGATCTGTTAACCAATGCAGCTAGGAATTTGAAATGCAGCCTCAGCGGGAGTTGGCGAATAATAAAATCAAAAACCTAGCTTCTACCCTTATAGGTCATAGGAGGTTTAAATTTGAAATGATTTTTATTCAGAGGTGGTGATTGATAAAACAACGAAGGAGGCCTCTATGATCAGCTGGAAGAGCCCTAGGACTAACTTCTTTCCTAATTTGAAATGTAACCTCAGAGGGAGGTGGCGAATAATAAATTAAGGAGAATTTTTATGAGAACGCAGCAACGCGCGTCGAGCCAGCTAGTACATAATAATATGCAAAAGACTTGAAAAATTTGGTGGTTCTCCAAAAATAGATTATTGTTGAATGCGAAAAAATCAAAATTAGTTCACTTCAGACTTCAAAATAACAAAATAAATTAAGCGGGTTATAGACGGGGAAAGTAGAGACGGAAAGTTACTGGCGGCCAGTACTTGCCTCTTCAACTTACCGCTTACTTTCCCTGTCTAAAGGGGTACTTTCCACTCCAGCGGAAAGTAATCACTGGCGGCCAGTAATTACTTGCCACTCCATGGAAAGTAGCGGGTCACGTGGGTGGTCACGTGACCACTGGCGGCCAGTACTTTCCTGTCAAAACATGCACTTTCCCCCACTTTCCGCCAGTAGAGCAGAGGAAACGCATCGCATTATCGCATTGTGGTTGTGGTGAATCAAGTTGTCGTGTAGATGTTGTGTTGTAAATATAAAATAATTAATATAGAGTAAATAAAAAGTAGAGTAAATATTACAACGGTATTTATTTTAATGAAACAGTAAGAAATCAATATGTTAACAAGAAAATCATTATTGTCTTCTTTTTCAACTATTCAATTCCAATCGATTGCTTTTGCCAGGGGACAGAACCAGGACCTATGAAGTAGGTAGCAAGCTTGTCTCTTTTGTCAGATGCACTCTATCTAGTGGTTACGGTGGCCTACTGGCGGCCAGTACAACCGATAAACTTGCAGCCAGTACTTTCCCTGTGTAGATGGAAATTGGTGGAAAGTGACGCAATGGCAAGTACTGGCTGCCAGTAACTTTCTGTCTCAACTTTCCCTGTCTATAACCCGCTTTATACAGTACCAACGATTCATTATCACAAGTTTGGCTGTGATGATTCGGTGATAAATTGTCAGTGTGGGATAATAAGGGAGACTGCTTGTGTTAAATATCTGGGGTTGCTAATAGATAATAGGCTCACATGGTATGATCATATTCAGAAACTAAAATCAGATATTTTTATTTCCATCAGGAATTTTTAATTTTTGAAGGATATATGCCCAAAATATTTCTTGGTTCGCTTATATCACGCTCTAGTTGGATGAAGGATAAATTATTGTCTCATTTGTTATGGTAGCGCATATGTTGCAAATATAAAGTCAATTATCATTGCACAGAAGCATATTATAAGATTAATTTGTAGCAGGCCAAGAATTGAACATTCACTACCCCTCTTCAAAGCACTAGATATACTACCTGTCAGACGCGCTTTTTTATTCAAAACAATCATAGACACATTGAAAAATAAAGACCAATTAATTCCACAACCGCAGATTCCATATTTGATACGTAACAGAAATAGAGTATTCTTACCAATACCGAGACTAGAGCATAATAGAAGATTTTTCAAGTATGTAGGTTCAAAAATTTTCAACACACTACAAACAGATTTACAGGTTTGTGAATACAATGTTACTGTTAAGGCAAAATTGAAAAGATTTATTTTTAATATCGATGACGTAGACATTTTTATGATATAATTTAGTTTTCTTCGTAGTAGTTTCACAGAATACTAAGCTATTGTACTATGTTTTGGTTTATATAGGTTTTGTTTACTCAAAAGTTTTCTTTTTTCTTTTCTGAATTTGTAGAATTTTCAACATGATGAGGAACAGCACATTATCTGTAACTGGTTATTTTCTGTTAAATAAGTGAAGATTATTTTTATAACATTTGCCCGCACAAAGGATCTAGATTTGATTTAAGACTAATGCTATTCAATTCTTCAAGTTTTTTATTACTTTCTATTTGTTATTTTTCATAGTTTTTCTCGCTTGAATTGATGTACAAGTATGAGGCGCCCCACACAGGAGTACCTTAGGGGCTGCCATATTGGACAATAGGCATGTATTATATACAGTTAGTTATGTGTGTTTTTATGAATCAATTTGAAAGTGTTCAAGTATTGTATGTGCTATTGGTCGAATAAATCATTATTATTATTATTATTATTATTGTATCAGAAAGTCAGTGAATTTAAAAATAAAATTCTGATCAAGTGTCTATTATAAAAATCATTCAAGTGCGTAAAATGTATATTTTCGCCAAAATAATAGCGCCGCACCCTAAAGGTCGTGTGTGTAACAAGTTCTATTCATGCAGTCTTGTAACAACTATTCTATTGAAAGTGAACCTTAGGTCTGATTTTCCCACAAGGAAATTAAATTTATTACTCTTAAAAATATAAAGAACACTCAAAAAACTTTTTTCAAACTGAATATCTCAAAAGAAGTTTAAATTATTATTCATTTTTGTCATATTTTCTGATTCTGAGACAATTATGTTTCTGAAATTTTTGCATGTTAAATAAACGCACTATCGTCGTTAACATATTATTTATTATTTGGAGTTCCTTGTTTGACAATAGACTTAATTACACTTTATTTTCTATATTTATTAATTATAGTAATAATATTTTTTTCATCTTTCAACAGTCTTTTAGTGGAGTTTTATAGCCGGTAAAAGTCTGACACTATTCATTAACACGGGTTTCTGAGTGTCCATGAGGATTTCGTCTCTGTTCGTTGAAATTAAAAGGAAACAGATTATTAACCATTGAGAATAATATATATAAAGTTCAACAAAAAATGATGTTCAGTTGTAAGAGATTAATTCAAAACAAACTGCAGAGGTTCAATAATGAAAAAGGGTAATGGGAATTGTGAAGGATTGTGTGTGATAGATGTGCGTCACCCATCGCACTTCGTTGCATTGGTTTCGTTGTTGTAGGCTCACCGAAGCATTGAGCTGTGGAGTGAGAGTCGGCAGGTTGTCCTCCTCTCTTGCACACAGTTCCTCTCACACTCGCTCCAAGTCGTTTCCCCTAGTGTGCGCTAATGTACCGTGACATTACGATCAGATATCGAGAGATTCCACTAGATTGCGCCACCACTTTATCGTCTGCATATTTCTAACATTATATGGGAGTTCTTGATGGTTGGTCTATGCTAGTTCTTGATTAACATTGATCAGTTTTACGTGGGTTCCGAACTACCAGGAAGTGATTTTACAGCAGATAACAAACTTTTTTGCTGGCCAATCAAACCTGTCACCTTTAAGGAGATTGTAGCTTAAAGCATATTTTACCTGCCACGGCTTGCCGCAATCACGTCTCCTTTGTTCTTCAGTTCTCCTCAGTTCTGACACCATCAGAGTATTCGAAAGTTCTTACTTGAGTAGAACTTGGCCAATATAAGTAAATAATTGAGCATTACTTACTTGAATTATCATCCAAGTGCAGCCAAGTCCTGTGTACTTTGGAAGGATTATTCGATGTGACATATGTAAGAGGTATTTCCCATTTGTATTTGAAATCAGTCTCACATTCATCAAATGTGGAATTCTTATTCGCTAAAAATCTTCTCTGAGTCAGAGTGAGTGTATTTCCTTCTTGCGAAATTGTAACAACTGGCAGTCCCATCTGCCTAGTGTATGTGTCCATAACCTATTGCAGAGAAAACAAAGAGTGGATTTATATCAATTGGAACCTAGCCGTTTAAGATGTAATCATCCGAAAGTATAGAATGATAGTATTGCATAGAATGTATATTAGAGATTAATAGAGCACTGATAGAAAAGTAAATTTATCAGCTGTTAAAATGATGTTATTGTGATAAGTTGTTATGTATGACTGTTATTTCATTCAAAATAATAATATTCATAAACCTATGAATGGAAGAACGAGGTGCAGTAAAAATAGAGCAGAATATAAAAATGGTAAATAATTTTTCAGCTACTAAAGATTACAGAATTGAAGATTTTGGAACAGTTCAGTTGAAATCTGTCGCGAAAATTCCCACAGATTAACGGAAAAACAAAATTATTACTCCAAGTTAGTGAATATAATTTATAAAACTAAATTTCTCACGTTATTCTGACTATTTGAGAATGCTCACTTTACTAATATCCATGTCACTGGTATATTGTGAGATGGAGTTCCACAGATCCTGTGTTACAGCATTTTTAAAGCTGAATTGTCGCAAATAATCAGACACACCTCGCCGGAAATTATCAGCACCAACAATATCTTCTAGCATGCGAATCACTGAAGCACCCTGCAATAAAAATAAAACATGAATAAGAAAAAATTGTACAATGAATATTAAATACATTTACAAATACAATAAATAGTTACAGAACATCTCTCTTCCATTCCTATATTTTAATGTGAAACACTAACTGAAACAAGATTTTTTGGAGGATGAAGCCCACATAGGTCTGAGACCTCTGCGTGGGTAATGAGTTGATGATGGTGATTGATGAGCTGGACCTACAGTTTAAGGTGGGTTTCGAACCACCGGGAAGTGATTTTACAGCAGAGAACAGTGTCTTTTTTTGCTGGCCAATCTAATCGGTCATCTCTACAAAGAGTGCCCAGCTTATCTCTATCTGATTGAACAGATACCTGCTACGGCTCACGGCCGTAATTATGTTTTTTATGTTTAATTATAAGCGTGGAATGTGGCAATGCCAGCTAAAACACAATAAAGACCTTATAGGGAATGGTGGCCCGAAATTCTTTCTATTTGAAAATCCGTCAAAGCCTTTGATGGTACAATGGAAAAATTGCCTGCTAAAAGGAAGATCCTGCGAGTGAGCAGGGGTCGGAGTTATATGTCGTCATATTGCAATAATTATACAATAGCATTTCTGGAAGATCATGAAAATCGTAAGCACTCTATACGTAAGCAGACTATAATAATATAATAATAATAATAATAATAATAATAATAATAATAATAATAATAATAATTATTATTATTATTATTATTATTATTATTATTATTATTAATAATATAATAAATTATTATTATTATTATTATTATTATCATTATTATTATTATTATTAGTATTATTATTTTCAAAACATAATTTTCCGAACAGGACATGTGATTGAATCTATTCTGTATACATAGAATGAAGAATAGAACTGGCGTTTTGATCCCCAATGTCGTTGAGCCAAGACGTGATGGACGATAGAGCAACCTTATCTGACTACACAAACAATCCATGATTGTACATTGATGCCGGCCACAGATGCCTTTCATTAATAATATCAAATTGTAATTTGACGGTACGACTCGGCCAAAAAATATTATTATCCGATAGGAAACACAGTTGACCTTCTGTAATCTAACGAATCTGTGTGTGAACGGCCATTGCTTACATAGCAATAATTCATGGAGACTAATGGCTGCATTACACAGGCCGAGACAAAGACCGAGCGATTAGATAACTGGTTCTCACAGGTGATTCTCATAGGCATGTTCAAGGCCATTTGTTGTTAATATAGTATAAAAATGTTTTTAGAACTGGCTTTTATAAAAACTGATCACTCGCTCTGCCAGTGTCTCGGTACGTGTGATTGAGCCTCAGGGCATCACTAGAGCGTGGTTTTTCATCTCGCTTTACTGGTTGATGATAATCTACTTCTTTTTTCTATTTGTTATTACTCAATTCTCCTGTCAGCCGATGTCACCTAGACATTCTCCCAACAGCATGTTTATGCCCAGCAATTTTTTAATAACTTCTATATACGATCAACATCCATAAACATGAACTAAATTCAAGATTATAAAATAATAAACGACTGATGTTCTAGAATGAAACAATGTATGACAAAAAGCATATCAATAAGCATACCTTATTGTAAGAAATCATGTCGAATATTTCGGTAATTTGGTCAGGATGGGCGACATGGTTGACAATTGGATGAGAGCTGACAACAGAGTCCATTTGAAAGACTGGGTGCAGCGTGTCCGACAAAAACTGTGTATCCTGGAATCACAATTCACAATAATAATGAAGAAATGAGAACCGAATAATTATTGCAATACGATAATTAATGAGCATAAATAGAAAAATAAGGTGTAATTATTGAGAGAGAAGAATTGTATACAGCTTTCAACCTATCAGTACGATAATAGGTTTAAAGCACCAATATGAAATAATTTTTAAGCATGTGATGATGAATAAAAGTTCATTACGTATCAATTACATTTTGTGTGCAAATTACTAAATGTTAGCAGAATAATGTAAAAATCGAGTTCGGAAAAGATTTTAAAGATAAGTTTTTAAGAAGATATTTAAAAGAATTGCTTAATATGGAAATTATGACTCTGCTTCAAAAACGTAACAATCTGTGAGCGACTTCGCCGAAGTAATAGTATAGAGTGGAGTTGAAAAAAGTAGTCCTCACCATATCCCAATCAGGATGAGAATGATTCACACCCTTGTACTCAATGTAGGAAGCAAAGCCTTCATTCAACCACAGGTCGTCCCACCATTTCATGGTTGCTGAAAGCATGAAAATTACTCTTTTGAGAAAAAAATCAAGTCAGCCTAATAAATGTATATTGTATTAAATGGAGATGCCGAAATCAGTAGTTTATGTTTGGGTATTGGAGAATAATTTCAATATTTTCATTAAAAATTCTATCAATTAAACAAGTATCAACACATCTTTGTTGATTCCGGTTTTAGTAGAATAATACTTAATAGAAGAATAATTTCCTCATGATTGTTTTACGTTATTCATCCCAATGAGCACTGTATCAGAAGTTACTGTTAATCATTTTCGAGTCCTCAATGAAAAAATTGATTCAATGAGACCATGCCAAGAATTGCTATTCGTTTGGATAATTTGTATGAACATACTACTAATTTTCACAGACTGATGAGAATGTATGTGAGAATCACCTAAATTGCCGAACCACATATGAGCAAGCTCATGAGTGACAGCAATGGCAACCACTTTCTTGTTGAGTGGCGAGCTCACTTCAGGATTGAAGAATACAGATGTCTCTCTGAAAGTGATAAGTCCCCAGTTTTCCATTGCTCCCGATACAAAATCCGGAATAGCTATCAAATCTGTAACAAATAAAACAATGCACCGTATAAGATTACCGCATTGATAATATTGTGGTAAATTTATTGTTCGTTGTGGAGACTTATCAAGTGAAAATTTCTATGGTTGATAAAATGGTTGCTTTCGAATAAGCGGAAAAGTATTGTTGTGAACATGGAAAGAAGGATTTACAGTGTTATCGCTTGTGTCAACAAGCCTTCTGGTCAAAACAATTAATTTACTCTTCTTTTGACACTTTCATGATATTTATTTAGAATTTGGTAGAATATTCAATTAGAACCTTATAGAAATTTATCGATCTTATCGAATATTGTGGAGAATGCGAGAATTTCTTATCTGTTTATTTGGGAATCTTTTGAACGTTTCCGTCTTTCTGGATTTTTGAAAAACCTATTTAAAGCGAGCGCATAGGCAAAAGTCAGTTCGGTCTTCTTTGAAATTTGTCGAGATAACGAGTGTCAGTAGTGATAATTAATTACCGTGAATTGTGCCTTAGTGAGAATTATTTTAACAGCTAAACTTATATGAGTGGACTATTCTTAGCTATTATTGTATTACGGACTTGTGCTACGTAAGTTATTGTTCTTTTTAGACGTTTCTTCTTGGATTGTTATTGGACAGTTTATTGAACAGTTATTATTTAATATTAGATCGGCCTTTTAACATTTAGTGATTGATTTTTGTACAGTAATTTTGCAAACTCTTTATTAGTTGAACCACATCGATTGCTTATTTTTTGATTGCTTATTTTGTGTAAGACTTTACTGATCAGTGCGTGTTGTGAATTATTTGTGTAAATAAAGTGCGAGTGATAAATTTAAGTGTTGCCAGAGTTATTTTAGACATAGAACCCGTAACAGTATGCTCTACGCCGTAAGGGCCGCTTATAAGAGTGATTGTTCAAAAGAACGTCCGTTTTTCATGGTTAATCTTATATAATTTCGTACCGAGTTTCGGAAGAGGATAGTTGATTTCAAAGTACTGAATGTAATAGTTGACAGTTTTGACGGCCAGATCGTGCGCGTACTTGAGGTTGTCTATTTGGCCGCGACGACCGTAGACGGTGACTGGAAAGCCCTGTTTTGACTTGACCGACTCCAGTTGCTCAAAGTCACAAACTATGAAGCAGGCCAAGTAGGTTGACATTGGAACTGACTTGGCAAAGCGAACTACCGTCGATCCAGGCACCGGCTGGTCAACTTCTTTCTTCTGTAAAATAAACGGAATACAAATTAAAAATCTATTAATAATATAATAATTCTAATTTGATAGATTTGTAAAATTGTCAGGTAAAACTCTATCTTCATAAATTTTTGCTTTCATTTGTCCTCAAAAACTGGATTATACATATATTGTCCTAATAAATTATATACTTATCCTATATAATAGAGCTTATATGATCCTTTATTATATGAATGTAACTTCGAGTAACTGCACCTTTTGAGTATCTGAACGTCTGACAATTAATAACAAATTGAAATCAAATTAAACTGCAAGTGCTCTGTTTTCGAATGTCAATTCAGTCGAAGTGTGTAAGGTGCAATTAAAAATTATTATTTCTATTTCCATTCATGAGAAAAAACATTATTATAAAAGTGATATGAGAAAAATATATATAAAAAATCTAGGCTACTATACAAAAAATGAAAAATAGAATAGGGGGTTTTTCTATTCATTAATCAAAGAAACAATCTGTTTACAAAGTTCATTTGAAAGCAACCTAAAGAAGCACCCTAACCTACAAGAAGCATTTGGAAAATGTTGCAGCCAAACTCAAAACAAGGACAAATATCATCCACAAGTTTGCAGGTACAACATGGGGAGCAGATGCATCCACCCTAAGAACCTCGACCCTTGCTCTAGTATATTCAGCAGCAGAATATTGTGCACCAGCCTGGCTGAATAGCTCCCATGTTAACCTTGTTGACAAGCAACTTAATAATGCTATGAGAATAGTTAGCGGAACTGTCCAATCTACACCATTAAAGTGGCTCCCAATTCTTAGCAACATCATGCCACCCGATATTCGACGAAGGGTTGCACTGTATAAATTATGGGACAATCTCAAGTCCAACCCACGGCTTCCAATTCACACTTTCAGAAGACCAAGGCCAAGGAAGACTGAAATCTAGGAGACCTGCCTGGAGAATGGGGGAATCAATGAGTGCTGAGAGGCCCAATGGGCAGATGTTGTGGATGAGTGACTGGCAAAGTGGTAACCCCGACCATCACAACTACATGGAAGAGCCTACTAAACAACCAAAAGGCTTTACTCTTCCTCACCACCTTTGGACTGCTCTGAATCGCATCAGAACAGGGCATGGATGGTGTGGCGATATGCTGTTCAAGTGGGGATTGTCTGAGACTCCCAGTTATGACTGTGGCAACCCAGCACAGACTGTCCGACACATTCTAGTGGAGTGCATATGTAGAAGGTTTGACGGTGATGGGCGGGACGTGGTTGAGGTGTCGCCTGCTTTTGTGGCATGGATTGAAGCCCTGGACATTGCTCTCTAGAGTGACAAAGGAGCTTGACTGTTTCATTTTGTGACTATTTACTGAAAATGACTCTGATTATAAATTGTTTTGTCGGAAATAACCTCTGCACATTGCAAATCAGCCATACGATAAATAATTTGAAAGCACATTGCCTCAATAGGGGATTCTAATGTGTGATAAAAAATTTAGACTTATTCTCTCTGAACATTCGCCTGAGTTGATTTCAAGAATTTTCATTAAACGTATAATGGAGTATGAGGGTCCTTGTACAGTGGAGAATCCAATAGTCGATGATAATCACCATCGCAAAATCAAGCACATACTATGGAGTGGGTGTATTTACACTGCTCCAGTCGGTCATACACCATTCCACATATGTTCAATTTTCCGATTGTGACTATAATCGAGTATGCAGAGTATGCAGGTAGGCTGATAAGCTTATAACTTGCATAGCCGATAAGATTATAACTTGAATATTCAATCTCCTATTAAACAGTTTAATGAGAGATAATTCACAAATAATGGACCATTATATCTCTTATATTTAATACTTCCATTATATGCTTAAATAATACCCTTGCAAACGATTGGAAGAGGTTAAATACGACTACTCGCGACTGCATGTTTATAGGTTACTTCAATTCAATAAAAATAAATCTTAGACATTAGATGATGCTCACAGGGGTCTTGAGATTTATGCATGATAAATGAGATAAATTTATGATACGAAAATGCAAGATTTGGTTGGGAATAGAACTAAAGAGCATACGACTGGATGCTCTTCTACTTTTGGAGCCACTACTAATCACTTTGGCGATCGCCAAATTATCAGTTAAATGTACTTACCACCACATTCATGTTTGAAAGAGCAATAAATTTGCTATTGGATGGTTTGACCAGGGAAACCACAAACTCGGCTTTGAAGCTGGGCTCATCAAAGCATGGAAAGGCACTCCTCGCGTAGGTTGGTTCAAATTTTGTAGTAGCAATCGCTCTGAAATTAGAAATGATTACAAAAATTTTTCAAGTATTCAGATAACGCTACCAGGAGTTTTAAACTTTCCAGATTAAGAAAAATGCATTGAAATACAACAACAAAACTTGCATTCTACTGTTAAATCTGAACTTAGGTAGGAACGTATGTAAATAATGTCAGCACAAGTGACCAACAGAATAAGCATTTAATTCAGTTAATGGAATGCTGTAATTATTCAATATACATTCAACTAAATTATTGAATACAGATAATAATTAACTGCAATTTTAATTATGACAATTACAATTAAATCTGTTTTACTACTCGTCAACTCTGAACAAACTTATTAGGGTTTAAGTTATTTTCAAGTTTAAATTAAAACTCAAATTGTAGCTTTTAAAAGCTGCTAAGTAATATTTCCTACTCAACTCTGCATTCAAGTTCATATTTGCTTGATGAGTCTTTATTAATTTCATCATTTTTTTAGAACGAAAAAACATTAGGCTAAATATTATTCAATTTTGATATACTGTATCTGAATTTCAATCAATCACAAGTAAATAGTCAGAGAGTGGAAAATTCATTATTATAATTGTAATAATTGATTAAACTGACGATTCAAGAGTAACAAGAATTTTGAAAAGGATTCGCCAGTGAAACGGAAAAATAAGTTGTGCTTGCAGCACGAATTAGTATTGGGGAAGAAAGTCGCCGGATTGCCAGGACCAGGATGACTTATAATTTTACAATGAAGCATTGAAGCTATATTGGGCGGCTACCGTATGTTGTTAAAGCTCTTAAATAATGCGAGTGTTTTTTAGCAAACTCGTCTTGAATTTCGATGGCATTTCAAAGTACCGCGCAGATAACCTGGTAAAACAGGCAACGCGATTAAAAGTGGTTAAAAATCTCGAGCAAACTTTATCGAAATCTAAAAAGAGATGGTGTTTCAGTTTCTAAAAACAGCCTTGATATCGTATAAATTTTAGATTTTGTTTTTTATATTAATATTTTAATATTGCGTATAACTACGATATGAGCCCGGCGATTATGAGTGGGTAATGAGATGAAACATGATAGAAGATTGCCAATTCTAGATCAGGTATCACAATCGAGTCAGTCCCATGCAGGAGCTTTAATAGAGCGGAGGCCGGTGTTTACCCCCCTCCACCAGCGGAATTTTCGACACATACATTTTTTGTTCGTATTGACATGTACTTCAAGAATTTAGGCGTTTGCCCTATTTAAATTACAGCTTGTCCCCCCCATTGGGCGAAAACCCACCCCAAATTCGGCTAATTTTCAGTTTTTGGCCAATAACTCGGAAACTATTCGCCAATTCGAAAAAATTGTTCTTATCAAACTGAAAGCCAGTGCAATTTCCGACAAAATGAGTGGTCGATGTTGATTTTCCACCTAGCAGTTCTGGAGCTAGAGCTTGGCCAAAAAGGGGTATTTTTGTCCATTTTTAAAAATTGACAAAACCTCCTGATTTCACTGAACACAACGGGGATGTTTCACAGAGACAAGATTTCACAGAGACAAGTTGTGCTTTTAAACGATAGTAGTGTCATAGGGACAAGGTGTCGTAGAAGCAAGTAGTTCTAAAAGTGGCAGTGTCACAGAAGCAAGTTCTCACAGAGACAAGATGACAGTTTTAAAATTATATGCAGTTTCACTGGGACAAGATCTCATAGGAGCAAGTTTGCGTGGCGTGTTGCCTACATCTGAACTTGAAGGCATTTCATTTGTTTTAGTAAATTGAATGCCTGCGGTATTTTATTTCTCCATGTTTGTTTTTTTTTTTTTGTTAAATCTATGAATATACTTAAACAGTGAAATATATATCAATATATATTTATCAAATGAGATGTGGGCACTGAATTAATTATTATCTGCAAAAAGCGAAAATTTAAGCTAGATATGTAACAGCCTGTAGTCTTTGCTTTATACGACTAATTCACTAAGAAATAAAAGGTAATAAAAGATGAATAAATCATAATACGAACCTAATTTATTCTACATTAAGTACATCATCCATCGAAATAGTGAAAACTAACCAAAACTTTATTAGATTCATTGTCTACCTTTCTTATCTAGTCTATCTTTCTAAAAACTAATTGTAAACGCTGAGGACCGCTCATTATTTTCCCCATCCATAAAAAAATGGATTTGCTATAAATTTCTGATTAATTTGTTTCAGTCTGCGACATGCAGAATTCCATAGAGGTTTCAACCCCTGTAAAATTATGGGTGTCACGTGACTTTTTCTGTGTAAAATTTTATTCAGACGTTTCAGTCCTTGCCATATTTGCCTTGAGGGAGTAGCCCAATAATTTGTGTGGCTAAAAATTTGTCAAATTGAGTGTTAAATGTAAAATTCTCAGGTAGGACCACAGAGTATTTAACGTAGTGTTCCTAAAGACAATGTCTATTTTTAAGACATTGTAAAACCCCAAACTACGACTTCAAAACCAGCTGAATAGTGAGGTACAGGATGGCAGCCTAATGAGGGGACAGCAATATTCCACACCGCCTTCTGTCAACTTAATTTGTCAAAGTGGTGAATATAAGTCATATAATTTATGAAATTCCATTTGTGCGTGCATTAAAAGTGTCATCGGAAAATATCCATCACTGAACGACCCCTAATTTAAATTACAACTGCACAGGCACGAATCGTCTTCCTCGTGGTCTAAAAAACACCCTTAGTGAGGTGAAATCACACAAACTTCATTAGATTTCAAATAGCTTACTACAAACAAGACTTCTTAAAATCTTAATAACCATAGATTCAATTTCCATTCCTATTTTTAATAAATTCCATCCAAATTCTAATTCTAGGTTCCATGCTTGGAACATAATTATATACTCTTCTTGTGCCAATAAATTTTCAAGTATTATTTTTTACTTTATTCTGTGTTACACCCTGCTTGACGATTGCTCTGGTCCAACTTTTTATATCACTCATTTGTGAGTCAGGAGTTCAAATTGTTGAGCTTACCTGTTCAGGATTGAGCAAGGGTAGAAACAGTATTCTGTCCCTAGTGGATTTGAATGTATATCACACACAGTGGCGTTATTCAATAATAGCGGCCACTTCACAGGTGATACTGAATTATTGGCAGGCCCATGTTGGCCCGCCGGGACACCAGGACGTATCCCGGTGCGCCCTCCAGCCTGGAAAATTTGGCGCCCTCCTGTTCTGACACTGACAGATTTTACAACGAGGCTTATCGTCGTTATAGCCGAGCGGCCGGGTTGAGTGTTGCGACAGTAGGGCGTAGGCTACTACTGAATGGACTTGATTCTTCCAGTACCCGCGCGGGGCGCCCTTGGCTAGGATCTGGCCTATTTCAACCCAAAATTATTCGAATCCCAAGAATCTCTTCCTTCTTAAGCATTGAAGGTAATAGAATTATAACCAGATTGAGATCGTCTTCGACAAACAAAAACTGTTAAAAGCACTGAGAAACTGATATTTTGAACTCCATAGATCCAGACACCGCCAGGGGCGCACCCAGACGTTTGGTTTGGTAGGAGGGGGGCTTACCAGGTAAAAATATTTTGGAAGGGGAAAAGGGTAAAATTGAGATTTTCTGAGCTTTTTTACAAGGTTGTGGCTCGATAAAGTTCATTGAGGGGGTTCATTACTTGACTTTTTAAAGAGTATTAGCTATGGGGAATCAGAATGTGTCTTATTTGTACAGAGTGTTTCAAGGGTTCAAAATGATTCTGCCAGACTGCACAAGCATCTTCTCATGAAGATGAAAAAAAATCAAATTAATGAAGGTCCGGAAACGCTTTGTTACAGAAATAAAGAGGGTGAAAGTTAGCAGCTATTCCATCAGAAAACTCTAAGCCCTTCATATAGGTGGTATGAATTAAATTAATATTGGCTAAATGTGCTACAAGATCTACTATTATACATTTTGCAAAGTAATAAGACTTTTGCGTGAGTAATAAAGTGAACGTGAAATGCCAGTCTGAACGCAAATCAAGATTACCTCATCTTTGAATTGGTGGGATATTTTGCAAAAATTTACAAAATGATCATGAAAACACGTTTTTTTATTGTCGGCTTAATCGGTGAACTAATTTAATTGGCAATGGACCAAATCTTTTTCAAATTCTCCTTCAAAGCTTGTGAAATCATTTTTTTTTTTTAAATTAAATGTGAATGTACCTAATAGTTGAGAACCAGGGCTTAATTTCAGCCGGAGCACACCGGAGCGGAGATCCGGTACCTTTTAGACGCTTCGATTTATCTAAATCGATAATAGATCCATTTATTTTAAACCAGATCTGAACTAGCTGGAAATTATTATTTTTTTTTTATTTATTTTAGAATAAGTTTTTGAATTTTGTAGCTATGGTTTTCAAGTTTTCGTCAAAATCGTTTAAAAGACCTTATTTTTAAAAAACCTGAATCTTATTATTTTGTATATTATGTAATGTTAAATGTGCATTACTAACCATGCTCAAATGCGTTTAAAATGCACCAATTCAAGTGTAATTTTCATAACGCCACTGTGTGCGATGTACATTCAGATCCACTAGGGACAGGATACTGTTACTACCCTTGCCAAAGCCTGAACAGGTGAATTCAACGATTTGAACTCCTGACTCACAAATGAGTGATATAAAATAGTTGGACCAGAGCAATCGTCAAGCAGGGTGCAACACAGAATAATGTAAAAAATAATACTTGTAAATTGATTGGCATAAGACGAGTATTTATGTTCCAAGCATGGAACATAATTAGAATTCAGATGAAATTGATTGAAAATATGATTGGAAATTGAGTCCATGGTTATTAAGATTTTAACAAGTCACATGACATCCATAATTTTTTAGGGGTTGAAACCTCTATAAAATTTTGCATGTCACGGATTGAACAAGCAAAATAATGTGAATAAATTTATAGCAAATCCATTTTTTATGGATGGGGAAAATAATAATAAATAAATAAATTCGTATGGCTTTTAGTGGTGGGGAGACCCTTACGGGTAGTTCCACCTCGCCGCTTTTTTAACTGGGGAAAATAATGAACGGTCCTTAGAGTTTACAATTAGTTATTTAGAAAATAAACAATAATTTTAGCATAATTTGTTTGACAAAAATTGTCCGAAAGCCGGTTCATTTACAGCTGACAGATTACTGATAAGAAAGGTAAACAATGAATCTAATAAAGTTTTGGTTAGTTTTTACTATTTCGATGGATGATTGAATGCACAACATACCTATTTATTGTACTTATTGTACAATAAATCAGGTTTGTATTATGATTTATTTATCCAATTTGGTTCATTAATAATTTATTCAAAATTATTCTCAATTTATTTCTTGGTGAAATAGTCGTATGAAGCATAGACTTAGGCATAGACTAAGCATAGACTATGTCTAGCTTAAATTTTCGCTTTTTGCAGATAAAAATTAATTCAGTGCCCACATATCATTTAGTAATAATGCGACCCCACAATATTCATTGCACTTATATAAATTTTGAGTGCTTATTAACTCGTCGTTCAGAAGGTTATTTATTGCTCAGTTGAATTAGAGCTATAATTAAAAAGATGATTTCATCGTATTTTTCACATTCTAACTTTGCCTTATAGTCAAGTCAACATCCATCAGTAAAACCCCATCTACAGTATCAACAACAGCTACAACTCAACTGCCGAATATGCATAAAATTGAAAATTGCCCCCCTGCGTTCCCCACACAACCCGTTAGAAATTATTTTCTGTAATCTACAGTACGCGCCATATAGCTGTGCCCACGTGTCCTTGAAATACCTTGTTGATGAAGTAAGGTTCGCGGGGTGATATCAATGCCTTTCTACATACGTCTGCTGTCTTCTTCATACGTCTGCTGTCAGTGCATTGCACTTATAACACTGCGTTCAGATTGCTTGCATTCGGGCTGTGATTCGGGTTTACTTTTCGGTCAAGTGTTTCTCCTCTTCGTTGTTATTCTAGTTTAATAAAGTGGAATTCGTAAAAAAATGTATATTGCAACCTTAGAGTCCAACTTCATTCACTGAATTGAACAAACTAGATCAGTCAGTCTGCTGCAAAGGCGAAGACAAGTTGCTTTGTTGTCAAGGGCGGATTAAAGGGGGGGGGGCGGAGGGGGCGACCGCCCCCCCCCCCCCGAGGGCTTGCGCATTTTAAAAAATTAAAAAGGGTAACACTTGTGACATGCACACGGTTAAATTTTAATTGTCCCGCCACAGACGGAATACCTCCAACTTGTCTTACCACTCCGCCTCCGCCGGCCGGGAATTAACAATTGTTGTAATACTTATTTTGCCTTATTTTCTATATTACCTTTACTTTATATTTAACTGTTGACATAATTTTAATTCAATGACGAATTAACAAATGACAGAGAATGAAGGAAATCTTATATCAAGTGAAATTAGTTTGAATAAGATTAATCTTTTATAGAATAGGTAGGGCCATATAAATCTCTGTTTGTTTTTGACCTAATACATATTTATTGTAGTACTGGTATTATGAAACATGAAAGAATGTTGAGATTAATTTAAATATATATATAGGTCTAAAAATCATCACGATCACGAATAAATTGCTTAGACTCTGTTCATTTCTCTGTAAATGTTGATAAAAATTAAGCTAGCAAAGCAATTTTTGTTCAAGACATATTGTATTGTATAAAAAAAATTTTATTCCTAATTCCACATGAATATACAGAAATAAACTACTCTAGCTAGGGGAAATTTGATTGTTCTTAAACACGAAAAAATTATATTTCTACTACATTTTAAGTGCTAGAATGGTGTAAAATGCGGTTAAAGGCTACTAAATTTCCAAAACATTTATTCCATACCCCACCCCCCCCCCCCCCGACCAACGGGTATTTTTGGGGTATGTCGCCCCCTCCCATAAAAATTCATTAATCCGCCACTGTTTGTTGTATTGTTGGAAGTGCCTATAGGGAGCATAGATACGCGTATTTAGAATCTTTGCAAAATCTCACCAAACAGGTCTAGTCAGATGATTCTTTCACAGAAAATAAATTCAATTTATTCTCTACATTTCATACACTCAATGTATATGAAAATTATTGAAGACAAAGAAGTTTCTCGATACATAACTTTTCAATGTCATGAAAATTTTGATTTGTAAATTTTCTGTATTAATTGTCTTGTGCTCGGAAAATCTTTGATTGAAATGGGATTTAATCGATGGTTACGGCATTCTCGAACTTTTTTATTATATTACCAAAGTTTCATCGATTTCTAATGAATGGTTCAACAGTAGCTATGTTGGGAATGAAATGTGAACACATTTTTTGAATGAAGTCTGGTTTTTATTAAATTCCAAATATCTTTGTAATGAGTAGATTCTCGTTGAAAAGGCAAAGGACAAAAATGATGCACATCGGTTAGTTTAATAGAATGAACTTCGTTCTAAAACAATATTCGAACCTTTTGGAAAATGGTCAAATGTTTTCAGCGCGGGTAGTGTCGTACTCTCCTGGCCCTTTGCCGGCGGGCACAGCTACGTGGCGACTACTGTACATAATTCGCTGAGCTGAACAAAAACGTTCTTTGTCATTTTTCGATTCAAAGTACGGTTTAAGAGTTCGAAGTTTTGTTTCCCCTCAATTCCCCCCAAAATAAAAATTTCGGGGTTTAAAATTTTCTAGGTAGTTTTAGCAGATATTTGACCTGATACGATGGTCTAAAAGTCAAAAATACTTTGTCAGGAAAAATCTGAAAGTTGAATTTGGACTTTGAAAAAAATTATAAAATTTCTTACATGTGATATATGAAATAAGACCGCCTTGGTGCGCTGAGAAGAATGAGCCCGATTTAATTCTATGTGGATAGGGGTGATTTTACTAAAACGTTAGGGCGATTTTAAGCGTAAAATTTCTAAATAAAGGGCCAGCATATTAAAAATTTCAAAATTTTTTATATATATATATACGTCGTTTGGCTATTGTTCGAAGTATCTTCATACCAAATTTCAAGAAAATCGGTCAATCCGTTCGGTTTAAACTTCGGGACATACACACACACACACCAAATGCCAATCGCTCGTGTTGAATCAGGGAACTCGGTCCATCTCTATTTCTCGTATTGTATCCATAGACTAGAATTCATGGTGTTCAAGATAATTTTCAACATTTTTTCTAAAATGAATTGGATTATAAAAAATATATTGTGATGTTCTAGTTTATTATTGAATGAACTCCATATTAATTTTCAAATAATCATTTTATTTAACATCATCTAGTACAGTGATGGGCAAACTACGGCCCGTGAGCCAAGTGTGGCCCGCGAGCTGGTTTAATCCGGCCCGCAACATGCTTTTGAGTACACACTAAAATCTCGTTTGTATATATTAAAAAATAAATATAATATAATGCGAGATATATGTTTTGCGTTACTGAATTGAAAAATATATTATCGCTTCTGAGTTTGCATTGAGAGTTTAAAATGTGTTATTAATAAATTGGGGTAGGTAAAGCTTACAACGAAAAATCGACAGGGAAAAGTACTCAAATTTTAATTGAATTGAATTTCCGCTGTTGAATTATGATGAAGGAGTCATAATTGTCATAACAAGTTTCGCGCCTGTTGTCAGTGGATAAGTTGTCATTTATGTTTCAATACATGCTTGAAATTGGTCAAAAATTACAAACATAAACTAGTTTCATTATTGATCATTCAATACTAAAATGCCCTCACATTGAAAATTATTAGTATTATTATTTTAATAAGAAAATGTTATATATTTTCAATTATAAGGATATATATATTATATTTATATTTTCAATTATTAAGGATAATCATCATTGAGGTAAAAAATTTAAATTGATGACTGAAATGTAAACAAACGAGTTTAATGATAATTGATCAATTTTTTTTTGGCCCGCTCACATAATTTCTCATTTCAACTGGCTCTCTCCTTGATAAGTTTGCCCATCCCTGATCTAGTATATTATCTATTAAATTCACAATATACCTAAGTCACTATCTATCTTTCACGTCCTATTGTTATACATCTCCCAATCCAACTCCCAATAACCAACTTGTTTTTCTCTCGTCTCCCTTGGCAATCATATGATTTTCGTTTCATTACAATATATTTCATTACATACATTTCATTACATAGCAGAATTAAAATACCAAGTTTTGTAAAGTGAGAATTACATGACTCTCTCTGGAAAAGATCTAGTATAGCTATAATGGCCTTTTTCTGCCAGATAAATACTTTTTTGTTTAAAATGAGCAGTTACCCCACATTCTTATGTCATAACTTAAATGAGAATGAAAAAGACCATAGTAACTCATCATTAATACTTTAAAGCTGTCTGATGTCTTTAGTCGCTTAAGAAGGTAAGCTACTCTGACGAGATGTTTACATATTCAAAACAATTCATAGATTTATGAGATGTAGTCTAGAGTATTTAGACTATAGTCTAGACGACATTACAGAGACTCAACTGAACAAAAAATTCCATATTTCAACCTTTGGCTAAAAAGATGGCTAAAAATTCGAAATACGTCTATTTCGGGCATATTTGTGGTATATTTTATAAAAACCTTTCTTAGCACACGTCCAAAGCGTCAACTGACCATTTTTACCAAATTTAAACTTTTTTGGCCATAAGGTTTTCAAGAAATGGTGATGAATAAGTCATTTGGCTTTTTTATATTTTATTTTATATTAGATACATATTAACATTATACTTTCGATCTAAAGGTCTATTAAAATACAGCAGACATTCAATTTACTAAAACAAATTAAATGCCTTCAAGTTCAGATGTAGGCAACACGCCACGCGAACTTGCTCCTGTGAGAACTTGTCCCAATGAAACTGCATATAATTTTTAAACTGTCACCTTGTCTCTATGAGAACTTGCTTCTGTGACACTGCCACTTTTAGAACTACTTGCTTCTACGAAACCTTGTCCCTATGACACTACTATCGTTTAAAAGCACAACTTGTCTCTGTGAAATCTTGTCTCTGTGACACGTATCCAACACAACTCATGATAAATGCATTTTATCGTGGAAACTCCTATATCATGTGGAAGTACAATCAATTTTGAACCAGTTTCATCTTTGTTTTCACAATGTTACATGAGGGGAGGGTGAATAATTGCAAAAAACGAATTTCATGTTCTACAGCCGCATTGACCCCCCTTCTTATTGTTACACCTTTTCAAGGCATTCCTAAGCAACTTTTAGCAGTTTATTTCAGCAATAATTCTTGAAAAATAGCTACAGAGCCCTAAATAGGGATGTAGACATGGGGTGAAATACCTCTCTCACACCCTCCCCAACCCTCACCTTAAATATTAACACATGACTATCACCACTATTAACACATGACTATCATGCAATAAAGTCAACAAGTATTTCTTTTATGCACAAACAATTTAGCTCAACCCTACAATATTATTATTTAGGGTGGGGAGGTTCATAAATCCCCCGTCCCCCACCATAACACTATCATAACCCTTCCTCAAGCCGTGGAGGGGGGGAAGTTTATAATTATGTTTATAATTATTCCTAATTATCATAAAAACATTGAAAGACAAAGAAGGGGTTGTGGAGATACGTTTTTGATAAGAGGGCCTAAAAGAAAGATTCCACAGGATTGGGAAAAATTCCTTGCTAATGGCAAAAATAAGGAACAACTAGTTAACCTGCTACATTAATGATTGGGCTCAGCACAAGTATGCCCACTACTTACATAATAGAAATCTTTACTTGTCACATGGTAATAAATGCACTTGCTTGACTAGTGAAGATGGATTAACAATTAAACATACAACACAAGAAGACCTATGCTCTTCACAAGAGGAAGCTGATACCAAAATAATACTACACTGCTTCCATGCTTAAAAATATTGTCAAGACAATTCACCAATCAGAGTTAGATCTCCAGACACAGATGTATTTGTGTTATTAATAAGATATGCCAGCAACATTGAAAACGTAGTATTCTTTGATATAGGAACTGGAAACAAACGAAGGGCCATAAACGTCACTGCCATTTCTCATAATTTAGGTGTAGAAATGAGCCATGCTATGTTGAATGTGCATGCCCTGTCCGGATGTGATACCACCAGTTCCTTTGTTCGTCATGGAAAGTTGTCTGTGAAATCTAAATTGGAAAAGTTTTCAAAGTTAGTGCCTATCCTTACATCATTAGGAGCATCACCAACAATTATAGACACATTACTGACTGGCCTGGAGGAATTCGTCTGTTGCTTGTACAGTAATAACGAATAAACAAACTACGTTCTGATTTGTTTTCCCAAAAGTATTCTCCAACAACTGTATTTTCTCTGCCGAACAATCAAGGTGTGAATTTAAGTCTACTGCCCCCATGTAAAACGTCGTTAGAAAACCACATAAAAAGCGTTAACTAACAATGTTACATATGGAATAATGCACATGTGGCTAAACTCTCCACACCAACTCCAGTGGGACATGGATGGAAGTTATTGGAGAATGGCGAACTTAAGTTTGATTGGGTTAAAGGAGATCCGTTGCCACCCGAACTGCTTGACATTCCAGAAAGCTTTGAACAAGATGAATTTGAAGATGAAGATGAACCAGAGGTACTAAATTTAGTTGACATAATACACGAGGATGAAGAAAATGACTGTTGATTACAAAATATTTATAGTATATAAAGTACACGTTATTATTGAAAAAGTATTGAAAAAGAGTGTGCGCGAGTGCAGTGAATGAGCCCCCAAAAATTAAAACAGGCCTGTGTCACCGGCAACCCAACTTCTGAACTGCGACCTCACCTGGACTTACAACCGCGTGGTAAAAAGAAAAGGAGTGGCAGCCCACGACCATTGGCCGAGTACAGAGTACTTCAGAGAGTAAGTAAAAGGCGCCCAATATTATTCACAATCTCACAATACTCACAATATTAATCACAATATTATTTACTCAATCAAGCCAAAAAAGTCAAGTTCCTTTACATAGTCAAGTTAATTTTGTACTTTCATTATTAGCCCTTGAATACATACTGAATTATTTCATAAAAAATAAATATGGTAATAGACATACCCTTGGTAGTAAAAAATTAAAAAGGAAAAACAATTTTTTCAGCTCTTTTAGTCTTTTAGGTTTTAGGGGGGGGTCACGACCCCCCCCCCCCTCAAATACGCCCTTGAACTGGGGGCAACTATGATTTTACAGTTATAAAATGCTATATAAGATAATTTTGGAACAAAATAGAGTGAAGAAGCTGACTCACTCAAGTCAATAACACTGCTGAAGACAACGCCCTCCCCTGCCGACTACCCCCCTCCCAACATGAACAAGGTAATGAAAATTTGAAATTGAACAATGGATTACCCAAACAATACCTTTTTCTTACGCTAATAACATCCATCAATTTGACAATAATAAATGAAAAGGAAAGAATCAAACAATAAAATACACATCTAATAACAGTGAATGAGGGGATATGAGAGCGCTGTGCGTCGGTTCGGTTTTTCATTTATATCTTTGCAGAAAATCTACGAAATTTTCAAAACCAGGACTTTTATAAAAGAAAATTGAATGTTCTAAAACTTTCACCTTCTACTTTTTTGTGTTTGAGTGAGAATTCCCAAGATAAATGCCTCAAAACATAGACAATACTCGTTTTTCAGAAAAGGGAGCAAAAATCGATGGTTTTTGATATTTGATTGTGATTGAAGGGCTGATCCGATTTTGACTTTATACATATCATTCAACGCAGAATTTTATGGTCTTGAACTTTAAATAACAATCTTTTCGATTTGGCTGATAGTTTCCGAGTTATTGGCCAAAAACCGAAAAATGAGCCGAAATTGGGGGGTTTTCGCCCAAAGGGGGAATGCTGTAATTTAAATAGGGCAAACACCTAAATCCTTGAAGTACATGTCAATACGAACACGAAAATGTGTATCGAAAATTCCCCAGGGGGGGGAGGGTCTCTTATTGGTGGCTCATGGTCTATAACTGCTACACCAGTTGGGTGCCCGGAAATTTGCAAATGATAAAATTTAAAACGGTTTTCTTCATATTTTTGCGTATAAATAACATAAATATGTTGAAACATTGTATAAAATTTATCAGAAGAATAATTCTACCAATTTCAATAAACAATTCTACCCAATCCTATTATAACTTAAATAATTCTAAATCAATTTTTAATTCATATGAATCAGCTAGTACTATACTCACTTTCTGCTTCCATCCATGGCATCCTTATAAGTGCTTTTGTAGAAGCCTACAATTTTTCCAGTCAGGCTACCAGAAAAATTCAACGCCAACACATAAGATCCTGGTTGTATGAGATTAGCACAAACTATTACAAAATACTGATTCCGTGGATAGTTGAATGTATCGGCAATAGCTATGTCAACACCAGAATCGTGACTAGCAGCAGCGTTTTCTAGTTTGATTAATTTCGTTGAGCTCACTGTCAATTCATTGGCATGTAGGACGATAATTTTCCTTTCCGACAGCACTTCGAGATTAATTTTGATGCTGCCACTGAATTTTCCATTATTCAAATCAGGGTTCAAAAAAATGTCGTATAACTCTGGAACAACTTCAAGTGGCAGGCGAGTTTGGTTTTCCCATGGTTTGGAATCTTCCTAAGAATGCAAACAAAAAACACATAATTAGATGTAGAATGCTTGTAAAGCAAAATTTCAAATAGTAAACATGTCATAGTAATCATGTAAAAGTACAATACCATAAAGTTATGTACCTTAGTTATTTTTTATATCGTTGAGCTACCAGTTCAGGCAATGTAGCCTACAATATAATACAGACCACGTCTTAATCATTTAAAGGTAAAGTTGTTTTCCAATATTTTTTTATGATGACAATAATTAATACCACATGGATTCTGGGAAGTTGTTCATCGATAAAATTTGGTTGCAAGTCGCCATTTATCTGAAGCGATACAAGTTGATGTCAATTGCAATTGGGTGCTTTTACGCAATGTAACGAAAACCTGTCATAATGTTACAATAACCATGCTGTGCAACTTTTCACAAAGAAATGCCGTTTACATTTTAATCAGTGTTTTAAAACAAAAATTATTAATAATGGAATATTTTTGTATTATGATGTTGAAGATCCATCTTGTTTCCACTAATATGTATTATAAACTTAAAAAACACTTTTGAATGGAAATTGACTCACGTTATGGCGTGACGGCCGTTTCGCTCTGTTGTCTAGAGCATCATCAGACGACCCACAGTACACTGATTCAAGGCATGAGTTTGAGGGTTAGTTATGTTGGAATGGTGAAGGGGTGGGGGGATGAGTAGGCGGGAGGTTTGAAATTGGGATTATTTTGTCAAATAGAGTATGTGAGAAGAAGTTAAGTTGATCATTTAAAATGTTGTCAGGTTGCTGCTTTGCATGTTTGTATATCTCATATTGTTCTAAAACATTGAGTTTCTGGCTTTTGTGAGTGAAGTGTAGTGTGTCTAAATTAGTGTCAATGTCTGTATAACTGTGGCCTGTTGAAATGATGTGTTCAGCAAAAGTGGAATGTGTGTTTGGGTGTGAGATGGCTCTTGTGTGTTCTTTGAATCTAGTGGTGAATGTCCTGCCAGTTTGTCCTATATAGAACTTGTTGCAGTCATCACATTTCAATTTGTAAATTCCAGATCTGTTGTACTTGTTTTGAGATGTTGTCTGAGACTGCAGGTGTTTTTTGAGTGAATTAGTTGTTCTGTAAGCTATTTTATATTTGAGTTTCCTGAATGAAGCTGCTATTTTATGAGTTTTTGTTGTTGAGGTAGGTAAGTGTGATGAATTTATGGGGGTTGTCATTCTGTTTGTTGCTGGTGTGAGTGATTGATTTTGTTGATATTCTGTGCAGTAGTTTGTCTATTAGTGTGTTTGTAACCATTCTGTTGTGCTATGTATTTTATAGTATTCAATTCTATATTGTAATCTTCTTGTGACATAGGAATGTTTGTTAGTCGGTGGAGCATGTGATTGAAAGCGGCGTGTTTATGTTGGGTTGGGTGATTTGATGTATTATGGATTTTTGTATCAGTTGTTGTGGGTTTCCTGTAAATTCTAAATGTTTTGAATGAATGTTCCTGCTTTGTTATAGTGATGTCCAAAAAGTTGATACTATTATTGTGTTCAAGTTCTAAGGTGAATTTTAAATTTGGATGGATTTTATTGAGATTGGTGTGGAATATTTCAGTTTGTCTTTTATTGCCTTTGTATAGAATTAGAATGTCATCAACATATCGGTGCCAGCTGATGATTTTGTCTGTATTATGTAGGATATGTTTTTGTTCTATATTGTGGATAAAGATTTCAGCTAGGATGCAAGAAATTGGGGAACCCATAGGAATGCCATGAGGTTGTGAATAGAATTTATTATTGTATGTGAAGTAATAAATTCTATTCACAACCTCATGGCCTTCCTAGGGGTTACCCAATTTCTTGCATCCTAGCTGAAATCTTTATCCACAATATAGAACAAAAACATATCCTACATAATACAGACAAAATCATCAGCTGGCACCGATATGTTGATGACATTCTAATTCTATACAAAGGCAATAAAAGACAAACTGAAATATTCCACACCAATCTCAATAAAATCCATCCAAATTTAAAATTCACCTTAGAACTTGAACACAATAATAGTATCAACTTTTTGGACATCACTATAACAAAGCAGGAACATTCATTCAAAACATTTAGAATTTACAGGAAACCCACAACAACTGATACAAAAATCCATAATACATCAAATCACCCAACCCAACATAAACACGCCGCTTTCAATCACATGCTCCACCGACTAACAAACATTCCTATGTCACAAGAAGATTACAATATAGAATTGAATACTATAAAATACATAGCACAACAGAATGGTTACAAACACACACTAATAGACAAACTACTGCACAGAATATCAACAAAACCAATCACTCACACCAGCAACAAACAGAATGACAACCCCCATAAATTCATCACACTTACCTACCTCAACAACAAAACTCATAAAATAGCAGCTTCATTCAGGAAACTCAAATATAAAATAGCTTACAGAACAACTAATTCACTCAAAAAACACCTGCAGTCTCAGACAACATCTCAAAACAAGTACAACAGATCTGGAATTTACAAATTGAAATGTGATGACTGCAACAAGTTCTATATAGGACAAACTGGCAGGACATTCACCACTAGATTCAAAGAACACACAAGAGCCATCTCACACCCAAACACACATTCCACTTTTGCTGAACACATCATTTCAACAGGCCACAGTTATACAGACATTGACACTAATTTAGACACACTACACTTCACTCACAAAAGCCAGAAACTCAATGTTTTAGAACAATATGAGATATACAAACATGCAAAGCAGCAACCTGACAACATTTTAAATGATCAACTTAACTTCTTCTCACATACTCTATTTGACAAAATAATCCCAATTTCAAACCTCCCGCCTACTCATCCCCCCACCCCTTCACCATTCCAACATAACTAACCCTCAAACTCATGCCTTGAATCAGTGTACTGTGGGTCGTCTGATGATGCTCTAGACAACAGAGCGAAACGGCCGTCACGCCATAACGTGAGTCAATTTCCATTCAAAAGTGTTTTTTAAGTTTATAATTTTTGGATTATTAATAATGAAATATTAATTTCATAGCAATGTCATAAAACATCATTGTTATAAAACCTTGTTTTTTAAACTTGGCTGTATAAAATTGTAAAATAGTCTAAACGCAACCTATAATGGAGGCATTCAGTATAAGGTGGAATAAAAGTTCCATAGACATTGATACTGGGTCTGAGTAAATAGAAAATGAAAACAAATGCAAGTGGTGAATCTAATCCTCCTTGTGTAAATTAGTTGAATTGGTATGATTGATTGGTATGCGCCCTGCATATGGTATGATTGATTTTGAAGAGTAACTTCCCAGATATTGATAACTTAACTACAATAGGTACGTCAAGAAAATATAAATTAACTAGTGAAGAAAAACAGATTCTAAAATATTTACGCCCAGCTATAAGAGGCTCATAGCACTTATTAAATCGGAAAACACCACTGAATTCTACAGCCCACTCTTTCAAGCACCAAGTGGAACAAGAGATGGCCGGATGAGCTTCAATTCTTCTTTGAAGGATTGAAATAAAGGCAGCCGTTCATTCAATTTATTGGATTATCTTTAGATGTGATTGTGTCTTATAAGCTCATACTTATCACTTGATTACTTTATACTTGTATCATATCAATTGAAAGCGTTCAATCAAACGCCCTGCACCCATTTGTGATCGGTTTGATCAATCAGTTGCAGAAACTGAGGAATTGCGTTGGCAAATACTATACATTATACATGCGCATTGTGCAGGCTGTACAGTAGCATGAACTCATCGTATTTGCGCCCGCATCTCAACAAGCTCCGGCGCAAATAGGATTGCAATATTAATATAAAATAATAATAAAATCCGTAGCATATATGACTGATTAGTTATGAGTACGAGAGCACTTGATTTATATAAATTAGACAGATTAGTGCCTTACCTTCCATTGATTTTTCAAAACAGATCAGAATCCAAATATTATAAAAACAAGCTCAGTATCATGAATGTTAGTTTAGTCGTGTGTTGGCTGTGATTTTCAGTGAGTAAAAACACAGATTAATAATCACACTCTTGACTGAAATGGCTATCAGGTCATGAAGAGACCATGGCCTTCGCCAGGAAAGTTTTATTGGCTAAGGTTTAAAATTTAAAAATGTGATATACAGGTACCTGTTATCAAAAAATTATACCTAACAGCTCTGACAAACACAGAAATAATATTCTGCCAACCACCATTCATCATACTTTGCAAGCGTTAATTTGGAGTAAAAATAATGTTAATCAACTTGCGTGGGGACGAAGCCCCACAGCTAGAACGCTAACCTCATGTTAGGTAAGATTGGGTCAGTTATCAATAATTAATATTCTTTTTACGAAAAAGACTCGTGAATTATTGTGCTTCAAGGTGAAATTTCAAATGAAACAGACTGAACCTAAGATTTTGATTCTATGAAATTTTGTGAAAAGCAGTTTTGGAAAATAGCCTGTTTTATTCACATTGATTGTATGTTAGTTAAATGGATAATTCTAGTTTTTTAGCTGTTGGAGCTACTCGAAGCTCGATATAATGTTTTTTCCTAAAGTTAACTCTCCGAATACCAAAGGAAAATTACTTTTCCTCGGAGAGGACAATCTCCATTCAAAAATTAGGCCATTTCACACTCTTTGGTGATATAATTTTCATAATATCTCAGAACAACGGCATTGAAAGCAATCACCTAAATAAAAATACATTATCAAATCGAGCGTTCTTGAATGGGCTAATAAACTTTTTCGATAGGCTATAAATTATCTAAAAAAATTATGACGCAGACTACAACTATGAAGGTCTCTGATGGAAAATCTCCTGTTTGCAGACAAAGATGTTTCTTTGAGCAAGCAGTATTTTCTGACTGTTAGCTGTACCTTAATGTTCTTAGCTGTGCCTTTAATCTAATCCAGTAAATTATTATGTTTCGTTGCAATTTGTATACTTTGTGAACTTAATTGAATAAAAGATTTATTTATAAAATAAAATATCCATTTCATACGCCCAAGTTTCAGTTTTAAATTTTCCACCTACTTAGTTATATCAATAATTTTTATACTGAAGTAGGTTTAAATCCTTTGAAAAACATTTGATAACTTATTTTTGTATAATGTATATATACTAGCTGGCCCGACGTTAGGTATGAGGGTATGAAGGTATGAGGGAGTATAACATCTATAAAGTGAAGCAGAAACTATAAAGAGAGCAGCTAAAGAGAGAACAGGTCTCATACCTTTGTGGGCTGCATCCTCGGAAAATAATTATTGAACGAGTGTAGCGAGTTCTCATTTTTGACTTGACTCGAGGCGGTTCTGTGGGTGTGTATATGCATGTAACTTTCGCACGCTTTGACGGATCAGCTACAAATTTTGAACACATATTCTTCCAAACTTTATACAGATCAAGTTCGTTGGCCAATACAATTGGCACACTCCTTCATCTTGACTTCTAAGAACCTTGGATTCTACTAAGGAAAGCTGATGTACAGTAGATCTATTTCATAATTCTACCTATGTACGGTAGTTTACATGTTCACCACTGTTATGGTTCGTGAGGTGAGACATGAGCTCTCACCTGCGCGTGGAAAAAGAAGGAATTTAAAGACAAAAAACGCATATTCAACGAGCCGTTCAATTTATTTGAAAACTATGCATTCGATTTTTCAAATAAAGCCATCAGCTTTACAAGGCCTGAACACACGAATGGATAGCCTATATAATGCTTGGACACTAAGCTGTTCATCAATAAATGCCTTTTCTTTTGCGGTACTTTTAAATTGATATAATTGACCGAACAAAGTTCAAGAGAGGTCTCCGTTTCAAGTTGACCGTATTGCATTTGTCTGTCTGTCTGTAACGCATACTCGGTTAAACACATGGGCTAAATTCTATGAAATTTTGTATAGATCCTCCTTTAAGGAATGCCAAGCGATGTGTGAGGATTTTCAAAATTTGCTCGCATTAAAAAAATATTTAAAAGGAAAAAATGGAGCTTCTAAAATGAGCTTCTCCATTATATGGAAATCAGATCTTGAGATGGTCCTTGGGCCCTGTTATTCATTTGATTGAGCCTTCATATGAATTAAGTTATCATTCATAAAAGTAACATATTTGTTCAAGAGAAACAAATCATTTCAATTAAGAATAATAACAAGTGATTACCAAGCGAATGATTATAAATTATTCAAATTAATTGATGTTCTATAAATTAATTCATCAGAATTGTAAAATCTTGTCTGATTTGAGCAATCAGATGTATTGAACAAAACAAGAACAGGCTGTATAAAAATAGAAAAAATAGAATCGCAGCCTTGGTGGCGTAATACAGATTGACATTTTTGTGGAAAACAAACTGAAATAGACTAGGTCAGATGATTGAGTTTTATTTTGCGATTGTGATTATCATTGAGTAAATCGACTACCTGTATGTTTCTCTGCGCAAACACCATAATTCTTGGGCGTCAGGTTACTGTTCACAGAACTACTAGCATTATAAGCTATTTTTATATTCATGAATAACAATAATTATTATTTTTAAATTCTTGGATTTCTTGTTCCATAACGATCTGCGTTGTTAATATCAACTCATTATTGTAAATTTGACGACTTGCAGTCAATTTTAATTGTGAATAAATAATACTCCTACTCACTTTTGGCCGAACGTTTTCGAGTCATGGAAACTCATCTTCAAGGTATCCTAGATCGACGATGTTGGTTTTTTTTGTTAGAAGAATTGTGGTTTTTGTATAATATGATCAAAACGTTTGTGTGATTTAAAATTTTATTGTTCATTGAGAATGTTTAGTTTATTGTGTGTGGTGTGTTTGTAAATTTCAAATTGTTCCAAGGTGTTGAGTCTGTGTCCTTTAGATTTCATATGTAAAATATTTAGGTTTGTAGTGATGTCAGTATAGTGTGTCCAGTTTAAATGATATGGTTTGCAAAAGTCGATTCAATTTTTGTATTTAAGGCTTGTGAATGTTCTTTGTAACGCTGTTTAAATGCGCGGTCTGTTTGTCCTATGTAAAATTTGATACAATCAGAGCAGTTCAGTTTGAATTGAATTTATTTACATTCCAAACATTTGTTACAACAAACTGAGAATGAGTCAGTACATGCAGGTCATATTCATACAGTCAAATCACAAGAACATCAAAATATTAAAAAAAACACTAATCATAACAACATCAGAATGTGATAATAATTATTTTAAATTATTCAAAGGACATACAAAAATGTTCATTGAATTGACATCGAAAACCTAAGAAAAGAAAAAAAACATAGAATTTCACCCATTAAGAAATTCGCTTAAACAGTAAAAAGCCTTCTCCACCAACCAATTTTTCATATTAATTCTAAATTGCCTATAATTTGCTACTTTTAAATTTTGAGGTAGCAATTTATAAATTTTGGGACCAAAATATTGGGGGGACTTTTCAAATAGTGTTGTTCTGTGAGCAACCACTGATATCCTAGTTGCATTACGAGTGTTGTAAGAGTGTGATGCATTATAGCGTTTGAATGTGTCTAGATTCTTATGAGTGTGAGAGCACACTTCCAAAATATATATTGATGGCACCGTTAGTAACTTTCCAGAACGAAAAAGTTCCTGACATATATATCTAGGAGGCCTACCATAAATAGCTCTTACAGCCTTTTTTTGTGTTTTGAACACCGTCTCTGCTGAACTAGAAGCACCCCAGACAAGTATTCCATATCTAAGATATGGAAAAAAATAACCATAATAGATGGTCATGAGCGACTTCATACTCACCATTCCTCGAAGCACCCTCAAAGAGAAGCATGAAGAATTCAGTTTTGAGCACAATTTTTCAGCATGTGCTGACCATTGCAGGTGCCTGTCAATCAGTAATCCCAAAAACTCAACATGAGGACTATGAAAATTGATTGAGCCATCTGTTGCCTCAGATATTGAGTCATTAGCTTGACTATGAGCAGATTTGAAAGATATTACTTTGGTTTTGTTTGTGTTCATTGACAGACCGTTAGCTTCAAACCAAGCTTTCATATAACTTAGTCCAGCTCTTGAGGTATCTGACTGGTCATAGAACTGAAATTAATATCAGATATTATCAACGATGTATCATCAGCATATTGAATTAATGGTCTTTGAGTGCATGGTGATAGATCATTAACATATAATGTGAAAAGGGTAGGCCCAAGAATTGATCCTTGAGGTACTCCAGCATTGATTGTGACCCATTCAGATCTAAAGACATTTTGATGAACATAAATTTGTGTGGCCTGTCTTCTATTCACCAAGTATGACCTCAACCATGCCAACTCTCTACCCCAGAAGCCATACTTTTCTAATTTACTGAGGAGTATACCATGATTGACACAGTCGAACGCTTTAGATAAGTCACACAGCAAGCCACAGACACGATTTGAGGAGTCCAGGATGGAAGATACAATGTTAACAAAATTGGCCATTGCAGACTCGGTAGTTAATCCTCTTGTGGAACCAAACTGGGTCTTAGCAATAATGTTATTGTTATGGAGAAAATTAAGAACCTGTTCATTTGCAGCCTTTTCAAATAGTTTTGAAAATGAGGTAAGAATTGCTATTGGTCTGTAATTACTAAAATCATCTTTGTCATTATTTTTGTATATAGGCTTCACCAAATCATATTTCATTTTGTTGGGGAAAACACCTAGAGTGAAAGATTGGTTAAGAATCTTGGACAAAGGTTCTGATAGAATGTCAGCCACAAACCTGAAAACCTTCACTGGAACTTCATCCCAACCAGAAGAGTTCTTATTTTTTAGAGACCTGATCAAATTTTCTACTTGAACTGGTGTCAACAAATTAAATTTAAACTCTGCCTCCTGGCTAATTATCAGGTTACCCACTGCCACGGATGGATTACAAGTGCCACTGAAACGTTTTGGAACATCTATAAAGTGTTTATTAAAAATCATCAGCTAGCCTATTGACAATGGAATTGACTTTCCCTGAGAAACTGCTTTCAATGAATGGGAGGGTCTCTGCTTACCCAGCTCAATCTACACTAAATCCCAAGTTGCTTTGATTTTATTATGAGATTTTTCAATAAATTGAACATAGAATTTATTCTTTTCTAATTTCACTGTCTGCTTGAAAATTTTATTGTAGATCCCTGGGAGATCGTATTTGTTTGTGTTCAGTGTGGAACAATTTGAAATTTACAAACACACCACACTCACACACAATAAACAAAGCATCCTCAATGAAAAATTAAATTTTAAATCATACAAATACTTTGATCATATTATACAAAAACCACAATTCTTCTAGCCAAAAAAAAAAACAACATCGCTGATCTAGGATGCCATGAAGATGCGTTTCCATGACTCGAAAACATTCGGCCAAAAGTGAGTAGGAACATTATTTATCACAATTAAAATTGACTGCAAGTCATTAAATTTACAATGATAAGTTAATTATTTTTAGACGTCAATAAAGTTAAATAAGCCATCATCATACATGATAAACATTTTGAATAGCCTACTACTAGTTCTGTGAACAGTAGACCTCACGCTCAAGAATAAGGGTGCTTGCACAGAGGAACATACTCTATGTAATCGAATCGATGATAATCATCATCGCAAAATTAAACGCAATCATCACATTCAAAGAAATTTTCTAGTGCTAACACAATTTATTAGACACCCTTGCCAGAGGTGAACCTCTGAGGAGTTTTTGATGGATAACCTGAAAAAAGATGGATAACCTGAAAAAATGTAACGGAAGGGGTTGACCCCATAAAAAACCTCTCATCTCCATTAACAGTGTCAGAATAGAAATTACTGTCTTCAGGTATTATTTCTAGTATTGCTTGAAAAATATAATTTATCCTTCTACTTCTGCGGCAGGTTGGGGCTTCCCGCACAGATATATGAGATGTACAATTAGTAAAGACTACCATCATTTTTCTATATACAGTATTTCGATTATAGAAACTATGAATGAAAATTCATTCTGGGATACAGAATGTCATAACTTAATACAATCCACAATATAACATTAAAATCTACAGTCGAGATTAGAAATGGGATGAATTTTTGAGGAACACAGATGACTTCGAACTAGCTCATGATTCAATTTGCGTAGTCTATTTCATGTCTGTATTCCACAAAAGTTTGTATCTCTGTATCACGTCACCTGCCGTTCTATTTTCATCCAGCCAATCATCTGTTTGCTGTTCCAGACAGCTGATTGCTAAAATCAGATCAGATTTCACATGTTTGATAAATGAATTTTTAAAACAATATTAATTAAACTTGCATAATTATGATCATTTACTTAGAATTTCTTGTTATTTAAATTAATTGGAATATTGGAAATTAATTGTTTCTATCTACCAAAAAATGTTATTTGTATAAATGTTAAATTAATTCAGATGAAAGAGGCCTATCTTAAAATCAAATTTAAATCACGCATGATGGAGAAGCTCACTTAAAAATCATAAGTTTTCTATAGTAGGAGGCAGGTTTCCTTATTTTTTCTTCAATTATCCTTTAAATGTGAACAAATTTTGAAAATTCTTACACATACATCAAATCATTGATGTATATCATGATCATCAATCATTATTGATGAAATCATTGATCACATATATTGATCATTTAGGTCAATTTCAAAAGGAACATCCATACAAAATTTCAAAGCATTTGGTCCACACTTTTAGACGTAACTTAAATGCGTTACAAACAAACAAATTCAAAACGGTCGACTTGAAACAGAGACCTTTCTTCATGAAAAAAATTTGTGTTCTTTGGTTTTGTTTTAGTTAATGATTTTAAAGAGAACGTCTGTAAGCATTTTAAGCTGCGTTTTCCGTATCATCCAATGGTGTTTGTTGCGCGATGGCTAGTAGCCTACTTTGTTGCCGGGATGTGGCTGCTGGTTAGCTAACAGTCTACTGCGCATCCAGTCTTCACAGCTCATCGAGTTAGACAAAATAATGACAGTGCATGCAACAATCATGCCTAATAGCCTAATAATAATCTATTCAAAATCTGAAATTTTCTTGATAATTTTTTCTATTATTTTCCTATATTTTAATGGTTATTTTATCTGGGACAGATACGAATTCAACAAATCAATGATAATTAAAATCGATTCAGCCGTTCTTGAGTTGTAAGTGGTCTAACTAACATCATCCTCTTTTTTTCAAGAATTACTCACTGCAAACCTTCATAAAATTGTTTTAAGGCAGGCCTACTTTAAACACATGGAAATATAAAGAGGCCTTTACATACTGCTGTCCTATAATTACTCTTACTTGGCTCTTAAATCACTCACAAATGAGTGTTTGTGAGTGAATCTGGACGATATGGGAATATTTTAAATAGTAATGAAAAAATAATAGGTCTACTTACCATAAGTGGTCGTATGGCTATACCTCTTGCCACATTTAATACGGCAATCGCCTCTTTCAGAATCTTCTCAACAAAACTAATTTCTTCATTGGAGGATGTGACTTCCATTAATTGTTTCCATAGTATTTCTAAATCTTCCTTATGCATTTCATCACTTTGACTTGAATTACTAATTTCGCTCAAACCGATACGTTGCGTGTTGTCGTCATCTACTTCTACATCCTCTATGAGCTCTGTAGAATCGTGGCCCACATGTGTAGGAAAATATATAACAGAAACTGTACCATTTTTGGTTATTTTGGCATGAATTTCAGAGGGACAGTAACCATTAATTTTACATGAACCAGACTTTCTCATTTGGCGGATATTGCGCCCTCTTGTCCTAAAATATCCTCGCCTATGACACACAAAATGTAGCGATCTAGCATGTCCATAAGGAGCCTTAATGAATGACACCGAACTATCAATTCGCAATTGTTTCTTCCACTCAATAAATTTAATAAAGTCACAAAAAATGTATTTTTTTGACTTTATTACTAATTTATGACACTCCCGAAAGTGATCAATTATTTCTTTTTTAGACGACTGTGTAGAATAAAACAGACATAATGGACATTTTCTTTTTATGTTTGTTTGGCGAAAAGTTTTGTGAACTTTCATCTTATGTCGCCGTAAGTTACCTATAGAAGAAAAAGAGGATGAACACTTATCGCACTTGATCCTCGGTTTTTCTTCACAGTTATTCAATTTGCAAGAGCTATGTTTTCGTAGAAAGTGCCTATTCATCGTTCCTTTGTGAATACTTTCGTATGCACATTTATCACATTTGTACTTAACTACTATAGACGAATGGACCGATTCCACATGATGTTTCAGCGATGACTTATTAGAATATTCCTTGTCACAGTGAGCACATGTAAATTTTGATAACGACACATTTTCACCACGACTGTTTTTTTGATGGGACCTTCTTGTGTGCCGGTAAAGGTTACTTGAACTGGTAAACGATTTTTCGCAGTAGATACAAGAATAAATAGCTTTTTCCTCCGCCGCCATTTGTGAACTTTTAAACTCACTTTACCATTTCATGTAGGCCGTGGATAAACATAAATAGTTCAAAGGCAAAATGTCTCAGTGCGTGTTGCTTCACTGACTATATACGGTAGTGGATAGTATAATCTATGAATTATTTATAAACCAATTCACGCCAGAAACTGTTTCTATGCTGGTATATAAATTTCAGCACAATGTTTTTTGATGGAAATGATATATTGCTCTGCTTGTGGAATATGTTTAGGCTGCAACAGAAAACCCACCTATTATAGCATTCAGCTCCACACCCCCAATTTCAGGTGCATTTAAGTCTCACTTCTGATGATACAATTAACGTGGTCAAGATAAAATTTTGAGATTATCACATTCGTATCAGTTTATTTTGTTTACCTTATTCAATGGGGGTTGCAAACACATGCAACGATGCAACCATAGCACGAGTCGCCACATACACTTGTGTGTCTGAAAATTCTGAGGTTATGAATTCTGATCTGTTTGAGAAAACGTAGTCAATGCAGATTTCAAGTACTGTCTATTTGATGTAAATAAGGCTTATTCGTACTCACAACTATTTAATTATATATTATTAAATTAATTATTCATTACATAAAATGTTGAATTTCTATTTACAACAGGAACTCTGCAATTGATGCAGAAAACGATTACAAGTTGGCTAATAGTGAGAATGGGTATGTACTTACGTATTATATGGAGGCCACTATTTTACATCGCGCTGCGGCTGACCAAGCTGGATCGTGACGTCCCGTTAATGGGGATGTAATTTACATAAGATACAATTCATACATTATTGAATACGGTATCTAGGAAAATTCACGATCTAGCGAGGTTAGGTTAAGCTTGTTCTGCTTGGCCTCTATATGATATATAAGTACTTGAAAATGTTGAGTGGAATCTAACAATCTATCAACTTCACTCTCCAACTTACGTAGTTTCCATCTCTTCTTCCCACACACCCAAACCACTATGATTCGTTATCTGGTGTTTTGTTGAATCTCACACACTAGCCCTACTTCGAAAGATTTTATTGTTTGGGTGATCTTTCCTAGAAAATACAAAAACAATCTTCGCCTAGCTCTTCCTGTAATGTGTAATTTCTACCTTTTCATGAGCATGAGGACACGTTTAAAAAAAACAAAAGTGCCGGCCTCAACACAGCCCTAAATTGGTTCCTTCCATATTAATACACCCTCAGCTCACACAATACGCCAAACTGTATTCAAACGACAGCAATTCTTCTCATTTTCATTTATTTGTTATTCGCTCTTATCACTATCTCAACTGACTGAACTAATACAGGTACGGTACTACTACTCTCAGTACTTAGAAAAAGATTCTTTCTTTTATTACCCGTGCTTGAGATTATCACCTGCAACCTACAACCAACTACTCTATTTTTCAGATTGTAGTGCGAAGTGCGGTGTACTGAGTACTGAGAGTACTGACGACTACTTAACGAAAATTTGAGGTTAGGGCTAGCAATCGATGGCCGATATCGACAGTCGATATTATGAAACGAACGTTAAGGGTCGATGACATTGGGCGAGTTAAGGGTCGATTACATTGAGAGAGTTACTCGCTAAGCGAGTAGCGAGTAGGAAAGTTACAGACCAATCATGCTACAGCAGCTCAGCATATTAAGCAGAATTATATGAAAATTAAACGTCCAGAATTACCCCATACTATGGAATTTCAAAGACAATAAATAATATTGAAACAAATTTTAAATATAAAGTTGAGCAACAATTATTCAATTAATTTAATCAAAACAGTAAAAAAAATAATATTGAAACACAAAATTTAAAAAAGAAGTTAACCAGTATTATTCAATGAAATTTTATCGAAACAATTGATAGTGTTACTACAGAAAATTCAGTATGTCTCATCTGAAGTGTTATGCTGGCAGCCTGCGCGGTTAAATGTTGGCTTTGGCCACAATAGCATTTTGGGGTGGCTACACTGCCAGATAGTAGCAAACAAAAATTTGAGACCCTGTCTACTTTTGGCATTGATATTATACTACTAGATGCGTAACTCTAGGCTTCTAGGCTGTGGCATTGTGAAGCCACTTTTTTCTGGCGGGAAAAGGCCAAATTGGGCAAAAGTTCAAATTTAACACAGGCTCTTATGGGAGGGAAAAAGTCAATTTTCATTTATCGATTTCTCGCAGCTCCCTTGATGGATTTCAATAATTCTTTTTTTGAAAAATAGCTCATGATTTTGTCTTACATATATTTGTAAACATTTGACATTCCAGATTGTTTCTGGCTCAAGCCAACTTCAAACTCAGATCAGTGCATAAGCAGTCCCAGTCAGCACAAACCGTATAGTATACGTATAGTTTAAGTCAATAGGTCAATTTTAGGTCATGTGAATCTGGAATGTATTGTATACATAAATTCGACGAATCATGGTTGACATTCATGAAATTAATGTAGTATTTTGAGAAAACTAAAACAAGTGAAAAGCAATAGTATTTTTGCTTGGAGAATGCATTTATAACCTTTTATGCTTCTATTACAAATTCTGGTATGAGTACAGAATAAGTCAATGTTATGTATATGGTATGTATTAAGATAGGCTATACATATACTATATATATTATTTATATTCGAGATTGACTAAATATTTACATGGCAATACTTAATATTTATCTCAGTTGTTTTTACAATTTAGACAGCTTAAACTTCCCCAGCCCCAGAGAAATTTTTTCCTAGAACGAAGGTAGTGAGTTGGCTGGTGCAGAATAAAGGTGTCGTCCATTTTGATTTAGAGTCTGTCTTTCCAAGCTACCACCATTCCACAATTCTGGGGATCATTCGACTTTGAGACACACAGACAGTACACACACACAGACACAGACACGCTTCTACTTCTGCTCTGTTCAATCTTGCCCTCGCTTTTAGTTGTAATAAATTATTTAATTATTGTACATTAATTTCATTATATGTATAATATTAATTATCTTTTCAATATATTTATAGTTTGAGTTCGTTAGTAGTGTATTTTTGAGGTCAATTTTCAAGAACTGTTGTTCTGGCAGTGTGAAGTGAGAAATTAGTTTGTTCTGTTCTTCAGAGTTCAAACTAAGGACAATTAATTATTCGTTCAAGGTAAGTGTGGAAAACGTATTATTTTGTATTTATTCATAATGTATAAAAAGAAACTGAATCTTATGTCACTATTGGCTTCGAAAGGATCCAAGAAACATAAAAACGTCTTTTAGGTTAGGTTTCTGTATGTTAGGCCTACTGTTTAGCCCCAAATACAAAAATCCAAACACTTAAGTTCAAGCTTCATATCAATTGCAGGGTTGAATAAACTTATTGATGTTAGATAATCAAAACTAAAACTAAATAGGGTTAGGGCCTATTGGTTGATCAACATATAAACTTCTAGGTAACTTATCCCAACTGACAGTTTCCACTGAAATCTGTTTTCAGTCTCTGCTGTGGGTGGAGTATTGTACTTGTACCACACTTAACTTATCTGATTGGAAATATTGAGCTTACCAATATCAATAGCTTACATCGAAATTAATAATATAATAAGTTGGCTATTGAATCATTTGTTCTGGTGGTTTGAACATTAAATTAAATTTAAAATGGAATTGGCTTCACTTATCTATTTTTACAGCACTGTGGAGATAGGTTAGGTGAGTATGATGTATAATATTGTAAAATCATTTGTTTTGATGATGAATTTCAATGTCTTTACATTATGATAAGTAACCAAAACCTTACTCCACAGAGCATTGTAAAAGTAGCCTAAGTTATAAGTTATATTTCATTTTATAGCCTATATTTACTGTTATATGTCAACATTATGTACCTTATATAAACGATGTAAGGGGTACAGTTATGCTGACATCCTACAATATATAATCAAATGAAAATATTACAAACTAGCCAATATTAGGCCTGCAAATTTCAATGTCCATCTTCTTAGTAATAGAAACCAATGGGGGCGTATTAGGCCAAGGTTTAAGGAGGTACATAGTACATAAATCAGAGAGTTCCTATGACTATTACCTATGACTTATTACTTTGAAGTGGGTGGGTGCAGTGTTGGTGTATAAGGTGTTCTTGTGCAATTACAAATAAAGTTTCATTAAGTAGTTCTACATTTTATGTATTAGGTTTATTAGGCTTTGGTCTAGGTGTTGTCTAGTTAAAATAAAGTTTCTTAGAGATAGTGGGCCTACCTATTTGGTATTGAGTGTCCATCAAAAGTGTACTGACTTCAGGGCAAAGTATTCACTCAAGCTATAGAAAGGGTTCAGGGTTAACCAATTATAGGATCTCAACTTGAATGACTAAATTGTGTACATTATTAAATAGTTTTTAACTAATAATTCCAAAACTGTTTTTACCTTTACTTAGACTACTGTGTTGCATATCTAATTGTATTGTGACAGTGTATATCTTATCTCCCTACATATAACTCTGCAGTATAATTCTTTTTTACATCTAACACACATACACTAGAATATGTAAGTGTACTAAAATAATATGTAAATAAATAAAAGATTTGTAAAAAATACTAAAAATGTAGTGCTGACTAAAACAACTCCTAAGGATTTACTTCCCTAAAATACCCTCTGGAATAAAAAACTTGATACAGCACTGAAAATTATATAAAACAAAAGATGGTCTGTGAGACTGTCTTCCATTTTAGACAATTTAGTGGGGCCTAATGCCTAAATGTATTTTTATTACTTTAAAGAACTGCCAATCTCTCAAAATAAACCAGCTTAACTTGTACTGCCGTAATTTATGTGTAATTTTTATTTTTACAATATACTTTTTGTTTTCCAGGTTGAGTTCCTCATGAAAATTGGAGGGAATTCTGTAGAGGATTCTGTAACAAGTAGCCTGGTGAGACTGCTCACCAATGAAGTTGCAGTTAATTTAAGCTGGGAGGGGCGGAAAGGCAAGAGAGCCTTGAACAAGCTTTCAATCATTCTGATTTTCTGATTTTAGAAAGTAAGTATATTCTACTATCAAATTACAGATTATTTTCCAGAATAAATTTAAAAAAATTTAAACCCTAAACTGAATTTTACTTCCTGTCAAAACCAGTGTAATGTAAAATGTTCTTGGATGTATTATTTTGTTAAAGCAAGTTTCCTAAATATTTCTTTTAAGCCTTATTATGAAAAATAATTTGATTTAATTATAACAGCTGCATGCATACTGTCTGCCGAAAATTATTGGACAGCTGGGCTGCATTGTGGAGGGTAAATGCACCAACCAGAAGTTGTTATTGACTAAAATAAGCAAAATGGCAGATTAACATAATTTTATGGCCAAAAAAATGAATCACCACATTTTATAGTCCAGATTTGACAACTGCAATGTGTGTTATTATTAGCCAAAATGGGTTTTTGACCAAAGCCACATATGCAAAAAATGGAAATTGAACTTGAATTAATCATAAAAATTAATTAATTTTACAATGGCAATCGGGCCACATTTTTTTGGCAATTAATTGTTGCATTCAATAATCAAAAAAATGGCTGGAAAGTGTTTTATCAGGTAAAATTGGTGATTCAATTGTGTATTATCAATCAAAAACTGGCAAATTGGCTACATCTTATTGGTCATAAATGGAAATTTAATCAAAACTCCCTTGACCAGCACTCCTGGGACCACCCTTGAACACTTTCAATAATTGGGGATGAGCAAGACACCATGCAGTGCCGGTCGTGGTGATGGAAGTGTGATGGACTGTCAGACATGGTCACTTTATTTTGAGCAGTTTGTTTTCCCAAGGTCATATTAAAGGGTTCTACAGTAATAATAAAAAAAACAATAATAATACTACAGAACTTGATCTATTTAAATTGGAATACAGTACTGCATGAATAAAAATTGGGGGTGATTAAATTTGTGTTTTATTTGCAAACAGATGATTTCTCCCATAAAATCAAATGATGCCATTGGTGTTACTATCCCTGCTGGGTGTCAGCTTATAAATATATTTACTGTTGTGTATTTTACATATTAATTTAACAATGCAGGAAATTTCTCTTATCACAGCTTTATTCAAGAAACACAAACATTTTCTTGAAAAATGTTGTCTGAAGACATCAGAATTACAACTTTTTCGTTGATATAGATGTTGAGTTTTGAAAAATGTTGACAGGTTTGCTAGTGAAGTTCAGAAACTTCTTGTGACTCATCTGCCACTACAGCGTTCTTTTTATTTAATTTTTTTCAAAGTAATAAAGTATTCAGTTAAGATATATTTGTCCTGGATTTCTTGTTCCATGACGAACTGCGTTGTTAATATTAACTTTTCATGTGAAATTTAACGACTTGCAGTCAAATATTTGTTAAGAATAAGTATAACTCACTTAATCTGGCCGAGCGCTTTCGAATCTATGAGATCCATCTTCAGAGGCGTGGGTTCCTAGATCATCATGTCAGTTTTTTGGTTAGAAGTGTTGTGGTTTTTGTAAAATGTGATCAAAAAGTTTGTGAGATTTAAAATACGATCTCCCAGGGATCTACAAACTGAACTGCTCTGATTGTAACAAATTCTATATAGGACAAACAGGCCGCACATTCAAACAACGTTACAAGGAACATTTTCAAGCCCTGATATCAAAAGCTGAATTGAATTTTGCCGACCATATCATTCAAACTGGACACACTTTTACTGACATCAGTACCAACCTACACATTCTACATATAAAATTCAAAGGACACGAACTCAACACCTTGGAACAATTTGAAATATACAAACACACCACACACAATAAACAAAACATTCTCAATGAACAACTAAATTTTAAATCTCACAAACGTTTTGATCACATTTTAAAAAAACCACAACACTTCTAACCAAAAAACTGACATGATGATCTAGGAACCCACGCCTCTGAAGATGGATCTCATAGATTCGAAAGTGCTCGGCCAGATTAAGTGAGTTATACTTATTCTTAACAAATATTTGACTGCAAGTCGTTAAATTTCACATGAAAAGTTAATATATTTGTCATTAATATAAAAAAATTATTGTTTCAGGGGTTATTAGTGCAACACACTGCACTATATTCACCAGCAAGATTTTTGAAAATCGCCTGCAGGAATGGTTTAGGCAGGCAGGAACCAGAATTTGGAATAAGACAAAAAAATCTAATGTTTAATGTACTGTACCTAAGTCCAACAAAAATTGTTTATTTTTAATAAAACCCAATCTATTTCATCTATATTGCTGGCTGTTCATTTAATATCCATTTGTATGACAAGCTCTATGATTTACATTAAATTTATTTTGAAAAGGATATATACTGACATCAAGTTTACATATATTATATGCATTAACATAAATTATATGTAAATTTGTTGCACTAGGGATGTTTTTAATATGTATCTTATATGTCTATGGTGTACGTATTGTTTACATATACTGTTGACATATTATTTACGCAAATGAATGTATAGATTGACCTTGATATACATATATTATACAATCAAGTGGGACATTTGGATGTATTATTCACGTATATTATACAAATGCAATATGTATTATATACCATCTATGGACCTTGGCTGAAGATAAATAATACATATAATCTACATAGTTGTGCTGACTGGGGTATTATAAAGTATGTGTTTGCAAGAAAAACATACAGTAATTTTTTTCTCAGTGAACCTGTATTCCTATGTACTTTGACGCGCTGAATCCGAATCTGAACTCTGGCACCTCAAAAAACACTCACTTCACAAGATACTTCCTAGATGGCGGCCAAAATTTAATAAGCTAATTTTCTCAATCTCTGATGAAGAAAAAATTCTAGAGCAATATTACTTATCTGTGATTCCCTGATTTCGAATAATTTTTATTTTGAGATAATTCGGAATTAGGAGATATTTTCAATAAAGCAAAATCAAAGTCCAGCTTTTTCACATCTATATATATATATATATAAATGAATATCTGCAGTGCCGGATTTACCACTAGGCCGACTAGGCCGCGGCCTAGGGCCGCAAGCAAAAGGGGGCTGCAGCGTTTTGTAAAAAAAAAACTTTTTTTGGTAAAAAAAATGAATTTTAATTTTCCAAAATTAATTAATAATTACCGCTACTGTGAATCGAGTAGGCCTACATTACTTTTGTATATAAACAATACAATCTAATTAAAATAACCAATTTGGATTTTTAAACAACTTATCTTCAATTTCCAATGAAGAAATCAGGGGAAAAGTATCAAATCGACATAGATGGTGACTTTGGAGAAGAGTGTGTACAGTTCAAAGGCTTTGTTGAAGGTATATTTGATGAAGAAAGGGAACCTCATGATAACAAGATTACCAAGCCTCCGAGGAATACACTTTTGGAATATCTGAAACTCATTTGTGAAAAACAGTTAACAACATAATTTCCAAATATGGACATGGCTTTGTGCATTCTACTATGCATGATGACATGTAATGCATCTGGAGAAAGATTATTCAGCGTGTTGAAAAGAATCAAAAACTACTTGAGGAACTTGACTTCTGACTAAGAATCTAGATTGCCTAGTTTGGCTAGTTTTGATTCAAATGCTGAACTTTTTCAAGCCTTAGACTTTAACGATTTGATTAAATATTTTGCAGCCAAAAAAGCTAGAAAAGTGAAATCACTTCACTTTATTGAAAGAAAAGTGTACAATGTAATACATATTCTATTAAACATAAAATGTCTGAAAAAGTAGTTCTAAATCTAACAGACTCAACTATACATATAACAAATTATGTAGTGTACATGCATTGCAATAAATACAAATAAAATACCCGCAAAGGCTGAGCCTGATCGCAGGTATTAGCTTAAAACATACACTGGAAAATAATAATTCATACAAAAACATCAGTGAAAAAAGAAAGGAAAAGAAAATTTTAACTAAAATGAAAGTAAAAAGTGCACAGTGCAAAGTGCTTTAAGCACATAGAAACCCTAAATCAATATCATCTACAATACCGTAACTAATAATAACTTAAAAGAAAACAAAAGAAATACATAAACCCTTCATGGGTTTATCAAGAAAAGACCAAAGATTATGGAAATATTTGAGAGGATGCAACTTAAAAATCCAGAGAAAACTTAAAACAATATCATTTACAACTCTATTGATAATTTAAATGAAAACAAAGAAATACATAAATCCCAATTTATCAAGAAAAACAGAAAGAATGTGGAAATGTTTGAGAGGATGCGATGGAAAAACCCAGGGAAAAAACTTTATATGCACATTATCCAATGAATGATCTTATTGAAGCAAAATTTGATACAATCCATTGATCTATACTATCATGAAATTTTTTGTTTAAATTGCTTGATATGAAATGATTAGGTATCATATTAACAAGCTTGGATGAAAGATATAGATACTGCCTCCTACAAATATTCAAATTAGTGAGTGTTTAGAGTGTAGATATGGTATTCATGATAAGTATGGAGTGGAGTGAGTGTCAATGTTAATCACTAATCCTACTTTATCCAAATTAAGAACATGACATTGACGTTTCTCAGTATAAGAGAATAATGTGAGAATTGAATGATCTAGAAGTTTATTTGTTGGATTCTTAATATTTTTATTTTTCAGTACCGTAGCCTATTACTTTTACAGTTCATATTATTATTTTGCTTGCTCTGTTACTAATAATGTCCTTTCTACTCGGCTTATTTTAGTCTTTTGTTGTCACCTGTACTTTTCCCCCCGAATGAAACAAATGTTATTTAATTTTAACATTAAACTGAAATACTAATGTATAATATAATAATTTTAGCAATATTAATAATTTTACAAATAATTGCTGTTTGCTAACATTTTGAATTATATATTTTCTATAAATATAGAAATTGTTGTTGGAGCTGTTTTGGGGTTTTAGCCAAATTTGTAAACGAAGATTGTTTAATTAGCGAATACAACATTTCAACCTATTTATGTACCATATTCAAATAGAACATTAGTGCCATTTCTATTCATGTATGTTATGCTTTGTATGTTGTACCAATTTTAAAAAGTGAAATTAAAACAAACTTTATGTAAAAATGAAATGTTATGAAATGTGCTTTATGCTTTAATTACATAATTGTGAAGTTATCAGGGGCCGCTCGGGGTAATTTGGCCTAGGGCCGCAAGTACCCTAAATCCGGCACTGAATATCTGTCTGTATTTATGTATGTTCCCTATAGACTTCAAAACTACTTGACAGATCGGCATGAAACTTTGAGAATACATTGTGTGCATATTGGGGATGGTTTCTGACCATAAATTTAAATAGGGGGGCTAATAATTATTATTATTAATTAATCCATTTTACAGACCTAACCTACTGAACTTGCCGGCCAAACAGCTTAAAGGAACAGCTGATAGAAGTCAACAGTTCTTAATCATATAGCAGGCCCCTTAGTGGCGTTATTTGCGCTGTCTGGAACGCAAAGACGTATGTAGGCTACCATGCAGTCAGAGCCTTGCAGTATGTAGGAAACATATGACTGGGTATGATGAAATATAATTATGCCGGGTAGATAACATCTGTTAAACAATGCAGCTAGAAATTTGAAATGTAGTCTCAGTAGGAGGTGGTGAATAATTTAAAAAACCTATCTTCTACCCTGATAGTCGTAGGAGGGTTAAATTTGAAATGTTCATTGAGAGGTGGTGAGTAAGGTCTTACTGTGTAAGAAAACAATGAAGGAGGCCTCTCTGATCAGCTGGAAGAGCCCTAGGACTTACTTCTTCCCTAATAGTCCTAGAAGGTTGAAATATGAAATGTAACCTCAGTGGGAGGTGGCAAATAATAAAATCATGAATTTTTTATGATAACGCAGCAATGCGCATCAGGCCAGCTAGTTTTGTATAAAATAACTATAATATGCTATTTTGTGGAGCAGACATACTGAATTACTTTATTAAAACATCATAAACTTGATTCAGCAGTAGGCCTCCAGTTGTGTCTGAGGTAGCATTACAACAATGCGAAATTGCTGTCACACAAATATGTAAATGTTAAACTTTTTAGTGAAGATATTTCTAAATATCATTAATGTTTAAATATCAAGTGAAAAAGTAATATTATGGAACTGCAACACCAAAGGAAATATAAATGTACTGTATGAATAAATAAATAAATATATATATATATTTAGATACCGCATGCTTCAAAATTCAGTAGGCTCCTATATAAATTCATATTGAGAAGCCCAAGAATGCTCACCAATGCCATTGCAGTTCAAGCAAAATCGCTTGATTAAGAGTTATTTAATAAATTACTGTATGGTATTGGTATATCATGAGTAATTAATGCTTATAAGAACAAGATTGAAGTGGTGGATAAGGTAGTATTAGTAATATATATCAATGACATTTGGTCACTACCAGCTGTCAGTGTTGTCAATACCAAAATTTAATGTTATTGTGGCCAAAGCCAATTAACCGCACAGGCTGCCAACATAACAATTCAGATGAGACATTGAATTTTCTGTGATAATACTAATCAATTGTTTTGATAAAATTTCATTGAATAATATTTGTGAACTTGGTAATTGTGCCGCAGATGTTAGCAAATAAAAAATCACTTGAAACCTTCACCAAATTGTAGTATTATGTCTCCTGATCACAATTATCAAGTTTTTAAGTGTCGGTCTCAATTAAATAATTAATTATTCAATATTAAAAACTCACCTTTTGAACATAAATACGGCTCTGAAAAGCCTTAAGCATAACATCATAGACGAACAGATAGTTAGAGCAATGGAGTGCCATCAAGGATTAGTGCCAATGGATTATATCAGTGCCATCTACATCAGAACATCAGTGGAAACTGGAATAGAACTGCATAACCAAACCTTTCCTAACCTGGCTAGATGTGACTGAACCACCTCTGTAAATATTTAAAAGGTTTAAAGGTAAATATTTAAAGGTATTTCAAAGGTGGTTCAGTCACATCTAGCCAGGTTAGGAAAGGTTTGGTTAAGCAGGTCCATTCCAGTTTCCATTCCACTTCGTTCCATTCACGCAGACTACACTTCTGCGCATGCGCGAAATGTTTGCAGGCTTTGCACATCCAAAAGCCTAAAACCCAGGCTGTGGCCCTGTGGCTAGCTGGCTACAGGATATGTAATGCATCAAGTGATGAGATTTTGGAACAAATTGAAAATGCCTCTATTATTAAGTAGATAAATTGCATGAGTAAATAATTAATAAATTAAAATGCAAATTATTGTATTGCAAAGATTCATGCATTCTTAACACTCAATTAAAGTTAATTGCTGAAGGTAGTCATTTTGGGGCTCTGTTCCTCTGTTCGAAAGGTAGGTTTTCAAAATTGAATAATTAATTATTTAATTGAGACCGACACTTAAAAACTTGATAATTGTGATCAGGAGACATAATACTACAATTTGGTGAAGTTTCAAGTGATTTTTTATTTGCTAACATCTGCGGCACAATTACCGTGAACTTCATATTTAAACCCGAGCTGCTGAAACAAGATCGGTCTGTAACGTTTCTACTTGCTACTCGCTTAGCTACTAACGCGCCCAAAGTCATCGACCCTCTTGGTACAAGCACAGATTAAGAAATTGGTACATTAAGAAATTGGTACAAGTATCGAAGTTTTCATTGGATTATTGGATTGTTCCTGTGGATTGGATTGGATTGTCACTGAGTGATACAAACACGGGACAGAAACAAGGTTAGAAACGGAATTGCAACAAAGCACCAATTATATTGCCCCTATTGGAAAAATACAATAAAATTAGAATTACAAGTGACTACTTACCCGACTCCATACTGTATCCGCCATTAAATCACTATAATTAGTGGCTTTCAAGTTCCGTTCTTGATGACAACCAGACTTTGAAAGTTTCAATTTTAACTTGTCAGCGACAACATAATCAGCTGTCTTCAGAGGTACCAATACAGCAATAAAAAATGAAAAAACTAAGCATTTGTATCTTATGGCGGGGTTTTCAAAGCTTCCAGAGTAGGAATGCATTTCCAAGAATGTATGAATATATTTGTTTACTAATAAATAAATGTCTATTATATTTCCTTCAATTTCATTAGGTTTTGACAGATCTTATTCATTCGATTGTTCTATTCTGAAAAATTAATAATAAACATTAGAATTTGAAGAGGAATTATTTGAATATTTTTTATGTGTTCACCACCAAAAATAAATTCTGGCTTCACCCACTGGACTGCTATGTTATTTAAAAAGCAAATTATTATTGATTAGTAATTTTACACAATCCAACATTTTCCGTTCTTCTAAACTAGACGGTTATGACACTGTATAGTATAATTATTCTAGCCTCTGCTGTTTTGTCAGTAAGTGAATAATAAATTAACTAATGCAATGGAGTATCCAAAGACCTGACGAATTTACATGAAATAATTAATTATTAATAGAGACGTTACGCAAATTTGTGCTAAAAATATATGTTAATACAAAAAAAATATGTTTCAAGCTAAGCAATTAAGTATCCCTACAGTGTAGCCAGTGGTGACCACCTGTACTCCCAGTACTCCCCCCAAGTCTCATGGCGCTTCCCCCTAAATTTAGCACTACCCCCCTCCCAATAAATTAGGCACCCCAAAAAAGTGCGGGAAGAAGATTAAAAAAGGTATTGAAAAAATTCAAACCCAGACGATAATGTACAAAATGTATGAAAATTTATTGATATTCTTTACATAGGTAACATTTTTTTGTAAAGTTGAAAAAGAAATATCAATGAAATTAATATATGAATTTTTGCTAAATATACTTAATTGCAAAATAGCTAATTAAGAATGTGAACCTAAATGGTTTTTACCATTTACAATAAACAAACAATTAAATATTATTACAAATTAATGCATAATGGTTCAATAAAAATCAAATACCTATAAGTTTATGTTCGGTGTACGTATTGAGTACCAATTACATTAAGGTTAAATAATTCTACAAAGTTGTTCCTTTAAAGGAAGTGAAAGCAATCAGTTGACAACTTCATTTGCAAAACACAAAAATTCAAAATCCTAAATTAGTGATGCTAATAATTACTGGACAGTAGGTAAACAAGAGGTTATTTACTTAGTGTGTAGTATCTTGGGAGAATTTATGAATGTATGAAGTAAGTTACATATAAAAGGCACACATTTCATGTATAGTTATTTACAACACACAATCGAAAGAAGCGTCTTTCAAAAACATAGTTATGAAAAATTACTGAATTTTCAGTAATCATTTTGTAATTTTTAGTATTTACTTAGTAAATTTGGATATAGCGGTTCTTACTTATTAGTAAGTAGTTTTTGTAAAATATATTATAAACATCAGCAATTTGAAGTCAAGCGTTTTAAATTTGTAGGCTGTGACCATTTACAAGTTTTAGCTAGGCACCTTCTCAGCTTCTTAAATCTATCTCTTTAAAACCTACATAGCAGTTTTTGTCTTTGTGATGAGGAAACAGTAAAACTTTCAATTATTTCTTTGTTAGAAATAGACCCAAGTACATATTTTTCTGCAGCTAGAACATGAGCTTGCATTGGACATGAGCTTGAATAATAACTTCCTGTAAAGATCCTAAACATAACTATCATATTCAATAGTATAATAATAATATATAAATCTATTGCCATTAATTATTGACATTCTATCTGGTAACTTTGTAAAATATTTTTACTTTACCTCCCCCCCCCCCCCCCCACCAAGAATTTCAATGACGCAGTCTGCGTCATAGCCATCCCCCGTGGGTACCCCTGGTGTAACAGCGGTATACCGTAGGCCTACTATCTACCTTTCAGCCTACCGAACATCAAGTGGAACTATAAATATCGATCTGTGCCTCACCCCTCTACCCACTCTCAAACTTTTTTATAATAAATTATTAATTTCGCAGTGAAATTTCATAGTATTAGCCCGGGTTAAATGAAAATACAAACAGAATTAAAATTTACATTTTGCATATTTTAGATCAGTGCGGTTTTCAACCTATGGGTCGCAACCAAAGAGGAGGTCATCTGTGGATTCGCTAATGGCTTGAGAAAAATTGGAAAAAATCTCAAATTTAATGCATGACTGGAAAATAATTTTAAAAAATGAAAAAATACGGTACAAAATATCAAATTAAAATGTCAATTTTTCTGTTTCAATCGAGTCTAGATGGATGATGCGCTTCACATGCACAGACTTCCTCACACATTACGGTGCGTACGGTATGCTGAAGAAATTCTTTCAAGTGACCCTCCACGAACCCACACCTTTTATCGTTAGTCGGAGGAGGTATACCCATAGAAAAATAGAAGTAGCCCACTTTATTTCTATGAGTCTACCACGTGTACCACCACCCCTCACCAACAAACTCCTTCCTACTCAGAAATATTCGTGGGGACACTCAAGCACGTCATCACGTCAAGTTAATGCGTCAAGCAACTACAAATCTTGATGAGAAGAGGTGAGCCGACATTAGGAAAAAATTGAGAACTAGTGGTTTAGAACATTTTCGGAGACAATCTCATTACGGTATTTAAATTCCTATTTTCTATTTTTAAACTCTATACTACTCTCTATAGCGTTCACAGTGTTTGGTAACTTCATTAGACCTAATAATCGAAGCATAATGAAATGTTTAAAAATGGTACTTCTGTAATTTATGTAAGTTATAAATTTAAAAGTAAAGATAGCTCGAATCTCAACAAAATATTATGTGATCTTTGAAAAATGACACAACTTTTCTTGGAAGGGGTTGAATTTTTTGGTGTATTTCAGTATGAGAACGTCACACAAAGCATATTGCAGTGGCGTAGCCATGGGGGGCACATGAAGCCCAGGCCCCCCCCCCAAAATTTCAGAAATAAAAAATTCTCAAATATTAGATAAGGACTTATTAAAACCGAAGGGTTCTATCTGTTATAAAATATAGCTACAGTTATAGTTAGATTAATGTATTTTTCAAATATTTCCTCAATATTTACTCATATAGAAACTTGTAGACTCTTTATTTAGGTGTTCAAATGGATAATTTTGATTTAAATCGAATAAAACATGTTAGAAATTGTAACTACCATAATTATTGAAATATTACATGAAATAAAACGCAATTTTTCAAGTTTGAAGTGAATTAACTTTGCTAATTATTGATAAATGACCTTTTTGAATAAACTCATCTTGTAGAAAATTTAGTTTTGAAGTTAAAATTCAGTAAGTTATAACCCATACTAGCCTAAACGCACCCAAAGTTCATTAAATCAGGATTTTATAAATGAAAACACACAAATAAATGCAAGTTCTATGCAAGCGTGTAAAATCAGTGTGCTAGCACATAGCTATGATCAAAAAAATTCCGATTTCATGATCTTTGGGTTGGGTGCGTTTTAGGCTAATGACATAAATTATATGAAACTAAAAAAAGGTATGCTTTCTTCATGTATATTTGAATTGTATTTTTATGAACTTGAAATGCAATTTATTATCATTGTATTAATTTTGAGATTCAGTACAAGTTAAGTATGGTTAGTTCCAATTCAAGGGTTTTGACTCAAAATAGTCACAGATATTAGTATATCAAACCTGGCCACCTAGGTTCTTGGGTAGTAGTTTTTCAAAAATTTATTTTGTCCTTTAGAGCCCAACAAGTTGTCTAGATTAGCTTTTTACACCACTAAATTTAAAAAAAATCCGGACCCTCATACTCCCCAGACACCCGCCCCCCCCCTGGGGAGCCCCCCCCCCCCCCGAAATCTAATCCTGGCTACGCCACTGGCATATTGTAATTACTAGACTAGCAAACATCAGCAGCTGATACACACCCCCTTAGTATAGCCTGTTATCAAAGTGTTAGTTAAACTCTCACGTAAACACTATAGCACAACAACTGTCTCCTATCAACAAAAACAAGCAGACACAACAACTAGAATTGTTTAGAGGCTGTGCTTAAATACCAGTCCTACAGAAAGCTTATCAACAATTAGATATTGAGAGAGAAAGCTATTATGGCTGGGAGGGGAGGCGGCCGCAGTGATTATTGACTGCAAAGTTGTCAAGACCTTGTTCACAGTACTGGACCTATAATAATGGAGGCTATCGTACCATCGATAAACACAGTCGGTTATTATTCAGCTAATCAGTGAATCGCCATCAGTGACAGTTACTGACTGGCCGACGGCACAGACCGTGAGATGAAAGACTTACAACGTTATTGTGTCTCTTTCCAATCAAGTCATGGCCAATCGGTCAGCCGTAAAAAATAATGAAATAACATTTATTATTATTCAGCATTACTGTACTACTGTGTAACATGACCATGCAGTATAGCTGTTCTGGCTCGGCTGCTTTTTTATAGTTTCCACAATAACTATTATTCCCGATGTTAATAATATTTATATGAACTCGCATTTACAACAAAACTTGCGTTTTTTAGTAGTAGATAGACTATCGTTCGCGTTTCAGGACCTAAATCGCATCCTTAACAATCAGAGGTACCGTACAGAGAAAGTAGGCCTATATTCTCTGTTCGCTGTGAATGGGACTCTGGTCCTGAAACGCGTATTAGGAAACTGTACAACAAGCTACCGCAGTTTTTAAAGAGTCTTGAAAATGTAGAAATATTTTTAAAACAATTGAAAAAATATTTAGTCGATTAGGCTACTGCCAAAAAACGTACAAGTTCAAGTTCGGTTGTAAATGCTAGTTCATAATCATTAACATCGAGAATAAACCAACAGTTTATGGGAGGGTGGCAACCTCAATAGAACTTTAATTCAAATCAGCAACGAAAAAAAATTGCTTTCATGTGGAATTATTTACTTATATTTGTGGGCTGTTTCGTGCTAGTGTGTGGCACACGTGTAATACAGCTTTTGGTTTGATGAATTGCAACACAAAAACCTCACACACTGATCCAAGAATATAATAGTAGGGCAGAGTAGGAATTCCAGGCCAGTTTAACGGCGGTTAACTAATAACGGTTAAATTTTAACGGCGGTTAAATTTAACCTAACCCAATTTAACATGGGCAAACCTAATTTAACGACTCGGTTGAATTTTAGCGTCGGTTAAATTTTAACGGTGGTTAACTAACGATGGTTAAATTTTAAAGGTGATTAACTAACGAGGGTTAAATAAACAGATTCTAAAATTTTTCATTTGAAATTAAATGCATAAATTTATGCAGCTCACCAAGGCGTTCCAATTGCATGTATCAAACACTCCGATGAATAAAATAAAAAAATAAAATAAAAAATAAAAAAAAATTAATTATCATTAAGTAGATTATTATCATACAAGTAGGGGGAAAATAAGAGTTTGGACTATTTTTTCTTTAACCTCAAATTTAACCTCAACCTAAACCAACCCAATTAAACCTAACCTAACCTGAAATAGGTAAGTCAAATTCGAATCAACACAATCTATCAAATCCCGAAAATTCCCATTTTCACGGGAGCTAAAAATCACGAAAAAATTTGAACTTTTTAACCCGTGAAGGGAATTTTAATTTGAAGACGCCATCTTGTTCAGCATTTCAAGACATCCCAAATTCATGTATCAAATACAATTTTCCAATCACGATTAATTGGGGAAAAATAATAATAAAATTTAACCTTAAATTTAAAGTTAACCTAAGCCAACTATCCAAATCTGAAATAGGTATAGCTGTATAGTTGTATAGTCAAATTCGAATCAACGCAATCTATCCGATCTCGAAAATTCCCATTTTCACGGGAGCTAAAAATCACAAAAAATTTTAATGGTGGTTATTACGAAAATTTTAACGCCGGTTTTAATGGTGGTTATAACAGAAATTTTAGCGCAGATTTAACTCTAGTATAAAACACTGATATAAAAAAATGAATACAAGAGAAGGACTTGCTCAAGAATTACACGCAAGTGTTAGACACAATTTTCCCACACATCGTACAGAAATCAAAGGCGTAACAGATCTGTACCAGGCCGATCTTGTTGATATGTCAAATTATAGCACCATCAATAGAAATTTCAAATTCATACTGACAGTAATAAATTGTTTTAGTAAATTTGCATTTGCAATACCATTGAAAAGTAAATCGGGTAATGTTGTGGCAAACGCCCTCAAACCAATACTTGAACAGAATAAGATAAAGAACTTTCAAACTGATGCTGGTAAAGAGTTCTACAATGCTGCTGTACAAAAACTCTTTAAAATGTACAATATCAATCACTTTAGTACTTTCAGTAATAAGAAGGCGGCAATCTGTGAACGTTTCAATAGGACCCTGAAAGAGCACATGTTTCGTGAATTCACTGTACAGGGAAATTATAAATGGTTGAACCTACTTCCAAAACTGCTAGACAAATACAATAACACTGTTCATCGAACCACTCGTATGAAACCGAGTGAGGTGAATACTGAAAATGAAAAGTATGTACTGATGAATATTGATAAGGCTACCCTGCGTTCCTTCAAACTTAAAAAGCAAAAGTTTAAAATCGGTGATAAGGTTCGAATCACTCGTTACAAGCGAATATTTGATAAAGGATACCTACCAAACTATACAAATGAGATTTTCACTGTACACAATGTACTACCAAGCATTCCCTTCACCTATCACCTCAAAGACGATAACAATAAAATTATTAAGGGTGCATTCTATGAGTATGAAATGAAGAAAACCAAGTACCCCGATGTGTATCTTATTGAAAGAGTGCTAAAGAAGAAAGGCAATAAATTGTATGTGAAATGGTTGGGCTTTGATTCGAAATACAATTCATGGATTGATAATAATGCATTGAAAAAATGAAGCTAAAACAGCACAAATCAAAAATACCACTGATTAACTTTGACAAGTATTTAAATAAAAAGCAACAAATAAGACACAGTGTGCTTCTACCAAATAGTGTAAGATGTATTGTGTGTGGGCCGTCCAATGTTGGAAAAACAAATACCGTTTTCAATTTATTATTTGCCGAGAATGGTGTCAAGTTTTCGCATTATATGTATTCACCAAATCTCACCAGCAAGACAAGTATCAACTGCTCAAGGAAATTATGAGTCAAGTAGCCGAGGTTGGATTCAATTTGTACCAGCATAATGAAGAAATACCACACCCAAACGATGCACACCCCAATTCAGTTATGATTTTCGATGATATTTGTATGGAAAAACAACAGAATATTCGAGACTATTTCAGTAAAAACAACATTGATAGTTTCTACATTTGTCAAACATACTCTAGTATTCCTAAACAACTGATTAGAGACAACAGTAATTTGATTGTTATATTCAAACAGGATAATTGTAATCTACAACACATATATCATGATCATGTATATCCGGATTTGAGTAGGGATGAATTCAGTAGAATGTGTGCACAAGCATGGAATAATAATAATTTTCTAGTCATAAACAAAGATTGTGCACTGGATAACGGAAGATATAGGGTTGGGTTTGATAAATTTATCCTATTATAAAAATGATACTGAAAAAGGATCTAAAAGAATTGACAGCCATCAAAAATAATATAAAACAGTTGCGTGACTCTATACGTCAAAAACATCGAGAATTATCGTATGATGCAATTAGTGAAGAAGAAAATTTACAGAAACAATATAAACCCATTACCGAATCATTGAATCAATTTAAACAACAACAATTCGATGTTAAACAGGAAATGAAAGAGGAGGAGGAGGAGGATGAGGAGGAGGTAGAGGAGGAGGAGGAAGAGGTAGAGGAGGAGGAGGAAGACTACCCCATTCTAGACTCTATACTAATTTAGATACAACAAACATTTTCGATTCTTCCAATGTTTCCAATTTAGATACCTCCAATGTTCCCAGTAATTTAGACTCTTCTAATTTAGACACCTCCAATAATCCCAGTAATTTAGATGAAAGTAGTAGAAGAGACAGTAGAGAGTCTAGTCGGAAATTTGCATCTAGAAATCGTATAGGTACATACATTGATAATTTTATGAGAACAACAAAAGGTCAAAATCTGTATGGAGTTCACTTCAATCCCACAATCAATGAATGGCAAATTGGAAACAAAGTTATCAAGTTTGATGATAAAAAAATCATTATTGATGATAATAAATAATTCCCGCTAACACATGGTCTACTAGAGCTGCTATTCAAACCAATTCCAGATACATTCATCTATAGGAAAGGTGATCTTGTCGACTACAAACGTATACTTGAACTAACTGGAGTTCATCTTGATGCATTGGGACATGTGGAAAGAAATACTAGTTTTAAATACACTCGCATAATTAAAGATTTATTTCCATCTAAATGTGTTAAAGGAGTTGAACAAAAACTGAGTAGTGGAATACAACATGATATGCAAATTGAAACCTCACCTAAGAGCAACGTCTACACCTATTGGGATAATCCAAATGAATTGTGTGAAAGATTGGAACTGTTGATTAATTCAAAACTTGCCGGACACACCGGTCATGATTCAGAAATTGCATAAATAATTGAAGAATTATGTGAAATCGGTATCATTATAGGTGGTAATTTAGTATTATAAAAATGACTATTGATAAATTTGGACGACATTTGTATGCAAGTAGAAAGGCAAATATCAATGAAGAATTGAAACAATTGGTGCAGAATTTAATTGATATCCTACAATTGATACCACTTGCTGCACACCATCTTCCAAGAGTTGATCTCAACAACATTGATCAGTGGCGAGCAATGACAGATCCAAACCTATTTGATCAGTATAGAAAATATTCAGAGGAAACTGAAAATCCATGGTTTTTTAGAGCATGGTTTGAGAGTAAATTTATCTACAAACATGAATTATAATAAAAACAAGCATGACTATTGATAAATTTGGTCGACATTTGAGTAGAAAAGAGACACCGGACTTGGAGAGAGAAGAGATGATAGACTTGTTTCAAAATGCCATTACTCTTGCACAACAAATAGATAAAGTTAAAGATTTCTACTTACCAAACATTGATATTAGACAACAGTGGAAACACATGACAGATCCACAATTACTTACCAACTATAGAGAGGCTGTAAAGGGCCTCTCCATCTATAATTATTCATTTAAAAGATGGTATGAGAACAGTTGTCTATATAAAAATGAATAGAAAAAATATCCCGAAAAAGAAGAGGTCGATGAAAAAGAAGTTGGGATCTGGTATATTGGGTTCCGTAATTAATAAAGCAATTGATCTACTGCCCATGGAACTTCATATTCCCGGGTATGAATTCTGTGGTGGAGGGACAAACTTGAAAAAACGATTAGCAAGAGGAGATAAAGGAATAAATAGATTAGATGAAGCGTGTCGAGAGCATGATATAGCCTATAGTGACCCAACACAAAATCGAACAGAAGCTGATAGGAAACTTGCAGCACTCGCATGGGAAAGAGTAAAAGCAGCCGATGCTAGTCTTCCTGAATGAGCAGCAGCCTATCTAGTTACAAATCTTATGAATGCAAAAGTGAAATTTGGTGGAGGAGGAAAGAAACTCGGTAAAGGCATCTATTTCATTCGTTAGCTAGCAGCCGAACTGTAAACATCGATTGTGAGCAGTGAGGATTAGTAGTGTTAGAGTAGTAGTAGTAGTTGTAGTTGGTCTACTTTCGTAGAAGTGGACTATAGTTTGCTGGATAGAATATTTCAACTATCAATAAAATCAGCGAATGGGAACACCAATCAAGGTACCGGATAGAATAATTCCCGAATTTGAAGAAAATGAAGATGAGCAACTAGCATCTGGAGGAGCAACCGAGGACACCAGTAAGAAAGCGTCAGCAACAGGTAGGCCTATCATGGATCCATACAGTTTTTTTCAAAGTGAATTCGCTAAGGACATTAAAGGTATGAAAGAATTAAGAAAAGAACTTCAAGATTGGGCAGAAGCTGAATTCCAGAAAAAGAAAGTTCTGAGGAATGATTTCGATAAGTTTTTGACAATCACAAACAGTCTCTCTGAAAATATAATCAAGCTAGAAACTAGAGTAGTCACAGTCTCCCAATTAGCAGCAACAATTGGAAAAAGTAACAACGGAATAAAGGAATCTTTGAAAAATATTAATGATACTATGAAAACAATCAAAAGTAACGATAAGCCAATAAGTTTTGCGGAAATAGTCCAATGGCCTAGGAAAAATAAAGTCAACCAAAAACAGGAAGAAAGTAACGTAAGAAAATTACAACCAAAAGATCATACAGTACTGATAAAGCCCATTCAACCAGTTACGAATGAATTGGAGCACAGCAATAAAATAAAGAATACATTGAGGGAAAACATTAATGATAAGGATAACATTAAAGTCAAGAAAACTATAAATGTAAGAGGAGGAGGTCTATTGATTATTTTAAACTCAGAACAAGATAGGAAGAAAATAATTGAGAACAAAGCCTTTAAAAATGCACAGGAAAATTTAAAAATAGTTGAACCACAAAACAAGAATCCCAGATTAATAATCTATGATGTGCCCGTAGAGCTTAATCGAGAAAAATTGGCAGAAAACATTTACAATAAAAACTTTGTGAATACAGAATTAAAGAAATTAGACTTTGTAAATGGGTGCATACCGCTTTTCAAATTAGGACCAAGAAATAAGGAAGTTGTACACTGGGTGATGGAATGTGAGCCTAACATTAGGAAATATTTAATCAACAAGAAAAGAGTATTTCTGGATTGGACATTTTGCAGAATTAACGATTATATAGCTATTGCAAGATGCTTCAAGTGCCAGAGCTTCGGACACATAACTAAGTTTTGCAAAGCAGAAAAGGAAATTTGTGGTCACTGTGCTTCTGAAGGTCATAACATAAAAGCTTGTCCTAATCTTTCAAAGCAACCAACTTGTTTTAATTGCAAAAAAAAATAAGAAATCAGCAGATCACAAAGTAAATGATACTAAATGTCCATGCAATGAAAAAGCTTTGCAACAGTTGATTGATCGAACTAATTATGGGATTATTTAAGAAAATATTTTATAATAAGAAAGAAAAAATAAATAAGGTTTCAATTGATATTGATGAAATCTTAAATTCATCAATTAAAACACACATTGATCAAAAAGCAAAAAGTAGGACAAGCTTGTACATAATTTTGGTCAGTTCACTAACATAAGCATTTCATTCTGTTACTGTTCGAATAAAAACAAAGTAAAATTCTCAGATGGCATTGCTACAATAATAAGAAAGAAAACAATTATGCGACCTGATTTCGAACGTCTATCAACAGTGATTCTGCAACCACAGCAGATTGATTTGACAGTGAAATATGATGAGACACAGAAAATTCTAAATCTGTATCTACTGTCTGAAAATAGAAACTTTTCCGTAATCTAGAGCGGCTTTTGTTTATTTTGAATGACTGGGCCTCCGTGAATGAAACAATAACAATAGGAATTGATTCATTTGGAGATATGAGCGATGTATCGAGTGTCAATCTTTTAAGTCTCGTCAAGTCAACAAAAAACATACAATACGTATTTTATTATAAAGGAATAAATAATTTAAATTATCTGAATATACTACAAGGAGAAAAGAATGAAATCTTCTGTCCATCGAGCTATTTGCCGGAGAGATCAGCTGAGCATAATTATATTAATAGTATGATAGAACTAAGAAACCTTCTACAGAAATATGACTTATTAAATGCAGATATTTATACTAAGGCTCTAATGAGTATTACAAGTAAAAATTTATTGGAATCTTGCTCTTCACTTCAAGAAATAAAATTAAACGGAATGAATATATATGATAACAGATTGAGACAATTTCTGTGGCCGACTAATACAAATTACAGGATGGGATTCTGCTTGGAAAACGGGGGAACATTCGTTCCATTCAATTCGCACCTGAAATGTTTCACAACAACTCAGAATTACATACTAGTTAGTAGAGATACACAGATCATGCTGAATAGTGAATTATATAACAAAATATCAACGGTTGATGTATCAGCCATCACATTACCCCAAATAACCTGGATGGATGGTGTGCCTGGTTGCGGCAAGACTTATGCTATTCTAAATCAACATAAGCCACGCCATGATCTAGTCCTATGCCAAACAAGGGAAGGAATCAAGGAAATTAGAAAAGAAATTAATAAAAGATATGGTAGAAAATACGATGATATAATTAGGACAAACTACAGGACAGTATCCTCATTTATAATAAATGGTTCTGAGAAAAAATATGATCGAGTTTTCATAGATGAGGCAGTTTTGATGCACGCTGGCTATATAGGATTTGTCTCAGCCCTATCAGGCTCTTCAAAAATCTTCCTGTTTGGCGATTCCAAACAGATTCCATATATAGAAAGAAGCAAACTACAAACTAAATGGTCCCATCCTTCTTCTTTTTGTGAACACATAAAAAAGGTATCTGTACCTCATAGATGTCTGATTGATGTATGCTTCATACTTTCGAAATACTACGATAATATAAAGACAACAAATACGAGGATCCGATCAATAGAGAGAACAATCTACTGTGATGAATTTCTACCACTGGAGCGAGGCACACTTCTTCTAACCTACACACAAGCTGAGAAATTGATGCTGCAGCAAGTCTTGCATAATAAATTAGATGGTACAATAAAGATCCACACCATCCACGAAGCACAGGGACTTACTTCTAAATACGTTGTTCTGGTACGCATCAATACTAAACATTTGGAAATTTATAACAGTGTTCATCATATAATTGTAGCATTGAGTAGACATACACACAAATTTAGATACATAACAACGGGAGACGATGATTTAATGTTAACAATCACTAGAAGAATTCAAAATTATGATGATGCATATCTCATGAAATGGGATGAGATGATGAACAGCATGCTAGGAGGGAGGCATATAAAAAATTTCAATGATGAATACAATGAGATGGCAGAAAAAAATCGCAAAATACATGCAAGGAGGGATGCGTCTATAAAAGAAAAATGATGAGTAATAATGATGTGTTGTCTGTAGCAAATGAGCTCGATTCAGTGGATGAGCTGGAGGACAGGGTGGTTGAGGATAAACAGCAGCTCCATGCTGCTCTTAACAGCTGTAACTTGACTGTATTTTGTCTGAACATCAGGAGTGTTAAGAAAAACTTTGATGATCTGATGGTTCAACTACAAGATATGTCTTATGATTTCGATATTATTGTATTAACAGAATGCTGGATCAAAAATGATCATACACCTAAGGAAATGAAGGATTACAATATTTTTCACTCTTTAAATAACCGTACACAGAATGATGGAGTAATAGTGTATGCAAAAAATTCTTTAAATGTGCAGTCAGTGGAGTTGAATATCAGGCAGGCCAATGTTCTCCATCTACAATTGCAAACTCCAAAAGAGAAATATAATATATTAGCAATCTACAGATCCCCTTCGCACTACAGTATAACAGAATTTTTAGAAGATTTAGAAACTGTGCTCAATAGACTGAGAGGACAACTCATTATTTGCACAGGAGACTTCAACATAAATACGCTACAACCACAACAGCATTATCAACTTGATGAATACTATGATTTATTAAGTGAACATGGATTGAAGAACTGTATCAAAAAGGCTACCAGGGTAACCACGGGAACATCTACTTGCCTAGATCACATGCTGACCAATTACAAACACAATATTCATCCAATCATATATCATTCAAGTATCACAGATCACTTCATTACAATTTTGGGACTGCAAGAATATTCAAATATCAGTAACAGAGCGAATTTAGATGAACAAGATTCAACTAATCGTAGATCAATCAATTTGGATGGATTGAGAGGAGGACTACTGAGAGAGCATTGGGAAGAGATTTTCAAAAGTGATAACACAGATGAAGCATACGAAAAGTTCATAACAATTCTGCAACAACATGTGGAGAAGAATATGCATCATTATACACAGAAGAAGAAAATCAAGATCATCAAACCATGGATCACAAAAGGACTTGTCTCATCCATAAGAACAAGGAATCGTTTAAATAGAAGAAGGAAGTTAGATCCAGAAAATCAAGAACTCGTAAATTATTATCGAATCTACAGGAATACATTAACGTCTCTTATCCAGAATACAAAAGAAAGTTACTTCAAGAGTCAATTCAACAAAGCAGGGAATGATGTAAGGAAAACTTGGAAAATTATCAAGGATGCTACTGATTCAAACCAAGAAAGAAAAGTTCAACTCAATGCTGTAAAGATTAATGATAAAATTGTAACACTGAAAGAAAATCCCGAAGTTCTATTGAACCATGTAAATGATTACTTTGTTAATATTGGAGAAACAATGGCTAGGAAAATCTCTGGAAGTTTAAATAAGAATATTAACCAAGTTATAGCAGATTATGAACCAGAGTTACATATTCAAAATAATTTACTATGTTTCTTTTCCCCATAGTTGAGCAGGAAATAATAGACAGTATTAATTGTCTTCGCATCAGTAGTGCACCAGGGCTTGATGGATTTGACAATGGGATTTTAAAAGGCATAAAAGAGTTAATTTCTAGCCCTTTGACTCATATTTTCAATCTCAGCTTGTCAAATGGAACTTTTCCTAGAGCAATGAAAAATATTTGTGTTGGACCTATATATAAGATGGGAGATAAATTGATTATAAGTAATTATAGACCTATTTCATTAATCAGTAATATATCAAAAAGTTTAGAAAAACTAGTTAAATTATGATTAGTGAGCTATCTGGAAAAGAATCATATTTTATCTCCAAACCAGTTTGGTTTTTGTAAAGGAATAAGCACAGAGTTAGCAGTTCTGGAGTTATCTAAGTTTGTTACTCAGAATCTAGAGGAGAAAAATAAATGCCTAGCAGTATTTTTAGACTTGGCAAAGGCCTTTGACTCAGTATCCCATGATTTATTAATAAAAAAAACTTGAGGCAATAGGCATAAGGGGGGTACCACTTGAATGGTTCATATCCTACCTCAATAACCGACAACAAAGGACAAAAGTTGGGAGCCAGATGAGTGCAGAAGGGTCCATGAAGTTTGGAATACCACAAGGGACTGTTCTGGGCCCAATTTTGTATTCAATATTTGCAAATGAGCTGTGCTCCATCCAAATCCAAGGTAGGGTGATAGCCTTTGCAGACGACACAGCACTCCTCTTTCAGGGAAATAACTGGGAAGAAGTATTTCAAATAGTCGAAACAGAACTTTCAAAAATCACTAGATGGCTGGGAAATAATTTACTCTCATTGAATGCAGAAAAAACCAAATTTTTAACATTTTCTTTAACTGATAGTACCAAACCACGTAAGACATTGATAAAACTTCATTATTGTGATAGAATTAATAACAATTGTAATTGCCCACTGATAGAACGCTCAGATAGTATTAAATATCTTGGAATAATAGTAGATGACTTATTAAAATGGGATAAGCACATATCATACACAACTGCAAAAATAAGGAAGCTAATATATAAATTTTATCAGCTGAGGCATATAATTAATAAAGAAATGATAAAAACAGTGTATTTTACATTAGTTGAATCTCTTATAAGATATGGTCTGTTAGTTTGGGGATCTGCAAATTATAGTTTTGTGGATCCAATTTTCAAAATTCAAAAACGTATTTTAAAAATAATGGGGAATAGGGAGGCCCGCTTCCCAACCAGCGAACTATTCATGGAAAACAGAATACTTAGTGTTAGGCAATTGTATATTTTGTTGTTAATCACTCATATAAAGTAAAATGATAATGAAAATAATATTGTAACTCATAGCCACAATACTAGAATAAGAAGCCTCAATTATCAGGATGTACCCAGAATGAACACAGCATTTGGGCAAAGATCAATAGGATATTTAGGGCCAACAATTTACAATAGAATTCCACTGGAAATAAAAGAAGAAAGCAATAATAATAGATTTAAAAAAAAAAATAAGGAATTGGTTATATAATATTGGTGTCCACCGTAGTGAGGAGCTCATAGTAAATAGGATGTGAATAGAAATACGATTATGCATACTTAGGTAGTTTTAGGTAGTGAATAGTTTTTATTATTGTATTAGTTATAATGGCTAGTTAGGAATAGTATTAGCTTCATCTAAGGTTTATATTGATGATCACCCCAACACATAATTTTATAGTGGGGAATCATATTTTTTCAAATTTAGCAATGAAATCACTGTGTTTTATATTTAATAATATTGTCATGTTTGAGGTATATCAATAAACTCCTCTGGATGTGTTCTACATCATCCAGAGAAATTATTATTATTATATTATTATTATTATTTGAAACCGTACAAGGGTTGTGGTATAAAGAAGAAGAAGAAGGTAGAGAGTGCATTGAAAGCTATTTTTTTAAAAATCTCCATTATCAAATATAGATATAGTAAAATATGCAAAACAGCTTGACTTACCGTTACGTGGAATTTATATGAGAGATAAACTATCAAATACACCACTCAAACACCTAGAACTGGGTGTAATCAATCTGGATAATGAAATTGGTGAGGGCACTCATTGGACGTGCTACTTTAAAAATGCTAATCTATGTGACTATTTTGACAGTTTTGGTAATCTAAGTCCACCACTTGAATTTATGAAATATATGCAAGGTGTAAGAGTTCGATTCAACTACAAGAAATATCAGCAAATGGAGCACTCATGCGGACATCTGTGTCTATTGTGGCTGTATAAAAAATATAGTGATTATGTTTACGCTAACAGCAAACGAGAACCCATTGGTTAGTGAAATCTTCCCACCAGTTGAATTGGATAGCTTTGACTATGAAGTGGGTCTAGCAAACATGTACACATGCAATACAATTCCAAATATTGAAACAAATGTAAATAATAAGTTTGTGTATGATGGACGTGTGGTTGAAATACCAGAAGGATCATACGAATTGGAGGATATTCTAAATTATATTCGAAAACATCTTAAACTGACTAGCAGTCAACTCAGAATCAAAGCCAACAACAATACACTACAGTGTGAGCTGTATGCAGATAAAGATATTGATCTAACTATGAAGGATAGCATTGGTCCAATACTTGGATTTCAACATGAAAAGTTACTAGCAAATAAATGGCATATATCAACAAAACCCGTTCATATAATGCATGTGAATAGTATACGTGTAGAATGCAATATTGCACAGGGTTCGTACAATAACGGCAGTGAAGGTAACACAATTCATGAGTTTTACACAATTGTACCACCCGGCTATAAAATAATTGAATCACCCACAACCGTGGTGTTCATGCCAATCAATACAAATACAATAAATCAAATTTGTATAAATATAATCGATCAGGACAGGAATGTGGTAAACTTTCGTGGAGAAACAATAACAGTACGCTTACATGTAAGGAAAAAACCAGTAATTTTATAATAAAAAACATATGCTAATATTTACAAAAAAGTCATCAACCACAACAACATGGTGGAACAGATAGGAAATTACTTACACCTAAAAATAGACAACTACTACAAAAATTAGGTTTTTTGTATATAATAAAAATATAAACAATGAATCACCAAATTCCTCATGGTATGCAAATTGATTCAATATTCAATGTTGGTGAGAAAGTACAATTCGATGAGAGTATAACCCAATTCGAGTATCACACTCACACACCATATGCATCACAAACATACAAAAATAATGATGAAATTCGTATCAATGTAAATCAACAGGATGTCTACACACTACCATGTAAAAGCTATCTTCTAATAGAGGGTAATATTAAAGTACAAAAAGCAGACAATACTGAAGTTGACTTTGTATTAGTGAACAATTAATGGAATAGCCTATTTATTCGATGATATTAGATATGAGGTGGGTGGAGTCGAAGTTGATCGCACACTTAACGTTGGCATGACAACAACAATGAAAAACCTGCTGTGTGAAACTCCACAAAATAAATGTATATGGGAGAATGCAGGATGGAATCGAGATGGATGGACAAATAAAAAGAAAGGTAATTATATAGAAACGTTAATTGTTGAATTTTGTGGTGAATTTTTTTTTTGTGACATCTATACACCCCAGGAAACAATAATCTGTTGGAATTTTTTGGGGGTCACGATTATTTCACAAAAAAATTGAATTTTTCGAAAAAAACATTTTTCATAAAAATTTATATTTTTATTTGAAAAATTCATAATTTGCAAATGTGTGAGGAGTTCCAAATCTTAAAACAATGTAAACCAAGTGAATAAAACATTTGCAAAACACTACCTTCCCCAAACGCAGTGCGCGCAAAGCGCGCATAACCAAACCTAACCTAACCTAGCTAGATGTGACTGAACCACCTCATACCTTTATTATTTTGGTAATTATATAGAAACGTTAGTTGTTGAATTTTTTTAATATAACAATTCCTAACCTAACCTAACCTAGGCTAGATGTGACTGAACTACTTCACAAAAGACCAAACCGCGCGCCGAACCTTTGCTATCATGAATATATAAAATACATGCATATCTAAAACTCACCAACCTTGTGGTCCATCCCTCTCAATGTGATTTGGTGTTCTCAAAAAAAGACCCCACTCTGACTGACCCGGCAAACCCGAAAATTCTTGCCGCCTTCTTGCCAAGCACCACCTTCTTCTGGCATCTAAACATGAGAGTGCCCCGATTCACATAGAGATCATCTCCCCAGTTCGGACAGTCAATTTTTTCTTTTATCACTTTGTGATGTATTAAAAAATTAAAAATGTCTTCATCATTGAATCTTATCGACTCCAGAAAAGTCACTTCACACACACCATAAATTACCACACAACAATACCTTGAGCAAACACACAAAAACAGATAGATACACCAGGACACCCAGTACAAGAATGACTAGGTTTTTTCTTCTTCAAGTAACCGCATGCAACTTACTTAATTTCCGGAAATTATAAAAAGCGAAAATGATTTTTTTTTGTTTGTTATGCTTTTACGCAGAAACTACAAAACCAATTATTATAAAAAAATTGACTTTTATTTTAAGAATATTGCAAAAGATATAGGACAGATTTTATTTAAAATAATATTTTTTTTTAAACATTGTTAGGAAAATCGATTCTATTCAAAAGGGAAACACAGCTGATACAAATCAATTAAAATGTTCCAATTCATTAGAACTGAGAGGAGGCATGCCTCATCGCATGCCTCATAGCCGTGCCTCAAACAAGAACTCTTTATTAGTGAGTCAGCTGATTATCAAACTTGAAGAAAATCACGATTTTTGACACTGCGGATTTTCACAAATGGAAATATTTTCTTGTGCCTAAGAAAAATAGTACCACTGGAAAACTTAAATTTTAATGTGAAATAATCGCGACCCCCAAAAAATTCCAACGGATTATTGTTTCCTGGGGTGTTTAGATGTCACAAAAAAAATTCACCACAAAATTCAACAAGTAACGTTTCTATATAAATACCAAAAGAAATTTAGCTTTTGTGTACCACTGGAAATGTGGTTAGGTTTCATGGAAGACTATAGAAAAATTATTTTGAATGTTAAACAAGAATTGATTCTGCTCCGATCCTCATCTGATTTAAATGCAATTCAAACCACCGCTGGTACTAAAATCAAAATTAATCTAACAAAAATACAATGGAAAGTACCCTACATACATGTAGCAGACACAATTCGTCTTAATCTACTGAAATTATCTCACAATGATAAACCAATTAGCCTTCCATTCATATCTTGGCAATTACATGAGTATCCTACCCTACAATGTATTAAACACTCTCATGTATCAATTGACATCCCATTTTTCCCTTTTTCTCTCATTTTTCCCTTTTCTCTCATTTTTTTCCCCCTCTCTCTCATTTTTTCCCTTTTCCACCCCAGTTTTTGGGTATAAATAGAGGTGCTTAAGCAGAAAATTCTCACTCCTTTGGATCGAAGGAGTGATGTTAGTTCAGGCTGAAAATAGTCAATGAGCTATACTCTCACCAGAGATTTCTGGCTCATCCACGGAGGCTAGTCGCTACCTATTTTTGGGAAGGAACTGCTTTCGGCTTGCTAAAACGATTCCTAGCCGGTGTCTATGTTGACAGTGTCTAAACTACGGATTACGTTTGGCAACATTGTAGAGGCTCTCAGTGGCTGTTCTCTGATTGGCTTGTAACTTTTAAACAGCAACTGGCGGCTCATACGAAATTACTGAGCCTGGATTCTGGATCTCATTTCCGAATATTCATAATGATTAATAATAACTGCTTTCACTTATAATTTGTGTAGTAGAGATCCACTGAATTGTGAATTGAAATTATATTTTGATTTATTTCAGGTTGATATTTGTCTCCCTAATATTATACAGCATTATGCCATGATTCTGGGAAAGTTTGGTTTGGTTTATTATTGTATTGATTACGGTATAAGTAGCTTTAAAAATTAATATGTGTAGTATCATTTTTTATTATCTGTTCAATGATTTGATGTATAATTCTTCAGAATTAAAGTTCTGGTTTAGGAATTGAGCGGTCTGTTTATGGCAATCATCAACTAAATTTTAGTTGTGAGGTAGCCTAGTTTGTGCAAGCTTCAGTCGTTCAATCCAGAGTAGGTTACTTTATCGTCCTTGCATTCTTTCTTACAATAAGTTTTGAGGCTGTTGACAGCAATGATGAAAAGAGTAGATAAGGTTAGCGTGATAGCGAAGTTCTTAGTGAAATTATCAAGAACTTTCCTATAATCGAATCTAAAAAGTAGCTCTAATTAGCTATGAGACTGCACAAAAAAAGTTGGCTTGGGGGAGAATCCGAGAGCTTTTTAATTCCAGTTTTCCTGGTGTGTCAGCACGAGATGATAAAGCATTATTGATGGGTAAGTAGCTTGAGACATCGTTTTATTAAAAAATCAATATTATGGGCCAGGTGAATAAAAATGAGTAAAGACTTTACTTGAGGGGTTTTGGACAGTTTACTAGCTTTTGAGTGAATGACAGTCTTGTGTAGTAAAAGCTCGACTATAGTGATGATTACGGGGTCTAAATTGTTCTGCAGTTTACTCACTTTGGAGTAAATAAAACCAAGTAAAGACTTGACTAGGCTTGGCAATAATGACTCTTCTCAATGAGTCGTTCAATCGCGCTCACTCTTATAAGTGAGTCATTCATTCGAACTAGTTGAAAAATGAATCATCAGCAATGCACGTGCTCATTCACTACCATAGCTTGCTCAGCGATCACTCTCTCACTGAGCGAGCACTCAAACACACACAACAATAAATAGCCTTGTCTGGCGCCTCAATATAAACAATTCTCAGAATCTGAGTCATCAGTTTAATATTCCAGAGCACAGAGCACAGAGTCAATGAGCTTTCTGAGCCAGCAGTAGTTTGTTCAGTTGACAGTTCAAAAAGCTCATGGAGCAGAGAGAGGTGAGTGAGTGGGCCAGCAGTTATTGTAGTTCGTTCACTTCACAGTTTAAAATGCTCGTGGAGTGGGGAGGTGAGTGCTCTTAGCAGTTCCTATAGCTGGCCGCTGCACTGCTCTGCTAATTCAAAGAGCTCTCACTAGATGGTGTGTTGACTGTATTTCATGAAAAACACAAACACAGCTCATAAATGAACGAACTACTTTCTGAATTTGAACTACTAGTTTGTAGTTCATTTTAAAGAGTCAGTTACTTTGAACGACTCGCTCAATCTGGTCACATCTCTAGACTCGTTACTAAGCTTTTTGCAAGGTAGGTTGAATAGACTTCTTCCAATAATAAATATTTCTTCTGATCAACCCAACAAAATTTTTTTTGGAGGATGAAGCCCACATAGGTCTGAGACCTGTGAGTGGGTAATGAATTGGATGATGGTGATTGATGAGTTGGACCTACAGTTTTAGGTGGGTTCCGAACCATCGGGGAAAGATTTTACAGCAGAGAACAGAGTATCTTTTGCTGACCAATCCAATCGGTCACCCTTACAAAGAGCGCCCAGGAGTTTCGTAGCTTATCTCTGACTGAACAGATACCTGCTACAGCACTCGGCTATCACTTCCCAATAGCTCAACTTAGTAACAACTAAGGCGAAATTCATGTGAATAAAACTGTGGAGAGTAAACTCTGTAGTAAACTCAGATTTTTCCTAGTCCACACTGGAGCAGAGTGTACCGTACTATGTTTATTCACTCTGAGTCAAGATACTCTACGGGCCGTATGGGCGACTGCTTACTAAGGAGAGAAGACAACTAGGAATACCAAACTAATTAGAGTATAGGCCTACTCGTATTATTCACTCGTTTTTCTTCAACTTTATTCTATAGGCACATTCTTATGTATGCCCACCTGCAAAGGTTCATCTATTATAATTTTTAGTAGGAATAATATTTGAAGATAGATGTTACACGCGATGACTACTTTGTTTAGATTTAAAGTCTCACTTATACTTCAACTAATATAAATTACATTATGAATCACATTAATATAAATAAATTGAGGGATCTATAAATCCAATTATTCCTGCCGTTGATGAAAAGGTTTATAGTGGATTGCAAAAACGATACAAAGTATCTGTCAATACAGATTAATTAGACCCTACCACTATATGTATGTAGAACACAGCCTACAACATACAAGATACAACCAGAAATGAGGTTAAACACGATTAAACAACCTACTGGCGAGTATCAAAAATGGCGGCTTTCTTGACAGAGATAGACATCGTTTAGACAATGATTCCTCTAAACATCGTTCTTGCAAGCCGATTCGGTGTTTAGCCAGTGTCTGATCATAGACAATGTTTAGATATCGTTTCTGCAATCCAGTGTATATGTTTGGCCTTTGGCCACAGAGTGACAGTGTTGGCAAGACGGTGTATGCAGCCAGCGACACGGTAGTGCCAGTAGTTTGCTGACCAATACGTGATTCTCGTGATTTACTTTATAAAAGTTACAGTAGTGTATCTATGCAGTAGGGAAATACATTACATTACACCAGAAGTAATACACCACTTGTTTATAGTGAAGTATTGATGTATTACTTTTCCCATGCTACCCAGTACCCACACAAGAAACGTCAGAGATATACAGACGACCAGTGTGGCCAGTGGCAATAAGGAATAGCGGGAATATAATTTAATAATATTTATCATATAAACTTTTCAAATATATTCAGTTTCTGAATTATGATTGTTCCTAATATTCCTGTCTACTGTTCCTGAACTATTAGTGATATTTTCATCTTATTAAGTTTAATGGCGTACATTCCACTAAACTTTAGGTGTAACTTTTTTAATGTTAAACAACATTTTCAAGTAGATAAATAAACTATTACTCCCAACATTCACCAAACATTTGCACCTTAAGATTCAACTGCAGTTAGACGAGAAAACACATTTTAGTTTAATATTTCTCCGCACTTCACAGCGTAGCGCTGAACGGAATTACTGTAGGCAGTAGGGAGAGTCTCCTTCCTACAGCGGCGGCTCCCCCACCAACTGGCCATTAGTGGGTATGCGCGTATGAGAGTGTGTGAGAGTGTGTGAGGGAGCGAGGGACAGACGTTTACAGGCTACATTTTTATCTCATCAAGACTGGTTTCGCTAATGAGTCATGAGCAAGAAAAGGAGAGACAAGAGCAAGAGAGGATGTGTTTTGGAATTCCAATTTCGGTGTCACACCGCTGTGTTTACCGGACTGAAAACTGAACAGAAAGTTGAATCCTAAGATTGTGAATTTCAACTAGTGAATTCATTCACATTACAGGGGTGCCCATCCACCCCTAGTCTCATAACGCACCCCCCCCCTAAATTCAGCACCTGCCCCCCCCCAATAAAGTTGGCATCCCCCCAAAAAAATTCGAAAAAATAAGCTCCAATATTCAAACAAAATTAAAAGAAGATTTCTATAGGTATTGAAAAAAATCAAACCCAGTCGATAATATACAAAATGTATGTATATTAAAACTAAAAGAAGATTTATATAGGTATTAAAAAAAATTAAACCCAGTCGATAATATACAAAATGTATGTATATTTCTTGAGATTCTTACAGGGCTTAATTTTCGAAATTGAGAAATACCGGAGCTCTGACTCACCTGGTCTCGGCTGGTCCGGGGTCCTCCCTCGGAAAATGTTTGAAAATTACACTTGAATTGGTGCATTTTAAACGCATTTGAGCATGGTTAGTAATGCACATATAATATTACATAATATGCAAAATAACAAGCTAGTTCAGATCTGGTTTAAAATAAATGATTTTATTATAGATTTAGATAGCCGGAGCTCCGCTCCGATTTGCTCCAGCTGACATTAAGCCCTGGATTCTTTACATAGGTAAAATTTTTTTTTGTAAAGGTAAAAAAGAAATAGCTTAATAACTTCCTGCACAAATACTAAACATAACTATTTTAGCTGATTCATATTCAATACTGTAGTAAAAAATTTGTGGAGAGAGCAGTTTTGGACTTGAGTCTGTTGCTTCTTCACATTCATTGTAATTTTGTCACAATAAATAAATAGACATTCTATGTGGTGACTTCATAATATATTTTTGAATATCGTCACGTTAAACACGGTTTCAATCAACTTTAGCCACCCCCCCCCCCACCCAACTTTTTTTTAGAACCCCCCAGGAATTTCAATGACGCAGTCTGCGTCATAGCCCCCCCCCCCCTCCTGTGGGCACCACTGCTCATTAAAATCTGATTCTGATTAATAAAAATATGAAAATTTTAGTATTAGTATACTGCAACTGTAATGCACTAACGTAACGTACACACCCGCAGACCCGCCATGACGCGGGGGGGCCCGGGCTATAAGGGGGCCCGGACTGGAAATATATTTTTTCAAGAAATGGTCCGTGCCCAGACTGAAATATACATATTTTTTCAAAAGAAATAAAACTGAAACACTGAAGGAAGAAAGAAAGAATGGGCTAAATATTGTCAGGTCAATGTTTATTGTTTACTTTATCAATTTGCTGATAGATTTAGTGGAGGAATTTAGAAGCAGGATGTGGTGACTTCACTCTTCAGGAATGGAGACATACAGAGGACAAAACACTCTTTAGACAAACTTATGTAGACTGTTATAAATCATGACGGCTATGTCTCCACAGTGCAAATATTAGAGGAAATTAATATTATTTTCTCATCGAATTCCTCAATGTATATTAGCATATACGAAGTAATACGAAATGGGGGGGTTGTCTAGAAATGAAAGTCAATATTTTTCTTCATACAGTATTTTTAATCCAGTCTCTTGAATCGTCCTGTTGTATGCATGTAGGCCTACACGTGTCCGGTAAATTGGCCTAGAGTAATCCGTATGTATATTAATTGAGTTCGTGATTGTGAGTTAAATTATTTGGAGTGCCATTTTTTTTTCATTTCTATTCTATTTTTCAACATGCTGCGTTTATGGTATTGTGATGTTAAACGGTCATGTTTTAGTTATTTCTATTTTTTATCGACTAGTACATTTTTGAACAATGTTCAGAAGGAATATTTATACCCTTGTTTTTCGGATAAATTCCGTGATTATTGTATAAGTATATCCAGTTTTCGTTCAATTGTGTCAGTTCTCCCAACGCAGTTGAATTTTTTTCTTACAATAGGATCAAGTACTGTGTAAGTAGTTTACGTTTTTTCTATTCTGCCTCTTAAGAAAAAATTTCTTTAATTTTTTCTATTTTCCTGACTATTTCCATCTTACAGGAGCCCGTAGGCAACAGCCAAAATCATTAGACTAGCCCCACTTGAAACATGGTTGAATTTTTAAATTTAATAGACAAAAAGGTGTTTAGTTTTTACATAATTATAACTGTCCACAAAATAATTATGCAAGTTTTTGAGGGATGGGTGGCGAGGGTAAGGGGGGATATTTATATGATTTTGTGGAGAGGGGACGGGAAATCGGTTGCAGGGGGGCCCAATTGGAAAACGTTACGCCACTGGGCTTCACGGCATAGGGACTAGAGATTTAGTTGGATGTCGTACCTTTTCCATGTGTAATGTACAAAAGTACTTCTTGCCGATTATATTACAATAATTAATATTGTTATATTTATATAGATTCCATATCAGTGGCTTCCAACAAAATTTTTTTAAGGACCTCCTCATCGGTCGAAATATTGTACACCATCATAAGTTATTGAATTTCAGAGTATTGAACATTTTAGTAACTTACTACAATATTATAGTTTGTATTGTATTAATTGACTGAAGGACTGTTTGAGCAAGGACACTTATTGCAATAGGGTGCTCTTGTAGAGTAATCTAGAGGCTTGCTGCATGAGTCTACAATCATTTGATTGGGAACCACTGTCTAGAAGTCTAGTTAATTATACAATAATTAACTGGGCTAAGAATGTAACAGCATTGGACTTGTTTCACACGTAAATATATAGTCCGTTTTCGGTTCTAGTCATTGAGGTAGGTATAAGCATTGATCAGGGATGTAAGTAGATGTCCCACCTCAATGTTAAAATATTGGACGAAAAAATGCTGGCGCGATCTATTGGCATCTTTTGATATCTGGTCGTAACGGCACGGTGTAGTTAGCGCAATCTTGTGGAACGACTTGGAGCGAGTGAAAGAGGAACTGGTTATGAGAGAGAAGGTGACCAACTGGCTTGACCCCACTCCACAGCACTATGCGAAAGAGAGCGGAGCTGTGTATGAGAGAGAAAGAATGAGGACAAACTTTCTTTCCTACGTAGGCGAAACATCAACCCTTCATTCTGATTCTACTATTCTACTCATCTAGCCTACAAGCCAGCGAGTCAAATGCAAGAAAGATGGGACGAATGCTCAATCCTTCTCATTAACCTTTTTCATTATTCAACTTCTGCAGATTGTTTTGAACTAATCCTTTACAATCGAACATCATTATTTGTTGAACTTTATATATATTTCCTCAATGATTTACAATCGTTTTCCTTTTAATTTCAACGAACAGAGACGAAATCTTCATGGACACTCAGAAACCCGTGTTAATGAATAGTCTCAGACTTTTACCAGCTGAAAAAACTCCACTAAAAGCTAAAATTAAAAACTATACAAAAGTTGAAAAAAAAATGATTACCGTACTGTAATTGATAAATATAGAAATTTTCTAACCCAGTAAATGCTTTATTAGCAACTTATATAATTATTAATTATTATTATTAATTATACATTTTAGAATTAATTATACATTTTTATACATTATACAATAAAGCATAAAAAACTGTTGAAGCCTCGATTTTAAAATTTCTCTGAATTTTCTTGGGAATTGTATGGAAATAGTTGAATTATAAACATGTTTGTTAATGTAGGCTTTTGAGAGCAGTTTCAAGCAGAGCTTGACGGTATCCACTGTAGCTTCCTGAAAATAGCATCCCACAAATTCACGTCTACTACCCCTTAAATTATTAAAAAACAATGATCCTTGCTTCGTTCACAGCTGGTGAACGAACACACACAAGGATACATGTTACTTAAAAAAAAAAAAACGTTTTAGTTCTTCATGGCTTAATTTCTAAAACTATAAAATGATATAAATTCACAAATATAAATAAAATTCATATGAATAATATGAATTTTGATAATTCACAACAGTAAGGTCATCATTACGAGGAATAACATATTTGTTTGAGAGAAACAAATCATTTCTAATATTCCAAATAAGTATAGTGAGCCGCCAGGCTGAGAACACGCCAGCAAACAACTCATTTTGGTAAAGGGCGAAAGGGTAATTCATTTCCAGCTTATCCTAGGAGAAGGTGGTTACAAAAAAACGGCCGTTTCGAAGATACTGATTTAGATCAAATTCCCAAGAAAGTATCTCAAGTCCAGCATCAAAAATAATCATACTACTTGAAATTCAAAAATCCAGAATTAATCTAGCCATGGTTGCTCTGATACACAGATGCTATTACAAATTCATAAATCTTCAATTGTATTAAAAGACGTTAATCGATCAAAAAGTCAGGAAGGAACTCTTGTAATCTGATAGGCTCCCAAGATTCTGAGATTAAGTAGATCTATTTCAATATGTAAAAGCAATGATAAAGTAGTATGGTAAGGGATGATAAGGAAGTATTCACCATGTTGGATCAGAATATTCAATTCATTCATAATAAAATAGATAGAATCGAAGTATTTTTGGAACAAGAGGCTCCTGATATAGTTATTTTCACAGAGCATGGTTTAAAAGAATATGAAATGTCACAACTTAATATTCCAAACTAGTGACTAGTGATCACTTGGTGAGTCACAATAGTAGCTTATTCAAACAAAAACCTTTCTTATCACAATGAGGCCTAACCTCAACTAATTGATATAGTAATTATGGTAACTAGTATATAAGATAGTATAATTGTTAATCTGACTTGTCTTATACTCTGTAACTGGAAGGAGGTTGAAGGTGGAAGGTTATTTGAAGATATGTTTTCCTATTTGTTTTGTAATTTCATAATTTTAATAATTTTCAAGCAATTGTTCTCGAAATGTTTCTCGCAAACAATTTTATTGTTCAATGTTTTTTTTGACACAGTCTCTAAACTCTCATTGGCGCAGTTTTGTACCCATAAATCACATATTTCTGGCCTATTCACCGGAAATGAAAAAAATCTTAGTGTGGGACAACGCGCCTTGTTTCGTCCATAGCCGGTGAACGAACACACATTACGGTTATGCTTCTCTACTGACTTACTGCAGGTCGACATATTTTAAAAACCTAAAAATGAGCATATTATGTTAAGTTAAATATGTTTAAATAACACCTAAAAATATAGTAGATAGTCTATAATATATTTGTGAAAGTGGGTTTCTTGAAGAAATTTTTTGGTGTCAATAAATTTCAAATAGTTACATTCCACCTCCAATCGGAAAAAACATAAATTTCTCCACCCCATGATCAATTCAGGTAATTTTTTTCCAAAATCAAATGACATCATGAAAATCTTTAATGCCAATGAGTGAGTTTGCAGTTTATATTTATTATACTGTCAAAGCAACATATTTACAGTTACAATATATAGGCCTAGTTAGTGCAGCTCACGCTTTGCGTTCTTGTATCTAGATTTCACAACACTGGCACAAGCGTAGCGATATTCAGAACGGTATTGTATTGTACTAGGAGAGAGAGAGAGAGAGAGAGAGAGAGAGAGAGAGAGAGAGAGAGAATGAGTGATAAAGAGGGAGATCCCAATTTACTGGGACTGTACTTCAGCCGTCTCCAGTCTCGAATATAGGCTTCATTTTATAAAAAACAAGTAGTCACGTTTCGGTTCGATTAGAAAATTACGAAAATAATGTTTGACACTGATAAATTCATCGCAAACCTATGTTACTCATATTATGTTTTCATTATTTACAATTGAATTTAAAACAAAATTAAGCACTGAACTCAATTACTACAATACTTTTCAACACTGACACTCTTCAAGATTACAATAATAAATTATTCAATGAATGATAATTCAATCACGTTATCCACATTCAAGACTGTTATTGATGGGCAATGAACTGTGATGATATGATGAAGCGTGATTTGATTTATACATAGAAAAAAAACAATACCTAGGTATACAAAAGTTTCAAATTTGAATTTCTCCTCACAACAAAATTGATAAATCGAATTGTTTCTTTCTTGAAAGCGTCAGGCTATAACTCATTTAATAGCTTCAATAGACATTTCGACAGTATTAATATTCAACTCCACTTAAAATTTGCAAAATAAATTTGCTACTTAGCAAACCTGCTACAAATTGCACGGGAGAACACAGTTTTTCCTGCCCACAAGACTCAAGAACAATGCGAACTAGTATTTATGAAATACGGTTAAACTAACTTTTATTACTTTATATTGAGGCAACTACAACAAAAGCACTTCCATACAAATGAGGACATTATTCACGAGTTTGTCATAAAGAAAGCTATGTGAATTTCAACATCAAGATAGATAACATGGCGTGAGTTGTTTCAGAGAAGTTTGTATTTTTATTTATTTTTAAACAAAAATAATCCAGTCATTAACTACATTTTGTGTATAATTACATTTCACTCTATGGACAGCTTAATCGGAATTGCCCACAGCTCTGCAATTACGCTAAAGAGAGTCATTAGCATTAAAATATAAAAATAATTGTATAATAGTGATCACTTTAATTTTTAAACGAATCTTAAAAAAGTAGCCCAGGTAAAAAACAAGTAGTTACTGTAACTAATTTGATTTTATCACTAAATGTACTTCGGGTTTAAAAAAGATGAAAACGCCAATGAACTCTATCATTTTGTAGTAGAAATACATGATATGAACTATCTATAGAGGGGGCGGAAAATTGACTAGCCTATAGGCGGCATACTCTTAAGGTATCTGCATTAAATTTTTTTTTAAATCAGTTTAAAGGAAATAGGCTACTTAATTTCAAACTATTTAGTACACAAGTTTTTCTTTATTTAAGAATCACTGGTACAAAAGAAGAACAACAACAAAGAAGAAGAGAAAGAATTTTTTTTAATGAAAAATCCACGAATGATTAACATTTCAGGGTTAATCTAGCATGTTATCAGTTAAATAGAAATACTTAAATGATCCCTTCATTTATTACTTATGAAAGTGAGAAAGTAAGATTAATTTACCAGTAACAAAAATGTCAAAAAGTTGAGTCGCTGTAGCTACTGTAGATTAGGAAATTATCATACACGCAAACATGCAGTAGGACAAGTGCCTGACAGCGTTGATCAGGGATAGTAACTTGATGGTTCGTCTACGCTGACAGATAGGTCTCGGAAGCAATGCACTCATCTATTTTTAGAACGTAAACAGACAATCTGTCGCCAACTCGGCATTCAAACTTCCTTCCCCTCTGGCGCTGAAAATCAACAGTGGCCAAGTTACCAGTGGTGGGGGTATGTTGCTAGCGGGTCATTCTTGAAGTGGTAGGAGGAGAAGAGCGAGTCGGTATTGCAATCTGGTTTGAGAGGACACCAACTATTTAGTTTGGTTTGACAGGACACCAAAAAGCTGGACTAAGCCGGGCCATTACCGTGACTAGTCTACTTGATGGTTCGTCTATGGTATAAGCATAGACGAACCATCTTACTATCCCTGATCAATGGTATAAGTGAGTGGAGGGAGTAGTATTTGCACTGTGTATGAATTTGCTTCACTTCCTAAATTTATGTTCTCGCGTAGAATGGAACCGTATATTTGTATGAAACAAGCCTTATGCACGTTTTTCTAATAACAGCTATGAGTAAACACACACTAAACGTCACGAAGCATCAAACCTTCAATCAGCCAAAAAAGAGAAAAGTACCGTACGTTTTTTCTTGCGCGAGATCTACCAATCTCACAATACAGTAAACACTCAAGTACTTGTAGAATTGACTGGCAAAGAAACAACAAAAAATGTTCTTCAAATAAGTTTATTTAAAATCGAATTAATATTATTAGGTTAAGAATAATAGACTAACAAATTATGGGACTTTTGACACAACTATTGTCAATAATATATTTTTCAAAAATAAATGTTTTCAGCTATCTTATTCCTTTTTTTTTAAATCTTGCGTGTGCAAAATTTATATCTTACATATTCTGTTGATACAAAAATCGTAGATTATTGTCAATTTTTTCAGAATTTTTAGGACATGTGCACTACAAGTTCACACTTCTAGCATAGGGAAAATAGCATTGACTCGTGACCTTGACCGCGTTTTCTACCGCGATATTTTAAAAGATCAAACTCGTTTAGAGAAAATATTAAATATTAAGTATTATAAAAACTATGCTTGTGCAGAAATTAATTTTTATATATTCTTGTGGCACAAAAATCTTAGATTATTGTCAATTTTTTCATAATTTTTTAGACACGTGCGCTACAAGTTCACGGAGCTCGCTGAATGGCTTGGAGAGAGGCGTAAACGAATAACGACATCGAATTTTGGAAGGATTAGTAAGAGGACGCCACTCACTGGTTGTCAAAATATTGTTCTTGAACTTTTGTATGGGGGCGCTAAAAGTTCTTCAGCCATGAAATATGGAGATAAATAAGAAGGCTGCTCTTAAAAAAAGTTGCTGAGATGACCAGGAAATAATAATGAAATGTTGTCTGTTTCCTGATGCCAATAATACTATTAATTTTACTGTACTGTATTAGTCTATTCCACAATAAAAGCAAAGCCCAAATCTGTTCTAGGTTACAACATTAATGCACTGTAGTGTTATGAAAATATCATTTGAAGAGTATAAAAAAATTACCAAATAAACACACTATTCATAACAAGATAAACAATGGGCTGATAAAATACCATTATAGGTAAATTCATAAGACAGGAGTAGTCAGCTAATATTGCACTGCTAAATAAATAGTAAATCAATACCATACATAAAATAATATAATAATAAATCAAAGATCTAATACTTGAGAAGAAAGAAAAGCAAAAATAGTATTACACTAATATTACAGTCATAAATATAAAGTAAATCAGTACCGTATCTAAAATAATATAATAATAAATAAAAAATCTACTAATTAAGAAAAATAATAACAAAAATAAGAGAATTAAAATAATTAAATTAAAAATTAAAGACCTGGGTGTCAGCTTGGTCCAGTGTATTCTTTAACACTTTCTTGCGCCTCAATAATCCAATCCGGATTACAAAATAAGCAGTACTCACATTTTGAAACATGAAGTTGCCCCTGTATTTGAAAAAAACATGATTTTGACAACAAACCCCATTTTTCCCCTTTCGTCTACAAAAATCATTTCTCCAACAGCGCGCGCTCAATTTCAAGTACTTGTCTCTCTTCTTTGCATGTCAATACAAAGAGACTTGTCCCTCTTAGAGAAAAAGGTTTCAAATAAAATATTTAGATCAGATCATTATCTAAAACTTTCACGCTTTCAAAACTTTCCTACCCAAGAAATGAAAAAAATTCTCGATTAGGGTCTGCATCAATGTCACATCACAAAGTTTTTGAAACATCGTTGGATAAATTCTCATATAAAAACTGAACGTGTGCAGGAAATTTATGTTTTTTTGCATCGCTCGAATCACAAAATAATATCGTTTCTTAAATCTACCAAATTTAAAAATATTCCATCAATATTCAGATAGTGAAATGCCATTGGGAATGAATTTGTACGGATCAAAATTCAGCAGACTTTTTGTCGTTTGGCGACAAGCCAATTCCCCCACTCGTTAGGTTTCACTTCGATGAAACCCCCTACGACTCCATGCTGTGGCGGTGGGGGTAATAGAGACCGGTGGCGCTTTCTGGTGAGCGACCAATTCAACTATTTTTCAAATGAAACCGTTTATTTCTTGTTCCAATTTCGTGACGTCATACGTTTTTGTTTCACAGTTTATGACAAAAGTATAAGGAATTTGAATAAAATTTCAATGGATTTAGATTCGTGTTGTTAATCTCTATATCTCTTGCTTTTTAATTTCGCTGATTAATGCTTCTTTTAAAAAAATGACATAATCATGTTAAATTCCCAAAATAAGAAAAACTGAAAGAAAAAAACGAATTTTGAAAAGCAAGTGATCTTTGTAAAAGTATGAAGATAAATCATGTAAATTTTCAAGGCAATTTGAGGTTCCATTCTTGAGATTTTAATGAAATAAAACTGGACAAAATGCTCATTTTCTAGCTTGCTCAGTACAGGTGCAGTTGAATCTTAATGAACCAGCCATGTGCTTCCACCATTTTTGGAACAGAATAATAGTCATTGTAGTCATTCGGGTCTGGTACCGTTTACTTTTGAAAAGCTCATTATTTCAAAGTTTTGTAGAAGTCGTCTTCTGTATTCATCCTTTGGTTACCAAGTACTATTGTTGGATAGATGTTGAATCTTTACAGTTATTTTCAGGAAGGAGCAAGAGAGACAGACGATACCAACTATTGAGACATTGAAATTCCCAAATGAATCTCTTCTTTCAGTAAACTCGAGTGGCCAAAAGGGTTATTTGCCTGTGTAGAAAGTTAACAATGCATGGAAAAACCCAACATTGTAACAGCATGCTAGCTAGAACTAACAATAGTCAATATATAGCTTATTGCACTGCACAGCTGTAGCATGGAGTAGAGATATAGATATAAGAGAAACAGGCCTAACCACGTGGTTGAAAAATTAAGTTTTGAAGAAATAATAAAATATGAAGAACTGATATTAAATAAAAAATAAAGGCATGATCATGTCCTTAAATAGACTAAATAAATGACTATATCATTTATTAGAGTACTTCATTGATAATTTTGAAAATTAGAGAAATTTATGATAGCTTATAGAGCTTTTATCAATTAAATACTGAATATTATGTATATTATTGTAGATACAAAATACTATACAACTAAATAGTAGGATTAGGTTAAATAGTGATTAGATAGGGTCTGATAGTTATAGCATTTAAATACTGTACAATAGTAAATAAGTCAGGTATCACCTTGCTATAATTTTGTTACTCTGTTATAATTTATTACCATATATTTTTCATGCTTGTAAATTAATAGAAGGGCTATATCGAAAACATGTTAAATTGAATATTTATTGTAATAATTTGTAGATCTTACAGGATCCTAAAAAGAACATATAATGCTATTATTTACATTAATTATTGCTTTGATCGCAGTCTGTTTGTTATTCATTGTCTGTTTTGCTTGCAATTTTAATTGAATATTGTATTGTCACTGCTTTGACTATTGATTTGATGTATGTGTGATAATATTCACCTTAAATACATGTATGTACTTGGTCTGAAATTAATATGCTCTGAAGTATGCTTTGTGAAATATTATTGTCAATGACAGATAGATGATTTAAATGTGAACTGTAATCAGAACCATTGAAGAATTTTTAATAATTAGAAATTGATGAATATTATTTGTATATAAAATCAAATGCTAAATTGTAGCTAATTGCAATATTGGAACTCTGAAGAACTGTTTTTGATTATTATTGGCCATTATGCTTTTATTATATGAGGAGTAAAATTTCAAATATTGTATAAATCACTTTACTACACATACACAAGAAACACAATTTCAACAGTAAATTTAAATTAATACACTTTAAAGTAAATTCTATCCTAGCTGAATCCTTGTAAGCTACAAGAACAGTTAGGCTATAGGCGAAGGCAAGGGATGATGAGGTGGTTAGTGGAGGTGGCTGAATAGTATAAAAGGGTAGTGAGCCCTGGAGTCTAGATCTCTTTTTGCTTTTGAAGACGTGGGAGGACACTGTGCGAGAGGTAACTTTATTCTACAGTATTTGAGGTCAGATTCAATATCCTAGAGGGAATTGACTGACAATACTCATTGCTATCTTGTAGGAAAAGGTCCCTGAAATTTTATAACAAATTATTCTTCACAATTAGCCAATCTCACCTCAACAGCCTAAATAGCCTATTTTGAATAAGTAGCATTTCATTTTGATTTTGCTTTTTTGCATACATATTTTGTAGACACATTTTTCAAATTCAATACTTCTGTTTCAAGTTTTTTCAATTCTTTTTCATATTTCACATACACTTTTCAAGTTTATAAAAATTCTAATTTCTCTTACCTTACACACAAACCTTATTGGTTTTGTAAGGCTCCTCATTAATTCAATATTTGCAGCTATAAAATTCTGTAATATTTATTATTGTTTGTTTGAAACTTGGTTAAATAATTTCATTGTACATATTCAATAATATATTATTTTGATTTTGTAAAGTTAAATAAGGAAAAAGAATTCATTTCATTTTATAAATATTCTAAAGATTTGATTTATTTTTTGATTAACAATTATTGTAAAATAAACTTAAAGTGAAACTACCTTTTGCTATATTACTTACACTCTGCCCTACTCACGTCCCTGAGTTCATTTCACTTATTTAGTATTATTATTATTATTAATTTATTTGATATTTCTTTGTATGTGACAGTGTGTTGGCTGATTTGTATTAGATTGGATAAGGGTGGTTCTGAGCTTAGCTAGCTGCCCCCCAGTCAAATACAAATAAGTTTGCATAACTGATAGTGTTGATTGCTGACACAGGTCGTTGCCAGTAATTGAGACTTAGTTAAGAGGGGGCGAGACCTGACTCCGCTAGCCGCTGGCTCAGACCATCTTTTAACATGGGGCGCTACTAAAAATGTTTTATTTTCTAGTCTGTCCGCATTTAAATGCAAAAACTAACTCAGGCCAAACAATTTGATAGGTGTTAGCAGTATACATTTATATTAAAAATTAATTTTTCTCCAAAAATAAACCCTGAAACTTGGAAAGTAACTTTCTTTTGTCCCATAAGAAATCGTGAAACTTTGAACCAATTTATCAAATGACACGTTCAATAAAAATTAAAACGGAAAACGTCATATTAACAAGCAAGTTGCTGTTAATGTTTGTCCTGGGAGGTTTTTTTGTTTTAGAATGTGAAACTATTAAAAAATAACAGATTTTAAAAGGCTTACAAAACGGGTAGGCCAACATAGGCAACATAGTTCACAGTAATTCCGAGAGGTTGCAGCAGCGTCGCTTACCAGCCGAGGCAGCCAGCTTCAGCTCTGGTGATAAGAAAACAGGTTCTTCCTCACTCCCACCCCACCAATAAAACTATGAAGGAGGGTACGGAGGTGGAAGAATAGAGAAGGCATTCCTATTTTGGTCTATTGTGTATTACTTTGTTTCTTATCTATTCTCAATGCAAAAAGGAGAACACACAAACGTTTAAAGTGTGGGGGAAAACAAGTGTATGAACTTTGCGTGTTCGAGGGTTTGCACAGACTAGTACGCTGTACGTCCCGATTTGGCGGGTGAACCGTGTGTAATATTATATTAAATTTCCTTCAATTGATAATTTGTGTTAAGTCAGATAAGATATGATGTAGAATTAATGTAGAAAAAAGAAAAAATTAAAAACTGTTTTAATTTTTTTCAATTTTTTAAAATTAATTTAATTTTTTTAATTAATTGATTAGTTTAAAAAAAATCTATTAATAAAAATTGATTATTCTCATTAATAATCTAATCTAATGTAGAATACATTAGTTTTATAATTTAAATAGTATGATTGAAATTATGTACATTGTAAGCTGATGTATTATTGTGATTTTTTTCTGTAATAAACTTCTATTCATTCTATAAGGTTCTAATCAATTGAAAGGATATTAAATGCATTTCAAATCACATCAATTTTTAATCATGAAGGTTCTATCTAAGAACAAGAACCGAAGGCTGTGTGACCGAAAAACAAAACTATTTTCAATATTTTTTCCCTTCAATAAAGCTCTGTAAAACGCTGCTTGGACTCGCTACGCACACAAAGCTGCTTTTTATGCACTCGTACTCGCATTCACGGGCTGGCGCGCGCGCGCGCCGACACATTCAGCCCCATCACTCAACTTGTCTCGTTTCTTCCCTCCCATGCCCCATCTACTGACTACTGACTCACTAATTCCTCGTCCGTCAAACCAGTTTCTGAAGCTAATTATTATGATGATCCAGAGTGAAACTACATGGATTCATTTGTTTGATATCTCATTTTATTCGTTAGAATGTCTAGAAGTCTAGATCAAACTTGAAAACAGTTTATTGAGGGGAAAACAGTCACTCCTAATAAGCTTGTTTCGTTCAAATTTTGATTCTTTTGTTATTCTACTGTATTTTGCTTCCCTAAAAACCCATTGAAAGCTAACTCCGTCTCATTCAGCCCCCACTTTCCAACAGCGATTAGGGGGACTGATGCCTCCTATATAAATACTGAAATTGAAATAAGAGTTGGCAATATAATTAACTTTCTGTAATTATATTATGTACTTGTTTGATATTGTCATTGAGCGTTATTTGTACTTTATGTCCTTCCATCATTCAAAAACTACTGGACAGCTTTAGCTGAGATTTTGCGCATTTATAACTGGTGATGATTTTAAAAGAAAGTTGAATGCTTGAATCATGATCCGCTGAATTTTTTTGCATATGAAGAAGTTTTATTATAAAAAATATTAGCTTGCCGGTCATTATGAGACCTATGTGGCTTGATGTGAAAAAGTCTTCACCATGTCTATCATAGTAAAGGCAGTCATGGGCCTAATGCGATAGTTATTCAGCCTACAAAATATTATATTGAACAATAAATAGATGACGAGGTCAAAAAACTAGTAGTCTAGTAGTTCTGTAAACCGTAGACCTCATAAGGGTGCTTGCAAAGAGGAACTTACTCTATGTACTCAATGATAATCACCAGTGGCGGTCCCAGGGGGGGGATGGGAGGTATATATCCCCCCGAAATATCAAGATGGATCCCCCCTAAAAAAGAATTTATTCATAATTATGTATGTATAGTTTTTGCGAGAATCTGTGTCATTGTTACTTGTTAGCTAGAAAAATAAACACCCAACCAACGTTTATTTAACTGAACTTTGTCATCATGCTCATTAGCTCATTAAATAATCATATTGACTTTTAATCAATTTTCTTTGTGTAGCTATAGGAAATCAAAGGAAAAACACGGCCCAAGGGCTATCTATATAGCTCCGTGAACTTGTAGTGCACATGTTTCAAAAAATTATGAGAAAAATTTACAATAATCTACGATTTTTGTGTCGCAAGAATATATAAAAATTAATTTTTGTACAAGCATAGATTTTTTTTATGCGCGGTGAAAGGTACGGTCAAGGTCACAAATCAATGTTATTTTCCCTATGCTAGAAATGTGAACTTGTAGTGCACATGTCCGAAAAATTCTGAAAAAATTGACAATAATCTACGATTTTTGTGTCGCCAGAATATGTGAGAAAAATTTTGCACAAGCACGGCTAGCATGACCTGTTTCCTATTGGCTCCCATGAAAATTATGAGTTTTCTTGAAATTAACGAATTTTTTATTAAAAAACTGTGCTTGTACAATTTATGTAAACATTCATGTATCGACTGGAATGTCCATCCTTCTGAGATTATCTTATAAAAACCATTGATTCTTTCTAGAAAGGAATTGTTTTCTTATTCGCCTTACATTGTGCTAACGAGCCTTTCCATTGACCTACTTATCGCTGCTTGCATTCATATGCGTTTTAAAAAATAAAAACCGTGCTTGTGCAAAATTTTTATATTACATATTCTGGCGACAAAAATCGTAGGTTATTGTCAATTTTTTCAGAATTTTTCGGACATGTACACTACAAGTTCACACTTCTAGCATAGGGAATTGATTTACATTGATTTGTGACCTTGACCGCACCTTCTACCGCGCATAAAAAAAACTATGCTTGTGCAAAACTTAATTTTTATATATTCTGGCGACACAAAAATCGTAGATTATTGTCAATTTTTTTCATAATTTTTTGAAACTGTGCACTACAAGTTCACGGAGCTTGTCTATATGGATGCAATTCCAGTTGCATATGAGCATATGACGCATATGATATGTTGCTATAGAAGAAGACTTGGATGCCTTTCCTTTTTTCATTATAATTATCCTTTAAATGCAACACTATTTTTTATGCATAATACATTTTTTTATGGTTATACACATGCATTACTAAAAGGAACATTCATGCCAAATTTCAAATAAATCGGTTCACACGTTCAGCTGTAAATATGTTGCAAACAGACGAACAGACAAATTCAAAACGGTCGACACGATACAGAGACCTCTTTTCGTTCGGTCAATTATTGTGATTCCATATCATTTATAATTTTCCCAAAGCAAGAGGAACGAATGTGTGTGTGCGCGTCTGTGTTTCAAGTACAGTAGCTATTTGAGCTGTGTCGACCTGTGAGCCGACTTCTTGTGATCTAATTAAAAAGTATATCAGAATTTTGTACCATTTTTGTACCTTTTTGTACCACCAAAATAAAATTTTGTACCACTCACATTAAAAAGTTATTAATGATTCAAAAGTCGGCTCACAGGTCGACGTCTAAAAACACAAGTATGTCCTAGGAGAGAATGAACTGTGCCATATTTTTGTACCATTTTTGTACCTTTTTGTACCACCAATATATATTTTTGTACCATCTCTGATAATGACTGAAAGTGAAATTTAAAGTCGGCTCACAGCTCCTATGTCGACCTGTGAGCCGACCATTGCAAATCAAAACAAAAACTACACCATCGTTTTCAGCGATTTTTGTACCTTTTTGTACCACCAACAAAAAATTTTTAACTCCTTCTGATTTCACAGTAGATGAGATTCAAAATATGGATAAGCTGTATCACAGATTTTGATACAGAATCAGATTATCAATCAATACAGACCCAATATGCATGTATTTCAAGAATTAAGAACGTCATCATCTCAAACATATTCTTGAACATCACAGTCGATGTAGGCCTAATAATATTTTTTAATACTCCAATTTCAAAAGAATATCAATGAGAAATAATATGATGATGCAGGTTACCTGTTATAAGCAAAGCTCTGTACTACAATAAACCGTGTCCTGCTTTTGAAATATGTTTTATTTTTAATTTGGCACCATATAAAAAATTGCAACCTTTTCTGTTACATGGTAGAGAAGATTGAATTATTTGTTTTATTCCATATCAAGGTTTTTGATACGAAAAAAGTGTAATCCATACTGGACCTGATCAATAGGATCCACGGTCAATTTAACCATGTATTGATTTGAAAATATATATATTATATCATTTGAGTCCTTTTTGAATTTTTGTACCCCTTCTTTATGCTAAGTACAAGAGATTTAAATATTTGTTTTCTTCCGTATCAACGATTTTGATACGGAACATATGTGTAGCTCATACTTCACCTATTACGCATACATTTCTGAAATTGATCATTCCATAGTTTGACACTTGATGTTAGACTTCATGAACAATCATGAAACATTTTTGTTCCACTCCCAATCACGCGGTATCATGAACAACTGTAATTGGGGGGTACAGGTCAATAAATTGCCTTAACTAGCTATTATAGTCAATCCAATCATGTATTGATTTGTAAGTATGTATATTCTATCATTTGAGTCCTTTTTGAATTTTTGTACCCCTTCTTTTTGCTGAGTAAGAGAGATTTAAATATTTGTTTTCTTCCGTATCAACGATTTTGATACGGAACATATGTGTAGCTCATACTTCACCTATTAAGCATACATTTCTGAGATTGATCATTCCATAGTTTGACACTTGATGTTAGACATCATGAACAATCATGAAACATTTTTGTTCCACTTCCAATTTCGGGTTAAAATGAACAACTTTAATGGGGGGGTACAGGTCAATAAATTGCCTTAACTAGCTATTATAGTCAATCCAATCATGTATTGATTTGTAAGTATGTATATTCTATCATTTGAGTCCTTTTTCAATTTTTGTACCCCTTCTTTATGCTAAGTACAAGAGATTTAAATATTTGTTTTCTTCCGTATCAACGATTTTGATACGGAACATTTATGTGTAGCTCATACTTCACCTATTAAGCATACATTTCTGAAATTGATCATTCCATAGTTTGACACTTGATGTTAGACATCATGAACAATCATGAAACATTTTTGTTCCACTTCCAATTCCGGGTTGAAATGAACAAAAGTAATTGGAGGGTACAGGTCAATAAATTGCCTTAAGAATCTCTTATGGTCAATTTAACCATGTATTGATTTGGAGGTATGTAAATTCTATCATTTTAGTCCTTTTTCAATTTTTGTACCCCTTCTTTATGCTAAGTACAAGAGATTTAAATATTTGTTTTATTCCGTATCAACGATTTTGATACGGAACATTTATGTGTAGCTCATACTTCACCTATTAAGCTTACATTTCTGAAATTGATCATTCCATAGTTTGACACTTGATGTTAGACATCATGAACAATCATGAAACATTTTTGTTCCACTTCCAGTTTCGGGTTAAAATGAACAAAGTAATTGGAGGGTACAGGTCAATAAATTGCCTTAAGAATCTCTTATGGTCAATTTAACCATGTATTGCTTTGATAGTATGTAAATTCTATCATTTGAGTCCTTTTTCAATTTTTGTACCCCTTCTTTATGCTAAGTACAAGAGATTTAAATATTTGTTTTCTTCCGTATCAACGATTTTGATACGGAACATATGTGTAGCTCATACTTCACCTATTAAGCATACATTTCTGAGATTGATCATTCCATAGTTTGACACTTGATGTTAGACATCATGAACAATCATGAAACATTTTTGTTCCACTTCCAATTTCGGGTTAAAATGAACAACTTTAATGGGGGGGTACAGGTCAATAAATTGCCTTAACTAGCTATTATAGTCAATCCAATCATGTATTGATTTGTAAGTATGTATATTCTATCATTTGAGTCCTTTTTCAATTTTTGTACCCCTTCTTTATGCTAAGTACAAGAGATTTTAATATTTGTTTTCTTCCGTATCAACGATTTTGATACGGAACATATGTGTAGCTCATACTTCACCTATTAAGCATACATTTCTGAGATTGATCATTCCATAGTTTGACACTTGATGTTAGACATCATGAACAATCATGAAACATTCTTGTTCCACTTCCAGTTTCGGGTTAAAATGAACAACTTTAATGGGGGGGTACAGGTCAATAAATTGCCTTAACTAGCTATTATAGTCAATCCAATCATGTATTGATTTGTAAGTATGTATATTCTATCATTTGAGTCCTTTTTCAATTTTTGTACCCCTTCTTTATGCTAAGTACAAGAGATTTAAATATTTGTTTTCTTCCGTATCAACGATTTTGATACGGAACATATGTGTAGCTCATACTTCACCTATTAAGCATACATTTCTGAGATTGATCATTCCATAGTTTGACACTTGATGTTAGACATCATGAACAATCATGAAACATTTTTGTTCCACTTCCAATTTCGGGTTGAAATGAACAAAAATAATTGGAGGGTTCAGGTCAATAAATTGCCTTAAGAATCTCTTATGGTCAATTTAACCATGTATTGATTTGCAGGTATGTAAATTCTATCATTTGAGTCCTTTTTCAATTTTTGTACCCCTTCTTCATGCTAAGTACAAGAGATTTAAATATTTGTTTTCTTCCGTATCAACGATTTTGATACGGAACATATGTGTAGCTCATACTTCACCTATTAAGCATACATTTCTGAAATTGATCATTCCATAGTTTGACACTTGATGTTAGACATCATGAACAATCATGAAACATTTTTGTAACAAGCTTTCATAATGAACTATATTGCAAATTCAGCTATTTTATTTTTCATTCTATCGTCCTTTCTGTCTAATAGTGTAGAGCAGGTTGTGGAAAGCAAATAAATTTTCAGCTAGGCTACATGTGGAAATTGAACATTTAAAAATTTAAACAAACTTCTGTATAAACGAAATACTGTATAATTGTAGTACTCAATTGAGATCAACATTTTTAAATACATGACACTTCAACTCTAAAAGTTTGTTGAACTCAGCCATACACATATTGCTCATGAATGTGGCTGGACTCTATTCAGAGTTCGGGAACACGTCAAAGGCAAATTCCCCCCTAAACACTTTTTAAACTATAATAAGCCATTGAAAACTACTTTCCTCTTCTAAGAATTGAGAACTTCTATCATTATATGAGAGATCGAAGACATAGAAAAAGAGAGAGAACGTTCCATTTGCAAAAAGAAACTTGCTTGGAAGAGAATAGGTCGGCATGTTTTTATGAGTAGCAAGGAAACCAACCCTATAACCCTCATCACGCGCCAAACAACATTTCTCATTCTTCTAGAAAAAAGATAGCTGTGTCTGCAAACAGCAGAATGCAACAGATGATAGCAACAAACAGCAGAATGCATTCATTTAAGGGACTCTTTAGAATATGTTTGTCATAATAACCCAGAAAACAAACTGCAGTTGCCGCGGCGATGCTCAAAAGTGACCCTTTGGAAATTGACATATCTATTTAGACTCGCAATTGTTTTCCTCCCAGTAATATATTGCCAATTATTTATTCTACCAATTATTTATTTATTTATTTATTGTGACAAATTTACAACGAGTGTGAAGGTGCAACAGACTCAGGTCCAAAACTGCTCCCTTCACAAATTTTGATATGTAACATTGTCCAAAACATTGAGGTTAACACAGAATAAAAATTTAAAATAATATGCTGAAAACCTTCACTCGAAAAATAATAAAATGAATTTTCTCACTTGACCACTATTAATTTAAAACTATTATGATGAATTGGACTCCAATTTAGACTCGCTACAATATCTACTCCAGTTCTTATAAAACCGTTTCCTCAATTATTATTCTTTAGCAGATCTATTGATATATCATGCCTCAATATTTTGTCTATGTATTTTGCAATTTCACAATGTAAGAAAATAATTGAACACAATCGGAAATGAATACAGTCACGTTTGCACTGTTAAAATGTAGTTGATAATTGGGCTGAGCAGCAATCTTTGTAATAATCATATTTTTTTGTATCCAAAGTGAACCAGCTTTTGAATGTGAACATTTCCGCCAGCCTTAACTAACCTAGATCCTTTAGTGTGAATCTATTGTTTTATTATTTATTTAATTATTTCTATATTCGCCCCCAAACTTCAATCAATGGAGGCCTCACTTTTACTACTACGAGGAAGCTGCGTACCAAACTTGAAAAATGTAGATAGAATTTTCCTCTTAAGAGCTTCTGCACAGACGGCACAATTTCAATAAGGCAATGCCGGGTCCTTAATAACAGATCACGCACAGTTGACGATTAGTATAAAGTGTATATCAAATGTGGTTTGGTAGATAAGTAGATATGTTAGGCGGCCTTTTATAGCAGCCATCTTGTTCTTAATCATACAGTATGATTGCTGCCGAATTATTTTCATAATTGCAATCCTGACTTTCCTATTCATTGTGTTCTTTTTTTTTAGGTGTTTGAATCTCGTACATACATTTCAATGTATCATAACTTGTAACTTGAGTTTTCTCTTACTCTAATTTTCAAGAGGGAAAGTCATTATATTATTTAATCTTAACAAAAATTATGCTAAAAGGTGTCAGTGATTGCTTATCTCAAGAATTATTTATTTTTATCTAAATTGTAGCCTATTAGTATTCAAAAACACATTCATATCACTGGACTATGATCTCACTGGACAAGATTGGATTGGAGCATTTTTGGTGATGGTGCAACGTAACGAATAAATTGAACCAGGATCCCGTGATCTAGTGATTTAATGTAATTTAGTTGGTACAACTTATCTCGTTGATAGCACACTATAGGCATGGCAATCTTCAAATTAAATTTCTGATTTGTTCCGAAAACAATATGGATTTCTAATTTTTTAACAGACTTCCAAACAGAAGGAGGTACTTAATTCGACTTTTTTATGTTTGTACATGAACTATTCGAACATTATTGAACCGATTTCTCTGAATTTTTTAAGAAAGATTATCATTCAGCTGTGGTCCCATCCACGTTTCGCAAGGATCGGTCTAATTCTTAGCCCAATATTGAACAAAAAGGAGCATTCATGGATGTCTCATTTCAACTTCAATATCATATTTCTGTTCATATGAGCATTTTAAATAATTTAGTTAATGTTATGGAGTCATAGCAATAAGGTTATATAGTTTCAATCATGTGTTGGAGTGAAAAATGTTCTGAGATCGTTAATTTCAAAAAGATAATAGAACAATATTCTTCACAGTTATTAATTATTCAGTGTAGGTGTATTCAGAAATGGAGCACATTAAAATGATGAATCAAAGGCCATTTCACTTTTAAGAAGCTTCCAGCTATTTTAATTTTCCTAAATAGAATACTCTACATTAAATAGAAAGTTGTACAATTTTCCGTAGTTTATCAATTTTTCTTATAGGTGCATTTCTAGTTGCTTCAGTTTGTATGCTACATTGGGGTGCTAATTTGATGAATATTTTATAATGTAGACTATAAGAATTTTTTCATGCTTTTAAAGTTTGAAAATGCAACTAAAATATTTGAACTAAAACAAATTTTAAAACAAAAAAGAAACAGACTGCAATGAAATGATACTCAAACAATAAATACTCACATACTAAAAAGTTGAAGTATTTACTTTTAACTGAGAACATTTTAAATTCAATACAAGTAATCTTTTGATGTCGGAGCCAAATATTCTCTGCAGTTAACAAGAAATGCTCTATTATGTGAGAAGTTTATAGAAAATTTGGCTCCACCTTCAGAAGATTACTTGTATTGAATTTAAAATGTTCTTAGTTTCAAAAGTAAATACTCCTGCATTTTAGCGGGTGAGTATTTTAATGTTTGAGTATCGTTTCATGGAAGTCGCTTTTTTTTTGTTTTAGAATACATGTGCAAAAAGTGCAAAATTTGTAGCTTGAAGTTAGAGATGGCCGTGGCTCAGGTTGTAAATATTTATTTCAAGTCAGGTTGTATTTTAGCAGATTTATACATTGTCATTGTCATGCTAACAGCTGGTAGAGAATGTACTAATATTTGAATATAAATTCGTCTAAGTGGATCATGTTCTAGGATTGGCCAATCCAAGATCAGAATTTGTTTGTGATGGTACAATGCAATGAATGAATAATTGAACCTGTATCTAAATTGAACCAGGATCGTTTGATCCCGTGATTTAGTCTCTGGTCATTACTCGAGTGTGAGAACCGGTTATGAATCAAAAAGTCATAACATCTATTATATTAAGTTAAATGTTATGTTATGATTATGAACAGCTAAGAAAGTTCATGTGCTCTATAATACATACTAGTGCTTTCACATACATAAAATTAATAACTATATTCGTATATTATTGTGATCACGGTTAAAATTTTAAAATTCATAACAAATGTATAAGCTGCTCTACACAGCAGCTTGCAACAGAAATTTTGGCAACTTTTCAAGAAAACTGGCAATTTTCCAATAATGATTTCAAAAAATGTTGCAAACTTGTTTAGTTTTATAAATGAAGTAGACAAAGCGCGGTTACGCAGAGAAGTGTTGGTTTATTGATCACACACACAGATACATAGATCAAGTCAACATAGGCTCTATGGCGGTTAAGTTCAAAATACTCTAATACTCCTCCTCGATTTCATTTTTATGTGCTTACAAAAATAGAAAATCGTCAAGTACAATTCAAATAAAATAATGAACACAATGCAAATAGAACGATTATAGTGCAAATAGAATGATTACAATGCAAGTATAGATAATACAAAGCAAATATTGAATACAAAAAGTTATTAAAAGAAATCATACAATTTTCAACTCTTGTCTCAATTTGAAAAATTTGTCATATGACAGTGCTTTAGTCAAAATGTCGCTCAAGTTTTCCTCACTTCTAACATAATCAATATTTAATATACCTTTATTTATAATGTCTTTAATGAAATGAGCCTTTATATCAATGTGTTTGCTTCTTTTGCTGTTTTCAAAATTTTTTGTCATTTGTATGGCAGATTGATTGTCTATAGATAGATAAGTTTTACCATTGTAACCTAAGTCATTAGCAATTCCCTTCAAATTCATTAATTCTGTGGCTGTGGATGCAGCAGCCAAATATTCAGCTTCTGCGGTTGACAGTGCAACGCAATTTTGTTTTCTTGAAAACCATGACACAGGATTTCCAGCAAATAGAACTAAGCAACCACTTGTACTCTTCCTATCAAGTTTATCACCTGCCCAATCTGCATCACTAAAACCCTGCAATAACTCAGGTGAATTTGATTGAAATGTGAGATTACAATTCTGTGTTTCTTTCAGATATCTTAAGATTCTTTTTCCTGCTTTCCATACTTTTTCACTAGGTTTGTCCAGAAATCTACTCAAGTAACTAACACTAAATGCTATGTCAGGTCTTGTACTAGTTGCAATATACATAAGACTTCCAATTAATTCACGAAAAGGAACATCAATCACCTCATTATTATTTGACAAATCTAATCCTTTTTCCATAGGAGTCTTCATACCTTTACATTCAATCATCTGAAATTTTCCAAGAAGTTTCTTTATGAATTTAGATTGATACAATTTCAAATCATTAATGCTCCTCCTGAATTCTATGCCTAAGAAATGTGATATTTCACCCATATACTTAGCATTGAATTTCTTTTGCAAATTTATAATTACATTCTCAGATTCACCAGCAATTAAAATGTCATCTACATAGACTAACATGTTTACATCATTACCAATATATAAACAAAAATCATGATTGGAACGTTTGAAATCAAGTTCATTAGCAAAATTGTTAAATTCATCATTCCAGCATTTAGGCGACTCTCTGAGTCCATACAAGGCTCTATTCAATTTCAAAACTTTATTTTTGTCACATTTAATTCCTTCTGGCGGCAAAATGTAAACTTCAGAATTGAGTTTTCCATTTAGAAAAGCTGATGGAATGTCCATATGAATTATATTTTGTTTTCTCAACAAGGCTACAGTTAAAAACATCCTAATACAACTCATCTTAGCTACAGGAGCATAAATATTATTTCCTTTATCCTCAACTTGAAATCCCTTAGCTACTAATCGGGCCTTTTTAATACCATTATCTTTATTCCTAAAAACCCATTTTGTTTCTATGGCTGTCTTCCCTCTTGGCAATTCTACTGGTGTCCACGTATTCAATTTTTCTAGTCCATCAATTTCTTTTTCAATTGCCTTTTTCCATTCTACTTGTTTCATTGCTTCTGTGAACGTTATAGGTACTTCATCTGACTCTACATACAAAGCAATTGCTTCATTACACTCAGTAATGAACCTCTTTGGTTTTCTTAAAATTTCTCTTGGTCTTAGATTCAGTTTATTTCCTTCTCCTTCTTGCTCATAGCCTTGTTCATTCTCATTAGAATTGTTGTCATTAACCAAAATTTCATTATTCAACTCTTCTTCATTGTCCTCGATTTGTTCTTGATTTCTACTTACATCTTCATTACATAATTCTCTCTCACTATCCTGTGATTTTTGTTCTTGATTTATATCAATATAAAATCTACTTTTGTCAAAATCTACATTGTCATATTCTGGGAATTCATTTTCATTAAATAATGCATCTCTAGTAACTACTATTTTGTGTGTTATGGTGTCCATTAGTCTATAATTATTTGAATTTCTGTCATAGCCAACTAGTATCATTTTCTTTGATTTAGGATCCAATTTCTTTCTTCTACAATCCGGTATCAATGCATAGGCTTCTGAACCAAATATTTTCAAGTGTTTCAATGAAGGTTTTTTACCTGTCCATACCTCAAAGGGAGTAGAGTTTGGGGTTTGACATGTCCCTGATCTATTCAAAATGTATACACTTGTATTCACTGCTTCAGCCCATAGATTTTTAGGTAAATTTTTTGACAATAACATACAACGAGTCATTTCCATAATTGTTCTGTTATCCCTTTCAACCCTAGCATTTTGTTGTGGAGTATACCTTGCTGTTCTTTCAATCTCAATACCATTTGCATGCAAGTAATTTTCAAACGTTTTATTGACATATTCGGTTCCATTGTCTGTATGCAAATACTTTGGTGTACGTCCATACATGTTCTGAAGTTTATTTACATAAGTCTTGAAAGCATCAAATGCATCAGATTTATTCTTAATAAAAAATACAACTCTGTATCCTGAGCAATCATCTTTAAAACAAATAAAATAATTGGCTCCTCCAATAGAAGGTACTGACATGGGTCCACAGACATCACTAAAAATTCTTTCACCTGGCTTGGAAGATTTCCATGAATTTCCTACAGTAAAAGGTAATCTATGTTGTTTTCCTAACGTACAGCCTTCACAGAAAAATTTCTCAGTGTCATTAATTTCAATACCGTTAATTAATCCTTTAGAAACCATTTCTTTAATTACTCTGCAATTCAAGTGTCCTAATCTTTCATGCCACAGTTTAAGATTTGCAACAGATTTATTACTTGTTAAAAGAAGCTCAATATTTTTTGGCAATACAGTTTTAAACAACATATTATACAAATTATTTTCAGTACGAATTCCTTCAGCTACAAGTTTTTTGTCGTGATAAATTTTTGCTGTATCATTTTCCTTAATAATTGTCATACCCTTTTTAGTTAATTGACCTTCTGAAAAGAGATTTCTTTTTAAACTCGGTACATAGAGAACATTGGTAATAATGGAGTCGAACCACTCACCTTCAATCAATTTTTGGATTTTTACAGTACCTTGACCTTTAATAGGAAGGCGGAAATTACTTCCAAGTATGACTGTCTTTGCATTGTTGAACTCTTGAATTTCTTCAAAGTATTTGCCGTTCCCCGTCATGTGAGAAGAGGCTCCACTGTCGAGTATCCAAACTTCTGAGTCTAGGTTGGTTTCTTCAGTTGCATTGAATGCTGAAAAATTTCCTTCATTCTGCTTCCTTTTGTCTCCTGGGTCGTGATTTTCATGTGTAGATCGAAATCTGCTGTCATTTTCACGCATAGATCTAAATCTGCTGTCACTTGGTTCATGATTTTCACGAGTAGATTGAAAAGTCTTAGGCTTTTTGCAGTTTCTTGCGATATGATTTGTTCCACGGCAGTTATAACAGATTAAAGTTCGTTTATTTGGAAACGGTTTCTTATTTTGAATGGAAGTTGCAAGGGCTTGATCGTTGGTCTCTTCTTCCGCTAAGGCTCGTTCTTCATCCAGAAGTCTTGAAGTTAAATTGGCAATTGTCTGTTTATCATCCGGCATAGAAAACCACGCTTGTCTTACCGTCCTGTACTTGGATGGTAGGGTGCTCAAAACTTTTGTAATTATTGAAAGTTCACTTATAGTTTCACCTATATCCCTAGCTTCCTTGGCCAGTCCTTCAATTTTGTTGATATGTGTAGCTACATTATCAGAAGAGTTCATTTTATACTGATGAAATTTGTCTATTATTAGCATTTTGTTTATTTCAGATTTTTGGCAGTAAATCGAATCAAGTTTTTGTATTATTTCAAACGATGTTTCACAATTTTCAATTAACACTATTTGTTTCTGGTCCATAGCCGTTGATAGAGTAAACATTGCATTCGCGTCCTTTTTATTCCAATCCGCTAGTTCTTTATCAGCAAGTGGCTTTGTTTCCTTGCCAAAGGCAACGTCCAAACAACCTTTAGCTCTAAGAGCACACTTCATTTGGAATAACCATTGTTTGTAGTTTGTCCCGTTGAATCTCGTTATTAAGTCGGAAGAATTCATTTTGCAGGCTTAAATTGTCCGAAATAAATTGTACATTTACCAATTTCAAGTTCATTTATGTTAGCACAAAGCACATCATGTGGCACACAGCGACGTCGAATTTTCACACAGAAGTTTTCGATTGTAAATCCTTTTCCAGTCCGGTTTTCACTGAGAATAACTCACTTTGACATTTTTACACTTATAAAAAGCAACCATACTGATTAAAATCAATAAAATAACTCATTTTTAGAGCTTCCTGGGCCCATAACCTATAAATGAAGTAGACAAAGCGCGGTTACGCAGAGAAGTGTTGGTTTATTGATCACACACACAGATACATAGATCAAGTCAACATAGGCTCTATGGCGGTTAAGTTCAAAATACTCTAATAAGTTTCAAACGAAATTTTCGAATTGTCAACGTGGTCTGTGCCTGTGCAAAACACTAACAATCAAGACATCCGAATATAAAATTTCAAACACTTTCAAAGTACATATAAAATATCTTTTGCCTCCAAACTAGAAATTTTAAAACTTGAAAGTAGCCAACATTTCTATATAGACGCAGCCAGGCCATTGACAGGGGGAGGATTAGGGGGTCAACCAGAAATTAAGTAGTAAATATCTCAGATGTGCATTCCAAAGATGCAGAAAACTACCTTTATCTCCGGGGTGAACCCCCGAACCTCGACTATGTAGAGTTTGAACTGTCACCATTTTCTTTGCATATTCTATGCTTCAGTGAAGCCGATAAAATAATACAGAAGAGTCTGAATAATTTTCTGGCATGACACGAAACAGCAAAATACGACATTGGGATTTAAATAGGCTTATTTGTGTACTGATTTACTTTGTATACTACAGTATTAATTTAAAAACTAAAAATTATGAAAAAATGTTGAAAGTTTCATATTGTCCAAAAAAATATTGCTGTATACTTAAGTACCAAATTCCATAGAAAATGCCATTCTTGTATGGCAATTATTGGAACATTTTTTCAGATGGACACGGTTCTGAGCTTGCTGATCTTTTCAATTGTTTCATACTGAGAACACAGTATTTAAGTTATTCCTCTGTTTAAACCGTGAAATATTCGAAATTGTGACAGGTTAAAGCTTTAACTTGTTTTAAACTGACGGTTGAACCTAACAGTGGAAACGAGCTTGGAAAGGGTTCCATACGATGTGCTTCGCCGCACCATTATTATTATTTTGTACTGTGCTTGATTAAAGTGTGTACTCTGCTTAAAAACGAATAAAAAATTCAGTAGGACTCATTCAATACGCTATTCGGAATTCTTCCAGGTAAGGTACAGTATTAAAGTGAATAACTGATGCAGTAGCCTGAATTCTTGTATGATTTGCCTTTGAAAATGAGTACTCTGTTGTTTCCTCTTATTTATTAGCATTCAGTTTTGCCTTTCACTTGGTGACTCAAATCATTATTCGGTAGTAGGCCCATTCCTTAGAATGATTTTATTCAAACAACTTCGAGAAAAAACAATGTCAGAAACGTGATCCTTGACAGTTGGCTTCCATTTATATAGAATAGAAGAAATTGATGTGCAGCACTTGCCAAAAAAATTGTATGCTAGATAGCTGGTAAAAGTTGTGAAATAATTAAAACACCTGTGAATATAAGAACTGTATAAGAAATAACATAGATACTGTTTTGTAAAAATTTTAATCAATATATTTCATAAGTCACACATTATTTGTAAGAAAGAATCCTATCTTTGTTCAAACCTGTTTTCTGGCTTCTACTTATATTTAAAAAAGTAAAATTACAATTGAAATTGTACATAATTGTGAATTATATTAAAAAACTTAATTATAAAATTTGAGTTTTATAAATCATTGACTTTTTGATCCACCACGGACTGCAATGTTGACATTATCTTTTGACACTAATATCGACTAATTTCGGAATTACTCTACTCACTTGACTGCAACAATGCTTTCAGAAATCTTCAAATCCATTCAACAAAAGAATAGATTCAACAATCCTGTTGAAAACGAATTCAAAAAGTCCAAAAGTATTGCTGCAGTCAGCTGAGTGGAATAAATTCCTCATGGAAATAATGTAACAACAATTTCAAAAGGACTCAAATGATAGAATATACATACTTTCAAATCAATACATGGTTAAATTGACCATAAGAGATTCTTAAGGCAATTTATTGACCTGTACCCTCCAATTACTTTTGTTCATTTTAACCCGAAATTGGAAGTGGAACAAAAATGATTCATGATTGTTCATGATGTCTAACATCAAGTGTCAAACTATGGAATGATCAATTTCAGAAATGTAAGCTTAATAGGTGAAGTATGAGCTACACATAAATGTTCCGTATCAAAATCGTTGATACGGAAGAAAACAAATATTTAAATCTCTTGTACTTAGCATAAAGAAGGGGTACAAAAATTAAAAAAGGACTCAAATGATAGAATATACATACTTACAAATCAATACATGATTGGATTGACTATAATAGCTAGTTAAGGCAATTTATTGACCTGTACCCCCCCATTAAAGTTGTTCATTTTAACCCGAAATTGGAAGTGGAACAAAAATGTTTCATGATTGTTCATGATGTCTAACATCAAGTGTCAAACTATGGAATGATCAATCTCAGAAATGTATGCTTAATAGGTGAAGTATGAGCTACACATATGTTCCGTATCAAAATCGTTGATACGGAAGAAAACAAATATTTAAATCTCTTGTACTTAGCATAAAGAAGGGGTACAAAAATTGAAAAAGGACTCAAATGATAGAATATACATACTTACAAATCAATACATGATTGGATTGACTATAATAGCTAGTTAAGGCAATTTATTGACCTGTACCCCCCCATTAAAGTTGTTCATTTTAACCCGAAATTGGAAGTGGAACAAAAATGTTTCATGATTGTTCATGATGTCTAACATCAAGTGTCAAACTATGGAATGATCAATCTCAGAAATGTATGCTTAATAGGTGAAGTATGAGCTACACATATGTTCCGTATCAAAATCGTTGATACGGAAGAAAACAAATATTTAAATCTCTTGTACTTAGCATAAAGAAGGGGTACAAAAATTGAAAAAGGACTCAAATGATAGAATTTACATACCTGCAAATCAATACATGGTTAAATTGACCATAAGAGATTCTTAAGGCAATTTATTGACCTGTACCCTCCAATTACTTTTGTTCATTTCAACCCGAAATTGGAAGTGGAACAAAAATGTTTCATGATTGTTCATGATGTCCAACATCAAGTGTCAAACTATGGAATGATCAATTTCAGAAATGTATGCTTATATGGTGAAGTATGAGCTACACATAAATGTTCCGTATCAAAATCGTTGATACGGAAGAAAACAAATATTTAAATCTCTTGTACTTAGCATAAAGAAGGGGTACAAAAATTGAAAAAGGACTTAAATGATAGAATTTACATACTATCAAAGCAATACATGGTTAAATTGACCATAAGAGATTCTTAAGGCAATTTATTGACCTGTACCCTCCAATTACTTTGTTCATTTTAACCCGAAACTGGAAGTGGAACAAAAATGTTTCATGATTGTTCATGATGTCTAACATCAAGTGTCAAACTATGGAATGATCAATTTCAGAAATGTATGCTTAATAGGTGAAGTATGAGCTACACATATGTTCCGTATCAAAATCGTTGATACGGAAGAAAACAAATATTTAAATCTCTTGTACTTAGCATAAAGAAGGGGTACAAAAATTGAAAAAGGACTCAAATGATAGAATATACATACTTACAAATCAATACATGATTGGATTGACTATAATAGCTAGTTAAGGCAATTTATTGACCTGTACCCCCCCATTAAAGTTGTTCATTTTAACCCGAAATTGGAAGTGGAACAAAAATGTTTCATGATTGTTCATGATGTCTAACATCAAGTGTCAAACTATGGAATGATCAATCTCAGAAATGTATGCTTAATAGGTGAAGTATGAGCTACACATATGTTCCGTATCAAAATCGTTGATACGGAAGAAAACAAATATTTAAATCTCTTGTACTTAGCATAAAGAAGGGGTACAAAAATTGAAAAAGGACTCAAATGATAGAATTTACATACCTGCAAATCAATACATGGTTAAATTGACCATAAGAGATTCTTAAGGCAATTTATTGACCTGTACCCTCCAATTACTTTTGTTCATTTCAACCCGAAATTGGAAGTGGAACAAAAATGTTTCATGATTGTTCATGATGTCCAACATCAAGTGTCAAACTATGGAATGATCAATTTCAGAAATGTATGCTTATATGGTGAAGTATGAGCTACACATAAATGTTCCGTATCAAAATCGTTGATACGGAAGAAAACAAATATTTAAATCTCTTGTACTTAGCATAAAGAAGGGGTACAAAAATTGAAAAAGGACTTAAATGATAGAATTTACATACTATCAAAGCAATACATGGTTAAATTGACCATAAGAGATTCTTAAGGCAATTTATTGACCTGACCCTCCAATTACTTTGTTCATTTTAACCCGAAACTGGAAGTGGAACAAAAATGTTTCATGATTGTTCATGATGTCTAACATCAAGTGTCAAACTATGGAATGATCAATTTCAGAAATGTAAGCTTAATAGGTGAAGTATGAGCTACACATAAATGTTCCGTATCAAAATCGTTGATACGGAAGAAAACAAATATTTAAATCTCTTGTACTTAGCATAAAGAAGGGGTACAAAAATTAAAAAAGGACTAAAATGATAGAATTTACATACCTCCAAATCAATACATGGTTAAATTGACCATAAGAGATTCTTAAGGCAATTTATTGACCTGTACCCTCCAATTACTTTTGTTCATTTCAACCCGGAATTGGAAGTGGAACAAAAATGTTTCATGATTGTTCATGATGTCTAACATCAAGTGTCAAACTATGGAATGATCAATTTCAGAAATGTATGCTTAATAGGTGAAGTATGAGCTACACATAAATGTTCCGTATCAAAATCGTTGATACGGAAGAAAACAAATATTTAAATCTCTTGTACTTAGCATAAAGAAGGGGTACAAAAATTGAAAAAGGACTCAAATGATAGAATATACATACTTACAAATCAATACATGATTGGATTGACTATAATAGCTAGTTAAGGCAATTTATTGACCTGTACCCCCCCATTAAAGTTGTTCATTTTAACCCGAAATTGGAAGTGGAACAAAAATGTTTCATGATTGTTCATGATGTCTAACATCAAGTGTCAAACTATGGAATGATCAATCTCAGAAATGTATGCTTAAAAGGTGAAGTATGAGCTACACATATGTTCCGTATCAAAATCGTTGATACGGAAGAAAACAAATATTTAAATCTCTCTTACTCAGCAAAAAGAAGGGGTACAAAAATTCAAAAAGGACTCAAATGATAGAATATACATACTTACAAATCAATACATGATTGGATTGACTATAATAGCTAGTTAAGGCAATTTATTGACCTGTACCCCTCAATTACAGTTGTTCATGATACCCCGTGATTGGGAGTGGAACAAAAATGTTTCATGATTGTTCATGAAGTCTAACATCAAGTGTCAAACTATGGAATGATCAATTTCAGAAATGTATGCGTAATAGGTGAAGTATGAGCTACACATATGTTCCGTATCAAAATCGTTGATACGGAAGAAAACAAATATTTAAATCTCTTGTACTTAGCATAAAGAAGGGGTACAAAAATTCAAAAAGGACTCAAATGATAGAATATATATATTTTCAAATCAATACATGGTTAAATTGACCGTGGATCCTATTGATCAGGTCCAGTATGGATTACACTTTTTTCGTATCAAAAACCTTGATATGGAATAAAACAAATAATTCAATCTTCTCTACCATGTAACAGAAAAGGTTGCAATTTTTTATATGGTGCCAAATTAAAAATAAAACATATTTCAAAAGCAGGACACGGTTTATTGTAGTACAGAGCTTTGCTTATAACAGGTAACCTGCATCATCATATTATTTCTCATTGATATTCTTTTGAAATTGGAGTATTAAAAAATATTATTAGGCCTACATCGACTGTGATGTTCAAGAATATGTTTGAGATGATGACGTTCTTAATTCTTGAAATACATGCATATTGGGTCTGTATTGATTGATAATCTGATTCTGTATCAAAATCTGTGATACAGCTTATCCATATTTTGAATCTCATCTACTGTGAAATCAGAAGGAGTTAAAAATTTTTTGTTGGTGGTACAAAAAGGTACAAAAATCGCTGAAAACGATGGTGTAGTTTTTGTTTTGATTTGCAATGGTCGGCTCACAGGTCGACATAGGAGCTGTGAGCCGACTTTAAATTTCACTTTCAGTCATTATCAGAGATGGTACAAAAATATATATTGGTGGTACAAAAAGGTACAAAAATGGTACAAAAATATGGCACAGTTCATTCTCTCCTAGGACATACTTGTGTTTTTAGACGTCGACCTGTGAGCCGACTTTTGAATCATTAATAACTTTTTAATGTGAGTGGTACAAAATTTTATTTTGGTGGTACAAAAAGGTACAAAAATGGTACAAAATTCTGATATACTTTTTAATTAGATCACAAGAAGTCGGCTCACAGGTCGACACAGCTATCAATTTGTTGGTCTATGTTGACTAATGTTGACAATTAGGCCATAATTGCGATTACTTATTTCCGTATTACAGATTACAGTATTTATTTTTCCCAACAAAGGTGGAATGAATCACACTCTTTCACACTCCCTCATGCTCTTTCTCTCTCTTATCATACCTAACAATATTATCTATGATGAATAAATATATCAATCTATCTCTCATTCTCACTCCCTCTCTTACAGTGTGTATGTATGTTTGTGTATGTTTTTGTATATTTTTGTGCACTAGTGATGTGATGAAAAAGAAGAGGAGGAAGAAAAAGGAAAAAAGAAGAAAAAGAAGAGGGAGAAAAAGAATAAGAATAAAAAGAAGAGGAAAAAGAAGAAGAAAACTAAGGAGAAAAAGAAAAAGAAGAGTAAGAAGAAAGAGAAGAAAGAGAAGAAGAAGAAGAAAAGGAAGAAGGAGAAGAAGAAGAAAAAGAAAAAGTGGAAGAAACAGAAGAAGAGGAAGAAGAAAAAGAAGATGAAGAAAAAGAAAAAGAAGATTAAGAAGTAGAAAGAGAAGACAAAGAAGAAAAAAGAGGAAGAAGTGGAAGAAGAAGAAGAAGAGGAGGAAGAAAAAGAAGAAATAGGGAACGAAAAAGAAGAAGACGAAAAAGAACAAAATGGAGAAAAAGAATAAGAATAAAAAGAAGAGGAAAAAGAAGAAGGAGAAAAAGAAGAAGAAGAAAAAGAAGAAGAGGAAGAAGAAAAAGAAGAAGAAGAAGAGGGAGAAAAAGAATAAGAAGAAGAGGGAGAAAAAGAATAAGAAGAAAAAGAAGAGGAAGAAGAAGAAAAAGAAAAATAAAAAGAAGAAAAAAAGGAAGGAAGAGGGAGAAAAAGAAGAGGAAGAATAAGAATAAAAAGAAGAGGAAAAAGAAGAAGAAAACGAAGGAGAAAAAGAAAAAGAAGAGTAAGAAGAAAGAGAAGAGGAAGAAGAAAGAGAAGAGGAAGAAGAAGAAGAAGAAGAATAAAAAGAAAAAGTGGAAGAAACAGAAGAAAAAGAAGAAGTGGAAGTGGAAGAAAAAAGAAGATGAAGAAAAAGAAGATTAAGAAGTAGAAAGAGAAGACGAAGAAGAAAAAGGAGAAAAAGAAGAGGAAGAAGTGGAAGAAGAAGAAAAAGAAAAAGAAGATGAAAAAGAAAAAGAAGATGAAAAAGAAGAGGAGGAAGAAAAAAGAAGAGGAAGAAGAAGAAGAAGAGGGAGAAAAAGAATAAGAAGAAAAAGAAGATGAAGAAGAAGAAAAAGAAGGAAGAGGATGATTAGATGTAGAAAGAGAAGACGAAGAAGAAAAAGGAGAAAAAGAAGTGGAAGAAGAAGAAGAAAAAGAAGAGGAAGAAAAAGAAGAAATAGGGAACGAAAAATAAGAAGAAAAAGAAGATGAAGAAGAAAAAGAAGATTGAGAAGAAGAAAAAGACGAAGAAAAAGATGGAGAAGAAAAAGAAGAAGTAGAAGAAGTTATGAAAAAGAAAGAGGAGAAGAAGAAGAATTGAAAAATTTCTTTAGCACAGGTGTGTTAAGAAAATTTTATATTTATCAGCTGATAAAGAATTGAAAAATGAAATTTTAGCCAGCACAGGTATGTTAGAAAAATATTATATTGATCGGCTGTTCAAGAATACTGCAAAACATATTTTTTTATTCAGATAGTTAGCCATGTGATACTTTTTCATTGTTGACTGGGCATTGAAATGTATCGTTCAGTACGTAGAAAATCTACATTTGGAATGTATTTTACAAAGTTTAATAAAGTCGCACATTCGTGCGACCCGGGATAACCTAGTTGTTTTAAACTTTCACTATATTTTCCCGCTTCGGACCTACAGCGACTACAGCGCAGTGCGGCGTGAGAAGATGGAATGAATATGACTGCAGCGCTCTGCGGTAAGAATTGAAATTAAAAGGTAGATTTCAACCTGACTGTGGTCCCCTCTTAAGATTGTTTTATTAATAGTAGTATTATTTTTATATTTAAGTGTAGGCTACATAGTGATAGAAAATTTCGCGAGTAAAGGGTACATACAACTCCTTTATCATTATTAAGTTAATTTATCAATCTAAAATAGGTTGGTTGGCGCCGGGCAAACATATGAACACAGTTAGGGACTTTAGGGTCCAGGTAATTAGGTTACTTATACCTAACCCTCCCTACACTAGACAATTTAATAGAGAAGAGAGAAATAGTACACATTATTATTTTAAAATACTGTCCATTCCTCCAGGTCACTCTGTATTTGGTATTAAACATTCTGATAGGGAGGGGCCATGACACATTATGCCGAGGGACCACAGAGCTGCCATTCTGGCACTGCCCATGGTTAATTTTGCTGCAGGTCCACGGAGCTGCCAGTGTGGCACTAATGATGTCTGTAATAAATAAAATACGAAAACAAAACTTTTCTTTCCATAGATCAAAAATTTTCTCTTATTGAATACTAAGTTATACCCCCAAAAAGTGAACCATATAATGGTCTACAGGAATATCCATACATGTTGCTTATGCAAGCAGATTTCAATATTCTTAAATTAGCCTGCCAACATTCTGAAGAGTTGCGACACGTAATTAATTGTGTGGAGCTTAACCATCGTCAAAACAGAGAAATTGAATTCAAGACCTTTCAAAATAAAAATTCTCCTGGGGACCCAAATTCCGAACATCTACATTTTCAGTCTAGATGCCATTAAACATTTAAAAAGTTAATTATTATCAACAAATTCTAGTTTAGAAAATAACATTGAATCATATTGAGCAGTAGGGTAAATAATAATTAATGCATGTAGACCTATGTTATGTAGATAAACAGATGATCAAAACAAAAAGTAATGTGAATGTTTTTTATATATTTTTTTTGGTTCGTTTGGTTGAAATTTGCACAATTTCACAGTTTCCTCCTGTTAACATATGCATACTTTATTTGGTTGTTTTTGAAAATCACTGATTGCTGAAGTATAACATCATTACGGTACTTACCGTAACATCTTTTAGTAATCGGCTCATCATTATGAAATGACGGAGAATTCAAGCATTCCTGGAGAATTAAATTTTGAATCTAAATATGAAATTGTTTGCCTATTAGCTCAAGGCACATTTTCAACAGTTCATAAGGTGTTTCACTTAGATGGAAGAAAGAGTTTCGCTATGAAAAAATTTAAAGACAAAGAATGCGCTGAAAAGGAAATTAGTTGGCTACAGCAATTTCAAGGGGAAAAGAACTTTGTCAAACTTGTTGATATACTAAACGAACCACACGAAAAAATATCTATTGTGATGGACCTATGTAGAGAAGATTTTTTCTTCATATTAATTGTGTATAGAATAATTCTCAATGACGCTGAGAAGAAAAGCTTTCTCCTACAGCTGCTAAATGGATTGCACACATTGCATTCCAAGGGACTGATGCATAGAGATGTGAAAAGTGCAAATCTGCTATTGTCTTACAATGGAATAGTGAAAATATGCGATTTCAGTTCAGTAACTGAATCCCCACCAGCCAATGCCCTGCGATCAAAGATTTATAGCAACAATGTAGTTTTTCGATGGTATAAAGCACCTGAAATTCTTTTGGGCGATAAAAAATATTGTGAGAAAATTGACATATGGGCAGCGGGCTGTGTGGCTTTTGAATTATGGTCAAATGGCATTTTTTTCGAAGGTTTTGACCGAGAAACTCAGCTAAAACGTGTGACAGAAACGTGCGGATTTCTTTCAAGAGAAATTTGGGATGAAGTGGAGACATTGGATGGGTACAGCAAGTACTTCTTTTGGGCAAAAAAGTTTCCAGACTCTCATCTGAAAAATCATTTGAAGCAAACTACAGGAGATGAGGCAGCTACTGATCTGATAGTTAATCTTCTACAGCTTAACCCATACAGACGACCAACAGCAGGAAGTCTCAAGAAGCACCGTTACTTTAAACTAGCACCACCGAAGCCTGCTGGCAACTTAAAAAGAATTTTAGAACTAGTTGACGAAGCCATACCGTTAAGACTGCAACAAGAAAGAAGTAGATTCAGCATTGAAGAACTGCCAATATTGGAAGAAAATGTACAAAATAAAAAGGATGAACCAGATGCTCAAGAAGAGAAAGCAATAGTTTTGGAAGAACATCTTGTATTTTGAAACTCAAAATATACTGTACTCTCTATTTTATTAGAAGTTTTTTAAATTATATTTTTCTAGATAATCTTATAGCATGTAATATGTTACCTATTTATATCACTGAAAATAAACTCAGTAAACGTAGATTTAACAAAACAATTTCTGCGAAATCCAGATGTACACGGATGGCTGAAGATTTGGGCATTGAGTTATTGAGACCTTTACAAACCGGAAAATATTTTTTGAAAGCCAGTCTAAGAAGTGATCTTTGTATGTTCAAAGTGCAATCCTTTCGTTTAATATGACTCTACACAAGGCCTTTAGAGTATGTAGTATACTCTGAAAGCCAGTCTAAGAAGTGATCTTTGTATGTTCAAAGTGCAATCCTTTCGTTTAATATGACTCTACACAAGGCCTTTAGAGTATGTAGTATACTCTGAACGCATTGACTGTGGCTGTCTAAAAATTTCCCCACTAAAAAGAAATATTATTTTATATGACACCTCTTAGCCCTGTCATATTGCTGTCAATGCTATCATATTGTTGTTGAAGTGTTAGAGCGTTTAATGTGTTAAGTAGTTGATGAAATAGTATTGATTGGTACTGTTTAATGTTAGAAAAATTATTTTTTACAATAACTTTAATTCAATAGTTATACAGTTATACTTGTGATAAGAAAGTATGCTTCTTGTCGGTATATCATGAGGCAATTTGCAATCATGAGGCAATGATTACAATTGTAATCAAGCCAGTAAACGAAGAATAATTTTCAGGAAAGACGATTTAATTTTTGCCATGATATTACTACTACCCCTTAGGGTGCGTTTATGTAGGAGCTGTGATTAGCGATACAAGCTGCGATCCTAGCAACGCGTAGATAATACCGTAGTGCTTTGTAATGGGCCTGTTTACGTCGGAGCTGTGTTGTTAATCGCTCTTGGGTCCTGACCATCGATGAGAGCAGCGAAAATAGCTCAGTCCATTTTCTCAGCTAGTTTCGAGGCTCCGAACATGGATGTTGACAATTTAATAACACAAGTTTTTATGAGACCAGCATTATGGGACAGAGAAATAAAAATCACCACAATAGATTTGTGTTGGACAAGTTGTGGAGTGAAATCGCTCAAGAATTGAACACAAAACGTAAGTAAAATTAGCGATATTTTCATGAGTACAACTTGAATTTGGATTTTTACTTAAGTACATTTTAAACAGGTTTCGTATTTTTTGGCTCTGTTATCTGGCCTGCTAGTAGGTCTACCTGTTGAAACAAATTCGTTTTTCAAAACACAAACTCACGAATCAACCTTTGAGCGCGACTGTCGCGGCATGAACAGCCGATAAAAGCAGAGCGCTACTCCCTACTAGCATCAATTCTCTCATCGTTGCTACGATCGTTTATCAGAGCTCCGACATAAACGCACCCTAACTATTGAACATTGAGGGGTCATATAATTAAAGTACCACTATCTTAATCATAATGTATAAGCGTAGATTTGGTTAATTTTGAATGATTGATAACCGCATATTCCATGTTATAGGATTAGCCGAAGAAATATTTTTTTCAAAAACTCCAAATTATTTATAAAGCTTAGTATGTTTTGATTTTCAAATTATAAGATGCTGTTCTTTCAAAACAATCGTTTCCTCCTTTTGCGCATCATGGATAGTAAAAATTAATAAGTAGACACCTTCATTAACTTTTTCTATGCAAGTCACAATTTGCAAATACCGGTATGTGGAGAACTGCATGCGCCCAGCTTGAAAAGGTTGCTACTGTAAGGCAGTTGAATGGATTTTTTATGTAACACATAAAAAAATGCCATTCCAGATTCATATAAATCTTGAGCATGTACTGTTTCTTTGTTTTTTTTTGAGCAATTGAACAGCAGTATCAAAAAACAGAACTCCATCAAGAGGCACTGTGAAGCCATGGGAGTGAAATTCTTGTAATTTTGGAGTTCTGTGCATAGTCAGTTACTTCAGTGTTACAGCTACTCGCTAGATTGTCACTTCGTGAACTTGTAAGTGTAATTAAGACTTATCGCCGCTAAGAAGACTTAGCCCAGTCTTTTTTTATAAGACACGTAAATGTGGCTCACAAGTACCATATAGGACAATTACGTAGTAATAAATTAAACTGTTACTGGTGCTGAGATCTAGCGATGAATAGTTTCATTGCTCCAAATCTATGTCTGTTCAATTTATTGGAACTGAGACATCGATTTTACTTATAAAATATCACTTATTCCTCACGACTTCTCGAAGACTCTCCTTTTATCATTAGAAATATCACGAAGGATAACAAACTATTAAACAAAATAGAAATATTTATTCTAAACTGTGATAATGAAAATATTGCCAGAAAATAAAAGGTTTGTCTTTTTCATGCACAGCCACCATTAAAAGCGTATTTCATTAGTTTTCGTGAAAATATGATATGTTCATTAATCAATGAATTAAATCTATTGATTTATTCCACCAGCCATTTCTTCAACAATCTTCTTGACAAGAATTGCCAATTGATCTGCACTTTCTTGAGTATCGGCCTCAGCATAGACTCTAACTACATCTTCTGTTCCTGATGCCCTGTAAAATTGACAACATTGATTGCTATTATTCACAGTATACAGGAAAGTGTAACATAACTACTATAATAGCATACGATAGATTTTTCAAATGGAAACGCAGGAACTGTTATGGTCAAGTCCAAAACTTTCAGCCTGCCGTAGTATAAGTCAGGAAATTCTATCATCGTTGACTGACACAACAATTTATAATGGATTGATATTAGTTCTTTTTATAAGTTGAATTTCATGAACGACAAAATTAATGCATCTAAAGAAAAGCGTTTTTTTGAGGCGGATATAAAAGTCCAAAAATGTAAATTGACACAATCACTTGGAAATTGCATTGAGCCATGTTTTGTACAGTTCATTCCCCATCGTTGAAATTTTGATGATTGATGAGAATCTTGATTCACACTGACAAACGTGAATCAGCATAAGACAGTATTCTTGAAAAGTATTTTATCATATGAATGAAATCCATGAATATATCCTAGATATGGTATGCTGGGGTAACTTTGCGACAGGAGGTAACTCTTCATTTAAATATGTCTGACAAACGGCATATCGTTCTGATTTGTTTGTAATCGGTACCATGACGCTGATTCGCTTTGTTAAAAAATATTCTTTTTTAGCAAAACATTGTTTTTTTCAATTTTACAGATTTGATTGTACAATTTCTTCTCTTACGAAGTTACGAAGTGATTTGAGTGATTCATGACTTGTAGATATGTATTTCAAGAAGTACTGTTGTTTTCATATAACTTGGCAGCAGTTGGGTCCAGATGTAGCAAGTCCTCCCATCTTTTACACGCTGCCAAGTTATATGAATACTACAGTACATCCTTTGATATAATTTTCACATTATTTCAGTAACTTGGGGTAACTTGGGAAAAAACTTTGAATGCTTATTTGACTGGAAACGGCTAAAATTTCACGAAGAGCGAAAAGATCTCATTTAATTTGAATACCCGAACCTATCAATAGGCCTGTACTGTAACCATAATTTTCAATAAGACCTTATTCCAATGGACCAGGAAATTTAAGTTTACTTGTTACTAGCTCGCTTCACTTGCTTGGACAGTCTGGCTACGGGTGGATGGGTGTGCCTGTTTAATAAAACATTCAGCTTCTTGATCAACCATAGCCAGTGAGTGGGAATTCATGCGAAATTTCAGGTTATTTTCATGAATACAGACATGCTTGTAGTTTGCTTAATCAATCCCAATCAATCTATGGTTCTTTATGGAGAATATATCTAATTTATAAAAGACGTTAACTTTGTGAGGAATCACTTTTTAAGCTCGCGTCTAGAGTTACAACTGAACATTTATAATGATGATGATAAACCAGTCAGTCAGATCAGTGGTATTTGTATTATTTATAGGTGGATAATATTTCAAATCTACATGAAAAATGAATACGGTAACCTTTTTGATAATACTTAAATAATGTCCATATCAAACTTCTTATGTTAATATCAAGATATATTCTCTTTTCCTAAAATTTCTTATGAGAAAGCTTCTCTGGCCCAATATTACCACATTGAATGGGTAATTTGGGACAAAGATGGCAAATAATTATTAATACAATATGACCCAAATCAGAAACTCATCATATGGTACCAATTATAAAGAGTATACTAACATATTATAATGATCTAAACAGATAAATTTCATAAGTTGTGAAAAATATGTGAAAACTCCGGAAAAGTGTCTCAAAGTTACCGTAGTTTACCATAATAAATTCATATTGATTTATTGCAATAGCCAATATTACCCCCTCACCCCTCACACACACCTATGTGGGCTTCATCCTCCGAAAAAAAAAACTACTGTACGTAATTCCCAAGAGCCTAGCACAAACCGCATCTTCCTAGCTTGTCTAGACCCAGAGTTATGGTAATTCAAAATATCCAGACATAGGGGCCTACCACATGATTAAAAATTTTTGTTTTCTATCGGCTGTTAGTTTAAGGATAGATTTCTTCTTTTTATGTCCTAAACGAATTTTCGCAGGAATGAGACCTAGCGCAATCGTATTTTTGCACTATATTCGCAATTTTATCAAAATCGTTAGAGCCGTTTTTGAGTTCGTTCGCAGAAATTGTTCGTTTAATATAGTAGGATTACGTTTACAAATTTCACCAATTATTATTTTTCGATTTTCATCCATTTGAATTGGTTTTCACCAATATGTTGCATGTTATATGTTACATACATTTATAATATGTTTCTTGAATTTCAGACGAGAGTTTTTTTATATTGTTTATTGGCATTTGGAAAAAATTAGGTACCGTACTGTCTTCTATCTTCGCTTCAAATATTCTCCAAACATTCATGATTACAAGGGAAAATAGTTTTCCTTCAGATTGATGTAAACTGGGAATTTTGCATTTTCCTACCTGATAAAAGAGCGGCCATTTTTGAATTTCTTCACCACCTCATCAATTGCGCTTTGTACTCCGGCTGGCGAGGTACACTTTCTATTAGCGTCTGTAGTTTCTATTACATTTCTGTCCTGTAGAAATTTAAAGAATAGAGCTGAGTTCAATACACTAAAAATAATAAATAATAAAATGGATAAAAAATTATCATATAAAAATATTAAAGGCTTGATGCTAACTCCCTACATGCATTTTTAATTTTGTTCAACTTGGTTCTACATGAACATAGAAATAGAGTATGGATAGTTTATAAGCAATGGATGAGTTAAGAAGGAAAGTACTCAAATTTAATCACGTTAATTGTTTGAACTAGTGCACCGGATAATTTTTATTTGTGATGAGAGACTCTAACAAGTAACACCAATTCGTTGATGGGGCTATTAGAATTTGAACAATGACCTCATCAACAATCAAGCGAATGACAGATATTCAGCGCTAAGAATTATTTCCCAGCTTCCAGCAGGGAAAATATTTAAAAAATATTTCAACTATTCTTAAAGCTATAATTTTAATACAAAAAATAGTAGTTTACATAGGCAAATCTTTCTTATTGTTGAAAAATAAAACAACTCACCTTGACAATAACTTTCAATAGCCTGTTTGGAAGGTCTTTGTACGTGTTTTCCCAGTCTTGGATATTCCAGCCTCTAGCATGTAGCACTGTTTCCACCAAGAGCATGTCAGACAATGCATCTCCTACTGTTTCATTGATCAAATTAATGAGCAATGTCAGTTCTTTCATAGCTGCCAGTTGACTCTTAGTAGAGCTGGGGAAAAAGCAGTTTGTTCGATTCAAGTAGATTAAAAACGAGTTATAAATAGAGTAGCTCAGATTAATTAAAATAACTATTCAAACAAAAAATAAAGAACGAGGTACTGAAAAATTGAAAAAAAAACGAAGCAATTTATGAGAAAAACTTCTTTTTTGCCTTTCAGTAAGTTCTTATACGAGTACAGCGATTATGTGGAAATATACTAGAATTGTCATGTGTTGTAAAAAAGCTACAAGGAGTTGTCTTTTCTATAAACCAACATAAATGCAAGTACGCTCTTTTGCTATCCGTATGTTTTTATTCATCTATGAAATGCTCTTAAAAATTAACTGGAGTTTTAATTTGAAAGTGAATTCTATACTTTATGACAAACTCAATTCATAAATCCTTCCAGACTTGATACTTGTTTTATAAAATTTCCTGAAACGAAGATGAGTTCATCAGTTTTACCTATATGCAGTTTTACATAATTTTGTATTGAAGTAGAGCTCGTTCCATACAAATAACTCTTTGACTCAAGGAGCCATTCACGAATATTATTTTCAAAAATTATTTAAATTTAACTTCAGTTGAGTTTAGTATTATATTGGTAAAATTGTATTCTTTTCTGTAGTGTAGGGAATTCAGATCCTTTTATATACAGTGATTATTTCCTAATGTTGAGTGCAATAATGGTTAACCATGTTTCAATTTCACTGAAGTGGTTGTGATATTGCCTTGATTCATGGTCGCGGCCATTGCGGTTATTGGCATAATTCCATATCTGGCAACAACGAATTTTGTTCTATCCGCCAAATGTTATGGCCGCGATTGTAAACGTAATAAAATTGAATGCGATACACCTACGGAATTGGAGTTTTATCTTACCTCGGATTTGTTAATTCTCTATCTAGTTTGTCTTTGACCATGTCACTGAATGTGATTGTTCCATGGCCGTTTGCTTCAAAGTAAATGCCTATGTCGAATTCAACAGCCTTACGGTGTAGATTCTTTACTCCGGTAGATACGCAGGCAACAGGAACGTTCTGTTAAAAAACGCATCATTACTATTTTATCAGAATTATGGAACATGAAATCGATGACAATAATAATTTCGCACGTGAATTCAACATCCTTAGCAACCATCGTTTATAGTGTTTGGAGCAAACAATGCACCTGACTACAACTCCATCGGTCTTGGGATCGATTCACTTTTCAGTCTGGCATTTTGGTATCAACATTATCCTTATTAACCATGTATGCGTCTCAGACTCATATAGACATCAACTACAAAATAGCCCATTGCTGCATAACTCTATTTATTAATTTCAAATAGTATTAATTGTTCCTCCTTAATATTAGATAGATAGATATTCAAGCATCCACTGGCCTCCCATCATGGGGGCATCTGGATTTGTCCAATGTTAAATTTAAATTTACTATTTCCATTCAGGCTATATTAATTAGGATTTTTATAATACTCTCTATATTCTTGGCTTGAATAGAAACCACAGTCCTCTAGCTCTGTCTTGAAAACCTCTTTAAATTTTTTGAAAGGAAGTCTCTTAAGCCTGGCTGTAAAACATTAAAAAGTTGAACTCCTGAATTTCTAACACCATTTGCATAGAGAGCAGTGCGATGAGTTTCATTTCTAAGTTCATCCCTGTACCTAGTGTTATGAGAATGAACCATGGAACCCCTATTAAACATTAATTCATTTTTCTTTATTAAATTGACTGTTTCAAATATAATTATATAAACTAGGTACAGGCAGAATTTTTAACAGTTTGAAATATGGTCGACAGCTCGTCCGAATAGACTCACCCACCAGAACTCTTATTGCCCATTTTTGCAATTTAAAGATTTGACCTACTTCGCTGGAATTACCCCAAAAAGCTATGCCATAGGTAATCCGTGAATGGAATATTGCATAATAAACCTCTTTCAGCATAGAAAAATCCAGTAAATTTTTCATGCTTCTTAGTACATATACTGCAGAATTTAATTTTTTCTTTAGAAATTCCAAATGAGGTTTCCAAGAGAGCTTGCTATCGATAGTTACACCAAGAACCTTTATATCATTCACACATCCTATTTTATTATTTCTCACTTCTAATTCAACATTATCAGCTGACCTAAATCTGATAAATTAAATGGTAAATTAAATACTATATATAAAGATAAATTTTATCTTTGCAATTATTGTAATTACAATTTTAATAATGATCTTATAAGAACAATATATAATTATTCCCTTGTAGTGGCGAAGGTGATATTGTGGAAGATATCCATAATAAATAAAAAGACTTGAAGATGTCACAACCACATTTTTTATTGAAACCCATTTTTTATTGATACTAGTTACGGTTGTTACACCATTATCAATCTCAAACTAACTAAAACAGAGTAGCATATATATTAATCTACTGTAATTTAGTTATAGTTTGTTTGAGATTGATAATGGTGTAACAACCGTAGCTAGTATCTCATGGTTATCAATAAATGAGGTTGTAAAAACTTCAAGTCTTTTTATTCATAATAAAATTATTCCAATTTTTGTTACACAGTAGAGAAAACAATGGAAACTAATTAACAGAGCAATATTTACCAGTTTTTCGGTAATGTAAGTTGTTGAACTGCCGTTCGCATATGCTGTTTGAACAAGCCCAAGATTCAATTCAAGTCCTGTCTTCTTAACAACTTCCATTATGTAGCCGGCAACTGTTAACAAAACAAATATATAATCTCTAATTGACCGAACGTCGTGAGGTCTCAGTTTTAACTCGAGCACTTAAAATTTCGTCTGTCTGTCTGTTCCGTGATTACGCCTAAACGCCTTGACCGATTGTCATGGAATTTTGCATGAATCTTCCTTATTTCTAGGTCGAGCGAAGTATGCATATGGTTAAAAGAATGCCACCATCTTTTTAGGAGGCCCAATTTACCACCGATTATTGGAGTGTCTGATATGGGTAGTTTTAAATTAGCATTAAGACTCATTATCTCTCATCAGGTAGTGCAGAAAAACTCTGGAGACTTCTATTAAAAAATGAAGCTAGGGGTTCAAATCTAAATTTCATTGGAAAATGGGGGGAGGGCGTAAACAATTTGGAACTTTTTTGTTAATGGATAATTTTTACTTTTTATAATTGGAGGTAAATATTAAAAGCTGCTTAAAATGCATAGTAACTCTTTATTAGGTATAAGGGTAATTTCTAGGGGTGTCAAAAATTTTGAACTTTTAAAATATTGATTTTTGCAGTTTTAATTACCAATGATAAATCTAGGCAATAATTGAGTCGAAATTTCTCATGACATTTTTCCGAAATATTTTTAGTCACTTTTTTGAGAGACGTGTTCGGCGAGTGAGGTCTACTATTCACAGAACTACTTAATTGGCAAGCTTTAGTGCACCTGCCAATTGGTTATGATTTTTTATCAATACCAGCCATTCTTGCTTATATATATTTCATTTTGTATAATTCTTTTTTCTTGGTAATTGTTCATTCTTAAACTCTTTTTTTTCAGAGGATGAAGCCCACATAGGTCTGAGACCTGGGCGTTGATAAGGAATTGGATGATAGTGTTTGATGAGTTGGACCTACAGTTTTAGATGGGTTCCGAACCACCGGGAAGTGATTTTACAGCATAGAACAGTCTATCTCTCTCGTTCTCTTAGCGTCTAGTCTGTGCCAGTAATCATCGTGTACTCACTTGTTTTATGATGGACCCCTTGCTTAGAGTGGAGGTTTATCATTACAAGAATAAAATACAATATATTATTGGCAACTAACTAGTGGCATCCAGGGATGCAGAATATGTCCGAACGCCCGAACATTGTTCGGGGGAAGTCGCCGAGGGTCTGGGGAAATAAAAAAATTAATCTTGAGAGAGGGACTAGTTAGACACTTTGGTGGGGAAAAATTTCACTTTTCAAGATATTCATCAACTTCAAAGTTGAAATTTTACAAGACCTCCAAAGTTGTAGACAAGCTCCAATCTGAGAAGGGACGAATTCCATTTCTTGAAGATTTTTGAGATCAGTATTATGTTCATTTATTATAAAATAGGGGAAATAGCACAAACAGTTAAGCCGACATATAATAATAGTAGGCTTATAATGATCTTCATTTTTCTTTAAATACATTGGTCATAGGTCATTGGGAATGATGAAAATAAACACATGGATTTAATTTCAATAAAATTAAACTTGAACAACTCAAAATACTTGGAACTTCTTACAAGAGAAAACTAAAACCAATGAAGAAAAATAATACACACCTATAAATAACTATGAGCATTCTGTGCCTATGGAGTCTCAGAAAAAACAATCCAAATCATAGCACATAGTATTTGCCATATCATTCATGGATTGTTAAAGGTATTAAAAATCCATTACTTGCATTAATGAATTTGTTCATAATTGTAAAAAAATATGAAATATATATAATATTAGAATAATTGTATACACTTCTTTAAGAATGTGTGTTTTTTCTATGTAGATGGATGTATGGATGATGACTAAAAATGTATTGTGACACAGAAACAGAAGATGAAGAGCTCTTGAGTGGTAGAGCAAGAAATTAAAAACTGTTCAACAATTTTAATTTTAATTATTTTTTCTTAGTACGCTTCTCACTCTACAAGCCTGAATCATTTTATTCTTAAGTACTAGTGTAGTGATTACTGAATTTGGTTCATCAATTGAAATAAAACATGTGAGTTCAAAATGTGAAAAGTAATTTAAATCCATTAATCCACATTTTTAATTTGATTTCAATGAAAGCTATGAGTAATAAGTGAAATTTGAAGAAACAAGGTCAAGTTATATTATCGGGTTTCACGACACTTATTTTGGGGAAATTTTGGTCTTTAAAATTGATGTTCTGGGGAAATTTTGGGGCTTTGGAATATTCTGCACCCCTGGTGGCATCCTGCTTCCCCTAATTTATCTTCTGTTATAAAATTCCAATGATTATAGTATTTTTTTTAAATCTATAAACTTTAAACTTGTGTAGCATTTGAGAAGCTAGGATGGTGATAGGACAGGAAAACAATAGGTGGTCATTATAGTACCAAGTACCGTACATATTTTGGTGATATAACTATTATAATTATACTACTTAGGTTATAGAAATAACTAATAGTAGACTTAATTTTTATATAGATGAATTAAACGAGGTTTACTCACCCATATTGACAAATTGTTAATGGGGCAATAGCTTCGAGATTCATGTGTACCACCCAATAAGACAATTGATAGGGAATTAATCGTATGTGTTTAACATGCAAAGAATGCAGGTTGCAAGACGGTTGGTTACCTAGAGTTGCGATGCGATCTCCATCTAGCAGATGAAATTTATCATCACTATCAACATAATAGTAGACTACACGATCTGCATCGCCATCAACTGACACACAGCGAGCATTGGCTACGATTGCAACACCTTTCGCTGGCTTCTGCTGTGTTTTAACATATTCAGCTCCACACTGCACAAATAAATTTTCAGTTGGAGTAAATCACAGGTAGTAGTCATAATAGTAATGCACATTGTAATGGATATTATAAAGGAACCATTCCTAGCATCACTAAGGCAATACTGTACTGAGGCATCGTAGTGGAAAAAAACGACCTAAACATTTTCTTGTGTTGTTCAGTTGGGTTCAGTTATGGCAGTTCAAGATTTACTTTAACAAGACATATTAAAATCTTCAAACGTGAATTTGACCAATATTAAAAAATTATTTGACTTCAACAGCAAATTGTAATTGGCAGACAGACGACGTGCATAAAAAAAAAGTGGCAGAGTGGAAATTTGATTCCTCTCGGTGTAAGCGCAGAACTTGTTTTGACAGTTCTATTCTGCTACTGGGGAATCACTCTATTTTTGATTTGCAGGAGGGAGCCAACCATTGAAAAACGCATGCCAATCAACGCGTTCTTGCGTCGTTAGGGAACTGCACCTCAAATGCTTTATTAGTGTTACTGTATTACATTAGTAATCTAGTATTAATAAAATGAGTAGTCATAACTTAGCATATAATACAAATACGGTTTCCGAGTTATTATGAGATTTTTGCTATCAATTTGAGCAAAAGAAAAAAGTAAAAGATAATGACTTGGGTTTATAGCCCAAATTACAAACATGAAGGCCCGTATTAATGAACGTGACTTATCAAAGATCGACTTAAGTCAGATCGGATAAGCCAGACTTAGCGGCAATAGTCTTACTTACACTAACAGGTTCAAGCCAGCGAGCAGCTGTAACCCTAAAAGCCAACCCAGCTCCCACAACAAAGATCTGACTCCTGATAAATAATTTAACATTAATAATTTACATTAAACAACTCTAATTTACACTAATATAAGAATTTACACTACGTAAATGTTGCAGGGACAACTGGGTCGGCTTATAACCTCAGTTTTCAGCTAGTAAACTCACCTAGAATAAGTTATGCTTAGACTAAAGTTCGTATTTATGAACCTAACTTAAAGATGATCTTAACTTAAGTCAAGTCGTGCTTATAATTGGTGTCTCAAATCCGTTCTTAGCCAAGCTAGGTACAGAGCTGACTTGAAGACGTTCTTAGATTGTTGTGTTGTATCATTAGTGATGTAAAATTCCCGGGAATTCAAGATTGAGGAAATATTCCCAGGGAATTCAAGGGGAATATTCCCAAAATTCATAAATTCCCCGGAATTTATGATTTCCGTGTAAAATTACTAAAAGATGCCTTTTTTATAACACCAAGTGGCAATCCAATGTTATACAACAGTTATATAATAAAAATGATTTGGATAAATAACTTGAAAACTGTAGTAAGTTCAAATATGTAATGAGAATAGAATGAGTTTGTTTATGAACATAACAAAACAGTAATAAAGAATTTAAAACATATGCTTGAACATATGATTTTTTACTACATTCTTCCTCCCTAAATTTAATGAATGTAATCTGTTAAATAATTAGGAGGTCTTCTGCTTCTGGAACTTCTTCTCGGATTTGTGTTATCGTTCTCTCGTCTAGTAGTCTCTTGTCTAGGTAGTGAATTCTCGGTAGTAGTACTCATTTCATTTTCTTGGTTCTGTGTTGATGGTGGACTAGGGAGGTATTCAGGCTCAGGTTGAGAAGTGGGTAATAGATTGTTTTCGTCACTCTCAAAATTAGTTTGTTCTATGTTATCTCTGTCTTGGTACTCTCCAACCGGAGCAAGATGACGTGTTGACACAGTAGTTTCCCTTCCATCAGGCAACTTAACATGGGCATACTCAGCATTCCCATGAAGAAGTTGGACCTCTTCAACAAGTGGCTCATACTTGGATGTACGATTGAATTTCTTCAAATAGACAGGGCCGGAATTGAGAAGCCAAGAAGGAGCTGAAACACCATTGTTCCCAGATCTACGTGGATGTAAGAACATACGCTCATGAGGAGTTTGATTCGTGGCTGTGCAAAGTAGTGATCTCACTGAGCTGAGGGCATCTTCTAGAACTGACTCCCATTGGTTTATTTCCAAGTTGAGTGATTTCAATGCTAGCTCAATCGTTTTTCCATAGAATGCCGTTGTATCTTTCAACCTGTCCATTACCTGCTGGATTGTATGCAGTGGTTCTACTAGTTGAGATTCCAAGTGAATTCAAGTAACTTTTCAAGTCTTGGCTCAGAAATGATGTTCCTCTGTCTGAATGCATGTAACTAGGAACCCCAAAAGTAGAAAATAGAGTTTTTAGTTTTGACTTAACTGTAGATGATGACATGTCTGAACATGAGAAAGCAAAAGGAAACCGTGAAAACTCATCTACTATTACTAATAGGTAACGGTTTCGACTTGATGAAGGCAGAGGGCCTTTAAAATCAATATTTAGTCGTTCAAATGCAGAAGTGGCTTTGATTAGAATCCCTTTGTGTTTGAAGAATCTGGGCTTCACAGCAGCACACACATTGCAGGAGTTTGTTATATGTCTGATTTCATCAATCGAGTAGGGTAAGTTTTTACTCCGAACCCAGTGTACAAACGTGTCACACCTGGGTGACATAGAGACACATGTAAATCAATTAACAATTTTTCTTGATTTTGGATTGAAGAACATACTCTAGACAGGGCGTCTGCAGCCATATTATCTTTGCCGGGTCTGTATACAATATCATAATGAAAGCAAGACAATTCCAGTTTCCACCTCATTATCTTTTCATTTTTCACTTTGCCATGACGGTTGTTATCAAACATAAAGGCTACTGACCTCTGGTCAGTAATCAGCTTGAAATGTTTGCCAACCAAGTAGTGACGCCATTTTCGCAGTGCTTCCACAATGGCTTGTGCTTCTTTTTCAACACTTGAATGTCTTTGTTCTGCTGGAGAAAGTATCCATGAGAAGAATGCGACTGGACGGTTTGATTGAGTCAAAGTAGCAGCAATGGTGCGCTCAGATGCATCAGTTTCTATGATGAACTTTGCTTCAGGGTCAATGCAGCTTACTACAGATTTGATGATTTCACTTTTTATAGTTTCGAATGACTGGAGCCCAGCTTTGGACAAGGGGAATGCAGTGCGCGCAAGTGGAATCACTTTAGTGGCATAATCTGGTATCAGTGATGCATAATGTGAAAACATACCAAGGGTCCTCCTCAGTGATGCGGTGTCTCTGGGCGGAGGTAAATTTTTCAAGGGTTCTAGTCGACTGGGGTCAGGCTTGATAGTTTTGTTTGATATATGATAGCCCAACAAGTTGATAGATTTCAATGAAAATGAAGACTTCTCATTATTAATAGTTAGGTTGTATTTGTTTGCAGCTTCAATAAACTTCTTTAGGTTTATATCATGTTGTTCTTGTGTTTTTCCACAGATTGTGACATCATCAAGGTAGGCATAAGTGTCTTGTAACTGTTCTGATTGGATGACTTGGTCAATTACACGTTGGAATGCTGCTACCCCATTAGTGACCCCAAATGGAATACACTTAAACTGGTAGAGTTGACCACAGGCCTCAAATGCTGTGTAGTGTTTTTCTTCATTTCTTATCTTAGCTTGGTGGTATGCACTTTTCAAGTCAATAGTACTGAAAAACTCATAATTTGCAACTTTGTTAACAACATCATCGATTCTTGGTAGTGGGTAAGCATCCAGTAATGTAAAACGATTTATAGTTTTGGAGTAGTCAATGACCATTCTTTTCCTATGATTTTCAGTTGTAACTACCAACGCTTGAGCCCTCCATGGAGACATACTAGGCTCTATAACATCGTCTTTAAGCAATTTACTTAGTTCGTTTTCAATAAACTTCAAATCATCTGTGCTATGGCGATGATACTTGATTGTGATTGGCTTACATTCCGGTTTTAAATTTGAAAACAATGATACTGGTTCTACCAGTTGAGGCTGCCACGCTACATATAGTTAATTGTGACTTGTTGCCACCAAATACTACTTTAAGACTTTCATGGTTTTTCAAAATATCATGTCCAACAATTATATCTGCACAAAGATCTGGTAACAACGAAAGATTAACTTGCTTGTAACAGTGATCAAGAATGACAAGATTCACTTTGCATTGACCTGTTATGTTGGATGTGATTGATGTAGTTGCCAGAGACAGTACCCCTACCTGGTCTTATGGGAATACCTAAGAGCAGTAGATTTGTTTATAAAACTCAGAGAGCTTCCTGTATCTATCAAAGCAGAGACAGATTTTCCATTAACTAGGACTTGTACTGTACTCTTTGTCAGTCCACCGGGCGAAGCTGCTAGGTCAATAGAGTTCATAATTTCTTTCGTTTTATTCGATTGCTTGGTTTGTAATTTACTTATAAATTGTAGGTGACTTTATTCCAGCAATAAATGTGTCATGGATATAATCATCCCTATTCCTTTCAGCTGTGACAGCTTTAAACTGGCAGTCCTTACTCAATAGTTCTAAGGCCTGGAGATATTGATCAATAGTCTCATCAGGTTGTTGCTGACGTGCAGATAGTTTATGTCTGGAAAATATTTCATTGACCGGTTTTACATAGATTTTCCTTAGCACAGATATAGCATCATTATACTTCCACTTATGTACTCATCGATTTCTGGAGTAATGAAGTTTATAAGTATTTTGAGTTTATCTGAGTCTGATGGTTGTGGTGTGATGCTGGTAATAAAGTTCTGAAAAGTTTTGTGCCAATGTGTCCATTCCTTGCTTGCAGATGATGAGTTTGGATCTACACTAAACTTGTCTGGCTTTAGGATCGTTATATCAAGTTATTAAAATTGTAATGAGAATAGAATGAATGCAAGAGAAACTTTCAACACCTTTAGAAAGTTTTTAATAACTTGAACGATACTACATTGAACTAGAATGAGTTTGTTTATGTACATAACAAAACAGTAATAAAGAATTTAAAACACATGCTTGAACATATGATTTTTTTACTAAAAAATAATACAGTAATTTAAAGTTTATAGAATGATAGTTTTCATGAAAGGTGTAAGGAGTGCTGCGTTCAGTTTTTCTATGGATGTTTCCTTGGAACGGACATCCTACTGTTAATCTAATTTCAAGGCATCGGCTCCAAAAAAATTTTCTCCCTTGAATATTGATTGAATTTTAGCAAAATTATTTTCTTCTTGATGATATTAATAAATATTTTTTTTTATGAAATTGGGTGTGTTTTTATTTTTCTCATAAAACAGAAATTAATTGAAGAGCTTGATAATTAATTATAAATTAAAAAGAGTACTCATCTTTCCCATGGAAGATTTTCATTGTTGGAAGATTTTCATCAAAGACTGCATTCTTTTATTCATTCTTCTCTGAATGAATAATTTATGAATTAGATAATTTTGCACTCCCGACGTTAATTTAGATAATAGTTAAGAAGATTGTAACAAAATTGGAATCTTAAATTCATTTCACTAAATTTTTCTGAATCTACAAAAATCAGTTTTCACATTTTGATCTTTTCATCATGAAGTCCAAAATTAAACTATTAGTTTTAAATATTTGATTTCAGATGTTTCTCTAGAATAAAAAAATTAATTTATCATCTGGATATTTGAAGGGAAACCAAGCTATTTTGTGTTTTACAAATTTAGTAATTTATATGTAATTAATATTAACAGAATTAATTATGATTATAAATATATTAAATATTAAAGTGGAAATTAGTACAATACAAAATTATTTGAAAATTCTCGAAAGTTGATTTGGCGGCAAATTTGTAATATTACAGGAGGAATGAGCACTCATTTCTAGTTTTTTAATCATTTAATTGTATACCACTATTATCATGCTACTTTTATGTCTTGAAAGTTAAATCTGTTTTCTATTAAATAATTTCTGTCAGTCAGGTAACCATAGTCAACAAAATTTTGGTTGTAATTCCACTTGTATTGCACAACCAGTTTAATGATATAATAATGAATCATCTATTACTTTGCAAAAAGAAGCCTACAATAATTTAAACCCAAAAATCCAAAATAAAGAAAAAGGTAATATATAAATTCAAAAACTAGAAATGATAGCAAACAATACAACAAAATATAACTAAACCAAGAACATACCATACTTGAGTTGAATTAAATATTAAGAAGAAAACAACTCATAAACAATCTCACAACCTTTTAAGATTTTTAACATCGCGATTAACTTCAGAGAGAGAAGTTCATTCTGAGTCTGACATTCGTAAAATGATATAATCCAACTCAATATTAATGGTTATAAAATTTCCCAAAGAGCCTCTCTGCTCTCCTAGTCCTAAGTAATTGCTCTTTTTGAAGATAGTTGCATAACACACAAACACTATATCAATACAACAAACCCAACTATTATGATTGCAATTAAGTATTATGATTATAAATACTATTATACTGTAATATATTCCATATGATCACATGATTTTGAATAATTGTTGATAATATCAATTTATAATATTGTGAATTAGTACATTTTAAAATGAAATGGACAAATGGACCTATAACCTAAGGCAGTTCTACTTTTTAAAGTGAGCAAAAATAGGCATATGAAAGGGTGTATTCTTCCCTAATGTGATGAAAATGATGATTTATTGATTATCACGTGAAATGTGACTGAGATTGATCAATTTAAACTATTTTTAAGCAATTTTATAAATTCCCAAAAATGTTTTGGCCAGGGAAATATTCCCAAATCATAAGTTCCTTCCCAATGGGAATATTCCCGACCCACATCACTATGTATCACATTTTGGTTTCATTTTTTAGTATAGCATTAGCTCATAATAATAAAATAAAATCATCATATTCAATTTTTGCACCATATGTAATTCACTGTATATTTGACTTATTGAAAGAATTTCTACTTATTTTATATAAATCTAATTCTAACCTATACATTTTTTTGGCACTAGGATAGAATTCTCTTTCTACGAAATAGAATGGATGAAGTTCTCTGGTCTGCTGGCTGGTAGCGCCAACTACACTGCCTCAAATGCTGTATTTTTAAAATCCAAAAACAGAAAATTATAACTCAAAAGATAGAGTGTGGTTATAATTACTTAACAGTAACTGTAAATTTACATGTAGTGCAGTATCTTTATTTTTTCATGCATGTTATTTTATGTTTATTAGTGCCTGATAATACAACACAATTTTTTTAGGTTAGCTTGTAATAGAGCCTTTTAATGTAATAGAGCCTTTCCAAGTCAACCTTAGATAACTTGTGCTTAGATATGTAAGTCACGTTCATAAATATGGGCCATAATCTCCATTACAAGATTGAGGAGGTAAATAATGTATTGATTGGAAGAACGTTATTTCAGAAAGTGCAATCGGCTGATTCACTTAAATGAGGAGGAATCAAGAGTAATTGATAATTATAACAATCTTACCTCTTTATTCAATACTCCAATTTCATTTACTCGATCATTATTCATATTGATTTTCAAAGCATTACCAATAGCTTGTGCAAAATCCTTAATAGTCACTGAGCCAACTCCATTCGCACCGTCAAATTGGATTTCTGGTTTATATTTATCCTTTTCATAAGTCTGAAAATCGATAATTTGATCAAATTTATCAATATGAAAAAATAAACAAACATTACAAGCATGATAATTGTGAATATTTTTTTGTATAACAATCCCCCATGCAATAATGCCATTCAAAAAGTAATAAATACTTAAAAATAAACGGAGATGCTTCATGCTGATCTACAGTATTTAGATGCAATACAATAATTATTATGCTCTTCCTAATAACAATTCAAAAAGCAATGCCTCAGAAGTTTGGGTTAGATTATATGCGTTATGGTAACCGCTATAAAATCACATCCCGGTGATCGCAACTAAAACTGCAGGTCTTACTCATCATCCAACTCCTTACCAACGCACAGGTCTCAGACCTATGTGGACTTCAAAATGAAAATTGTTGCAACATTCTAAGTGAAAAGCGAGGAAAGATCATTTTGAAAGGATAAAGGAAATTTGCTATTTGAAGGGTCATCTTATGGTAGGATTTTATAGTTAAAACAATAATTAAAATGACTACGCTATACATGAAAAACTTTTTTATAAATATTGAAAATACAAATAAAAGTGCAATATATGAAATATACTTACGTCACCTCTCAATTTCAAGAAAGCACTGCAAAGTTTCTTGATATACCCATCTGCAGTTGCTTTGCCATAAGATTCGTTAGTATTTTGGCAAGTAACAAAATAATGAAGCATGGGAGTTGTAACAATGCCGTAATCTTTCACTATGCCAGACAATGCTGCTATACCAGTCAACGCTGCTCTGGCTAGCGAATCACTACTCGGTCTGCAAAACAGTAATTTTGTTAACAAAAATATGATGAGAAAAGAGATTTATTATTGATGTTGTGTGCACATTATAGGTACTTGCAATTGTTTAATGCAACTTCTAAAGTATTTTTATATGTGGAAATATGACAAATATCAAATACACAAAAAACTAACTGCCCAAACATTAATGACGTTCAAGTTAGTTGTTGTACTGAAATAAGTAGTGGTTATGGCTACACAAAGATTGAATGTAAGCTACTAATGTAGCTCCTTGAATGCACTTCCCAAATTTTACATACAATACCTTATGGTAGTTAAACATTGCCACATTTTGAACAAATTTCAAGCTATACCGGTTTTCTGTAATCCTTCATTGCAGAAAAGTTGCACGCTCAGTTTACAAACTTATTCAACATAAAAAATAACCAGAACTCATTGATTACATAACTATGGAATATTTGAGTTGTTCAAACATATAATAGCGGGAATATATTCAGACCCAACAGCGAATTACTTAGCCCAATTCGAAATCTATTGTAAATTTTGTTCAATTGAATAACAAGGAACTGTTCCCATGTTAGGCATCAATTTATCAATAATGAATAAATTTCTATGTTGTGATATTTATTTTAAAAAAAATCGAGATAAAAGTTTTCGTATTCACACCATCCTCTCTCTATCTTGATTAAACTGAAACTATTTTTTCATAATAATGTGGCTATGGTAACATCGAGCCTTATTCATTATGAATACCTAAAACAGCATCACTATCACGAACACAACAAAGGCTAATTTAATCTTCTAAGTATTGATGATTGTGATATTGTGGCAGATATCCATAATGAAAAATATAGATGTCACAACCATTAAAACAGACTAACATCGAAGAAGTGTGTCAATGTAAAAAAATGTATTTTTCAGTATTGCTAATTTATTCAATTAGAAGGTCTAGTCGTCTAGTGTAATTTAACTTGAAAATTCCCCATCTCTTCTTATGGTATTATATGGTCTTCTTAGCTACTGGTTAATGCTTGGTTAGGTTTACAATTCAGCCACCACTTTTCAAATCAAGTACCAACAGACCAACCACAGCTATAAATATGCTTCAAATACTAATTTGCATCGAAGTTATCCACCAAGATAAGCTCACCTGGTATCTTGGCCGACGAATACTGATCCGGTTTTGGTTAAATCGATTTTCTGACACTCAGCAATGTCAATGATGACACTGTCCAACTTATCATCATCCACATTGGCCAATTCGGTGGCCAGCTCCTCCCAAGACTGCTCCAGCATTTCACCCATCGGATCGACTATCTTCACTCCATTGTCCTCTTCCTTGTTGTGCGACGCAGTAATCATCAGGCCAATGGTTTGACAGTTGCATTTCAACGATCTCAATACAGATAGAATTCCCATTCGAAATACAACGTGGTCCAAATCTGTGGCCCTGAAATTGAATAAGCTGTTGATAATTTTTTGTATCCACAGATTATAGATGTAATAAGTAAGTAACTGACTTTCAAATTTATGTGGAAGTATCAACTCAATATTATATGTGACAGTCATTTCGTCTGGGGGTCCTCTCCCAGGGACGTCTAGAGTGCACCTCTGAGCTATTTTTATTTTTATAACCAGTCTGTTGATTCATTAATGAGAGGACACATTTGACTATAAAAATAAATCCTATGGCATGTTAAAGCATCGATTCATCGGCCCTACTTTTGGACAGTATGCTTTTATGTACAGTATACTACATAATAGACAGAAATAAGAAACTGGAGCCCTACCGCAAAAGGGTTTTCCCCCTTTCAAGCCTGACTTTCTCAGCTTCATTCAAGAGCCCTTCATCCGCGTCTCCAATGGGGGCCCGTTTTCGTCTCCACTGATACTGCAAACCTACATTTTTATTGTACTAGCGTTCAAATATTAAATATTCAAGGTGTCTACTAGTTCCTACTTGTAAAATTCCCGACTTTTTCCCGACCACATTTCCAAAATTCCCGACCTCTAAAGTTCTAGAAAACAAATTTTACTTCAGGTAATATATTCCACAACATTTCGATAAACGGTGGTAGTAACTAAGACTCTTTTAGCGTGAATTAGTCTGCAATGTTGATTGCTTACTTATACAGGAGTGGATCCAGCAGCAGATTTTTTTGGTGGGGGGGGGGGAATACCTGAGTGGGTATGTATCACCAGGCAACAGTATGTGTGAGGGGGGGATGGTGGCCCGGGTTGTTTTAAAATGAGGCCTAAAGTCGTGAATTTGAAGCAATTTAAGGTGAAATGAAACCAACTTTACGAATTTAATTGTTCACTTATTGCCTGTAATGATAAAATATTATACTGTTGATACAAAATTATTTTTCTTTGTAGTGGCGAAGGTGATATTGTGGAAGGTATCCATAATGAATAATAAGACGAAATTGTCATGATTAAATGCCTTTACAACGTCCTATACTGCCAAAAAACCAGAAACTAACTAATGGGTGTAGAGTATAAGTTATTTTCTGAGTGTAAATAGAGCAATCAATGTAGCAAAAATTTCAAGTTCAACACATAATTTAATGTTTGTATCACACATAAACATTAAGTGGGAATATCACAATGAAATGTTCATAATATGAACTTTTCTACAAAAAAAATATGTTATTAGTTAAGATAGCAGCTATCAATTGAATTGAAAGATGATATTCTATGAATCCTGGGAGCTTACTAGATTTCACACAGAAAAAATATTTCCAAAAAATCTCTTCGTCCTCTTTTTAAATTTATCATTGGGCAGAGTTCTTGTTTCCAGGGACAACCATTGTTCACTTTTAGCCCTGCTTTACATTCACCCAGATAACACAATCATTGATCACCCTAAATCCTTAGTCCAAAAATGTGGGATTCTTGACTGTCTACTGTCTGCTATAAAACTATTGTTCAATAAACAATAGAGATTTATTCGAAAAATAATTACATTATGAGATACTTGACCTAGAAAGTATTGTTGTGGAAGAATGAACAGTGATTTTCGGTGTTATCTGCTTGTGTCAACAAGTCTTCCGGTCTAAGCTAATTGTTTACTTTCCCCCCGCACTCTCTTTACCTTGCAGTTTATCTAAATTTCATTAAAATGTTCAATTAGAATTTCATAGAAATTTATCGACTTAATTAAATAATGTGGAAAATGCGAGAGTCCTTAACTGTTTATTTTGGAAGTTGATAGAAAGGTGGAGTGCCGTCTAGTCCTCTGGAATGTTGAAAGGTGTATAAATAGGAGAAACTTTCGTAAAAGAGAGTTCAGTTGTTGTTCTACATTGATAACAAGTGGCAGTGTACTGTGACAGTTCCTGTTTCCGTTAATCCAGACAGTGCAATCGCGTTGGCGCTATTACAAACTGTATTAATGAACTTTCGTTGTCTGTAGTGTTAATTGCAGTATCTCGTGACAGATTATTCAGGCTTCCTTGACAGGAAAACAGTGACTCGAGAGTGCTTGTTGAGTTTCAACAACTATGCATTAGACGCTTCTCCTTGAATTATGGAACAGTTTATTCAACAGTTATTATTTAGTATTAGATCGGCCTTTTGACATTTAGTGATTGATTTCTGAACAGTAGTATAGTAAAATCTGTATTAGCTAAACATTATCAATTTATCTGTTCTGATTTCACTATGTTGTGTAAGAAATAACTGAACAGTGTGAGTTGTGGATAATTTGTGTAAATAAAGTGCGAGTGATAAATTTTTGTGTTGCCAGCGTTATTTTAGAGATAGAACCCATAACAGTATAAAAATTACGAAACACAAATTTTAATAACCTTTTTTTAATGTGTATCGTTACATTACACAAAGCAGTAGCATAACAAACTACAGGGTCAGTCTAGGATGAAGAATGACCAATGATGTTTCTGGGAGAATTAGACTCTCAGTACAATAGTTACAAAAGTAATTTGTAATTTGGAGTAGTAGTCGTCCTCTAAAGATAAATTAAAGCAATATACATGGCTATTTATTCCAAAACGGGGGTTCAGGGTAATCTCCGAGAAATTTTTTGAAAATTACCTCTCTAAGGACACATTTCAAGTGATTCTATGGATTGATTCTTCTAACTCAACATTTCAACACACGTTATGGGTCAATGCAAATTTTATCTAGTTTTTGTATTATTGTCAATGGGAGATCGGACATTACTTGAAGCTTCTACTTTTCTATACTTGATCCCTCACTGCTCCTGATTGGGGTACCGTAGAGTACCATAGGTATTTATATAATAAAAAACATTTATTTCCAAAAAATTGAGGTGTACTCCTCGAAAACGTTTTTAAAATAACAATTCATACAAAACCACATTTTAGCGATTCCTGACATCTTCTTTGACTCTTGCCAAAAATTGTCTCACAATGGCCTTCAAAAATTCAATTTTTTTTTGTCTGGGGGGGGGGAAGTAATATACCCCTGATTCCTTCCCATAGTTACGCCACTGCACAAACTGTTAATGAAAAATTAAATTCACAAGAAAATTAAGTATATTATTCGCAATTGAAAAATTATTTTGTAATCAGCCAAAATCTCCCAAAAATTTTTTGAGGATCCAGGATCTGTGCTCTAGGGTGATTATCCGAGTGAATGTGAAGTAGTGCTAATAAAACAAGTCTGCTTTTTCTGCCATGGTAGTCCTCAGAACTGGCATCATTTTTAGACCAAGTACTGAAGTACACAATAATTTGCAATAGAAAATCAATTGTTGGTTAGGCATTGCTGTCTCATTTTCCTCCCTTGTCAGCAACTTTGAAAATTCCTTTATTTTCTTCTACTTTTTTATCCTTATTTTTTCTCTTTTTACCCTTTTTCGTATTTTGTAATTTTCATCTCTGTCCTACCAATAATTGATAGGACAATTTAGAATTGATAGTATAATTGATAGAAAAATTTATAGAATAATTGGTAGGACAGAGTTGAAATGATTTCTATCCTTCAACATATTGTCATCTCTTTTCCACTTCTTCACTGTTTTTTATTATTTTCATTCGTTAATAATACTACTTTTTACATTTTTCCTTCTTTTTTCTACTTTTCTCTCTCTCCCTTCCTCTTCTTCTTCTGCGTTTGGGGGGGGGGCCACTGCGTATACAAGAGGTCACTAATAATTAGATGATTGGAGGAGCATTTCATTTGCTTTCTTTTTTTCACACAAAAAATAGTAAAATCTTATAAAACACAACAAAAAAAAAATGTAAAAGACACCTTTCAGGGGAATCGACCTGCCAATTAAAAGAAAATCACCCACTTCTGGGCAATGTAGGCTAATGATTCCATCAAAATAGCAAGTACTAGTACTACTTGTACTAGCTACATATTGTAATAGTAGCTACACATATTGCAAGTTGTTAAGGAATTTTTTTCTAACATTAGTAGAGGGCAGTTTAGAAATTCAAGCCATTAAATAATTTACTTAGACCTTGTACTTAAGAAAATCGTTCAAAATTTTAATGTTCTAAATAACATTATTTTTGAACCCAGGGAGTTCCGAGCCCTTTCTAGAAGTATCTTTGGTAAGATATCATCATTATCATCTGGAATAATTGCAGTAATCAAAGGTGTTAAAGGGCTATTTCACATAATTTGAGGTTGACTTATATTAAAAAAAGGCATAGTTGGCTTTGTAATCATATTCATGTTTATAAAAAATTAAAGATAGCTTGAGACTGAACAGTTACTTGCAAAAATGCTTTATACTTGTTTAAATAAACTAATTCAAGTTTTTACAACCTTGGACAAAAAATATATTAGGTCAAATAAATTGAACTAATGGTATGGAGAATCACAGTACAATAGCAAAACACACACTATATGTACAAAATCTGTTACAGACACAATCACAAACTTGTTATTAGTCAGGAGCTGTCAGTATATAAGTATATTCCATATTATAACACCCCCCTTCAGTTTCTTTCCTCTGAGATAAAAATGAAATTATTAAACAGCTCCCACAGGCGGGTTAACTCAACAGTTTCGTCTAACTGGAACGAATCATGCATTTCAACAGAGGTTATGTCAGCAAATGTACAGCCATTACCATACGCAATACAGAATAACAAATAAAGAACTCTAAGGAGCCCTTCTACTAGATAATTACACAGTTCTGAAGCCGGCAGTACCATACTGGATAGATTTCGAATGCTTTTTAGGGTGATTCTTTGCGGCAATCTCAGAAACACTTTTTTTAACAGCTGTCATTTTGTCAACTTTGCCTTATCGGATAAACGTAGGGATGTTCCAATATTATCGATATTTTTGTTTCGATATCATCGATATTGTCGGTTGCGATATTATCGGATATCGATACATTTATGCCGATATCGACTTTCGATATTGCATTTTTCCACTTTCCATTTCCAGACTGGCTTTTCTGGTTGACAAGAACCAAAATTGAAAATATTTGAATCCACAAACATGGATTATTGATTAGGCCAGCATTATAAACAAGTCTGCAAAATATCAGAACTACCGGATTGGACACATGCTATTTTACTGGACTAAGCTAACCTATGGTTGCATTTCGATATCCCATCCAGTGAAATAATCGCATGAGTTTCGATACTGAATGGAAGTATCGATGCTGTCTTACTTATCAACACACCTGTTCTGTATCATCCGAATGATACAAAACAGCCGATAAAGTGGGGTGGTGGTATCCTTTAGGACGAACTAACAGTTTGATCGACCTACTGCCACCGCAGCCATAACTGCATAACCAAACCTAACCTAATCTGGCTAGATATGACTGAACCACCTTTGTTTACTAGGTTGGTCAAAACGACAGTCGTACAAATTGTGTCCTCCCGATAAAGTCGTACGTTGCGTTTCAACGACAAATTTACACTTCGAGGACTAGTACAACACAGTGAACACACAAAAATAATGATGTGTTAATAAAAACTGTTTTAGGAATGCTTAGGGTTAAAGGTACCGAATAAAAGCCTACGAATTTTTCAACTTTTTGTGGTCTCATGTTAAAGTATTTTTGATGGAATTTCAAATATCCTAATCATTTTGTTCACCACTAGGCTAAATAAATTAACAAATCACGTTTCAGCCTATGTGAGTAAATATTTATTTATTCTCTATTGAAATTTTGTTATAGCCTATGTTTTATTTTTCTGTTTATAATATTGTGAATTTAACAATAATATACTATATTTTGTTCACGATACGATTCCACATATAAATTAATGCTATAAAATGCTGTTTCATACTGACACTCTTGACACTGACACTGATACGCAAAACATTTGATACACAATTCCAATCGATGGTATGAAGTATAGATATTATCAAGTATCGAAGCTCGTGCAATTATTTTACTGGATGGGATATCGAACTGCAGCCTAACCTATGACTATACGGCAAACTTTTTATTAGCGAGAGGTACAAATTCATAAGTAACATAAAGTTACTTATAAATTAGTCAATGGACGCGATTCGTTGCTAGGGAGCCAGGTTTGTTTCCAAACAATCGTTGCTAGGTGTCTGTTTCCATGTTATTTATATGGGCGTAAAACAGTCTCAGATTTTTATCAAAAGTAATAAAATTACAAATTTCTAAGAGTTTTGAGTCCTTTTTTCATGTACCAGAATACCAGAGGATTGAGTATCAGGCTTTTTTCAGTAGTGATATTGGATATAGAACTATTTTCATAGTATTTTCTTCATAGGTTAGGCGTACAAGTTAGGTGTAGGCTACGAAGCATTATACGATTAGACTAAATAGCCAATTTATGGCCATCAAATTAGGGGAAAAAGTGAGATATTTTGGGGGATAAACCAAACACGGTAAAAAGTATAAAATACGATGGCAAATTAAAATATTTGGAAGGTGTAGTGCAAACAAGTATGTGCAACAGATCATACAATGTGAAGGTATGTAATAACCTATGACGCTAATGGGCGTATAAAACAGTGTCATAGATTTTCATCAATAAATAAAATTGCAAATTTTTAAGAGTGTTGGATGTATACCAACTGGACTATTACCATCTACCAACTCGATTCCTTATCATGTAAACTTGATTGGTGTATGGGGAACCATTCCAACTTCCATCACATCCTCTTTTTATAGGATTTAACAAATTTTAATATTAAACCAAATCTTTTGTATTTGCAGCTTGGCTAGCTACAATTTAGTCTGGTCTACCAATACTTTTTTGCACTCTGTTCATGCCACTAAGACTAATTGCAGCATTATTCTATAGTCTGTTCTATACAAGTTAAACAAGTGTTACCGGTATGATTGCTGGTAGGTACTGTGACTTTTGCACAACTTCATTATTATTATGCACATAATAGACCTGATGATTTGTGTGGTACAGGTAGCTGTAAATGCAATGTCTGCATTTACTAGTGGTTTTAGGTTGCTTACACAGTGGAGCATCCAATAATCGATGACAGTCACCAAAACAAAATCATTCACTTGCTGCGGAATGGTGGTATTCACACAGCTCAATCTGTTATACTCTATTAAACAGCATGAGTTTGATTTTGCGACAGTAATTGTTATCAAGTATTGGATGCTCCACGGTGCAAGTGAGCAGTGGTACTGTGCATACGTTGTCAGAACAGGCTCTGCGAATTTTGAAGCATAGGATATTAATTCAAACGGATAAGTAGTATTTTTGTTTATTATTATTAGTATTTATAATATCTTAATAATTTACATCATTAACTTGTCTAATATAAGTTAAAGTATTTAAATAAAAAGTCAAATTCTATTTTCGAGGTTAGGTGTACCGATATTGATAAATTTTCTTGTAATTAAATAGTCTCAAGTTGACAATTGTAATAAATTAAGTAATATTTCATTAAACATTTAACTAAAATCAATTGAAAACAATTTTTAGCTAGGAAAATGAGTCCAAACAAGGCATCTAAATCTAATTGTTTAACTAAAACTCAGGTAGCTACGCGATCTCAGCAATTATTAACAAAAAAATCTCCAACAGCTCTTAAAGCTACTGTAGATGTAGAAGAAAAGGTTGCTAAACTATTGAGTGATCACACCAAATTGAAAACAAAATTAGAAACATCACTAAAAAATTCTGAGGATGAACGAATAGGGTTAGTGGATCACATAAAATCTCTGGAAGTTATTGTAAAATTGCAGCAGGAAGACCATAAAACTGAAATACTAAATCTCACAAGTCAATGTAGGTCTATGTCAGAGGAAATCGAAATATTAAAATCAAAAATAAAATTGGCTAATGTAAGATCTGAACCTCTGATCAATACAAAAAAAGTAGAACCTAAATCAAATGGGGAAAAAATTAATAGAAATGGTCAAACAAAAACGTATAGTCAGGTTTTGCAAACAGCAACCAAAACTAAAGTAAGGGCAAATAACGATAGGAAAGGTAGAGTACTGCTCTTGACATCCAGTCATGGACGAGACTGTAGTGACCTACTAAATAAAAGATTAAAAAATAAGTATGAAGTTCAGAGCTTTTTCAAACCAAGTGCCCCTATAAACGCAATCGTAGTCAGCACAGGAACAAACTAAAGATTTTGGAAAAAACGATTTTCTAATAGTACTGGGTGGCTCAAACAATATAAATGAACCTAATCTAAAACATCTTCCTGAAATAAATGAGAAAATTAAAGAGATTGTGCCACTCAGCCAAAAAACTAATGTAATAATAAGTACAATTCCGTATAGGTTTGATAGGCCAGAGCTAAATGAAGCCATTAAGTCAACAAATAAATCAAATCATAATACAATCAACAGCCTAAAAAATAAGAATTCTAAGCAGTTGGGGATTTGTTTTCTAAATGAAAGGCTGAAAAAACAAAACTTCACTAATCATGGTCTACATCTAAATCAATCTGGCAAAGTAATATTTTGTAATAGGCTGGCAGAGCTGATTGAAAGTCGTTTGCAATCTACTGTCAATAATTCTCCTAAACAATCATCTAACGAACCTTTTTTAGTAAAGTGGCTCAAAACCGGGAAGGGAAACTAGTTTCAGATGATAAATTCATATCTTCAATTGTATTAGAAGACGTTAATCGATCGAATAATCAGGATAGCATTAGTGGAAGGAACTCTTGTAGCAATCTGATAGGCTCTCAAGATTCTAAGAGATTAAGTAAATCTACTTCAATATGCAAAAGCAACGATAAAGTAATAAGGGATGATAGGGAAGTACCGGTACTCACTGTGTTCCATCAGAATATTCAATACATTCGTAACAAAATAGATAGAATCGAAGTGTTTTTTAAAGAAGAGGCTCCTGATATAGCTATTTTCACAGAGCATGGTTTAAAAGAAGATGAATTGTCACAACTTAATATTCCAAACTATTCATTGAAAACGTCGTATTGCAGGACATCTCATCGAAGTGGGGGAGTAGCTATCTTCACTAAAAATGCTAAGAATATGCAAACATTTAATTTAGAATATGTAGAGAAATTTGCTGTGGAAATGGATTTAGAAGTTACTGGTTTGAGAGTAAAAATCGACAATAATTTCGAAGTAGCGGTGTTAGGTATTTACAGGTCACCAAATGGGGAATGGAACAATTTTTGTGAACTATTCAATAGGCTTTTAGAGATTACTACTACTCGTTTTACAAACGTTATTGTAGCGGGAGATTTCAATACAGACTTTGCAACACAGAATAAAATGACAGAAGATTTAAAGGATATTATATGCATGAATAACTTGGAAATAAAAGTTCATGAATATACCAGAGTCACAAGAACATCACAAACAATAATTGATAACATCCTTACTAATATAGATTACTCTAAAACAAGATTAGGCGGCTCGGAACTATCTGATCATGACTATCAAATCTTAGAGGTGGGGTTGCAAGGTCATAAATCAATTAAAAAGAGTAGATTAATGAAAGAAATTCAACAATGTGAACAGGGGAATATCGATTGTTTGAAGCAGAATCTGCTACAAGAAAACTGGAGTAGGGTTTACAATAGCAATAGTTTAAATAACAAATATGATAGTTTCATTAATATTTTAAGGTTTCATATTACTATGAGTTGTCCAGTTAAAAAAGTCCCTGTAAAGAACAAATTAGACAAGATTGAAGAGTGGATAACTGATGATATCCTTGCAGAAAGAAATAGGGTTAAAGATGCATATGATGAATTCAAACTATCTAGAAATATGTTAAGTGAAGATAATTACAAAGCTCTAAAGAAAAATTATACAAGACAAGTGAAAAGAGCGAAATGTAAGAAAACAGCTGAAATTTTGAATAATAGTGTGTACTTTAACACAGCAGTGTGGGATGTAATAAAAAAAAATAGGCAAGTAGCTCATGTAGATGCTTATACTAGTGTCCCCAGAATAATTAACGAAAATAACAAATATATTGATGATAGTGTAGACATTTGTAATTTCTTTAACAGATATTATCAACTGGTTGCTAAGGATCTTCAAAAATCTCTTAATACAGGTATTAGTGATGCAAACATGAGGAATACTGAGGGGATTCAGAACGAATTAAAATTCCACCCAGTATGCCAAGACGAGTTGTCAAATATCATTGATAGTTTAAATAATAAAAAAACTGTAGGAATGGATGGGGTATCCAGTAAAATTCTGAAAGAATGTAAAGATCAATTGTTAGACCCTTTGATTCATCTGATCAATCATTCATTAGAACAAGGTAGTTTTCCAGATAACTTAAAAGAGGGGAAGATCTTGCCAATCTTCAAAAGTGGTGATAGAGAAAAGGTAGAAAACTATAGGCCCATTAGTATTTTAAATGTAATAAGTAAAATTTTTGAAAGAGTAGTTCTAAATAGGTTACTTCTGCACCTTCAAGAAGCTAACTTTATCTGTGATGAACAGCATGGCTTCCAGAAAGGGAGATCAACAAAAACAGCCATAGTTTCTCTAGTTGAAAAACTAATAGATATAATAGATTCAGGTGATAAAGCTACTGCAATCTTCTTAGATCTGTCAAAGGCATTTGATTGTGTTAATCATAGAACTTTATTGGAAATACTGCAAAATGTAGGTGTAAATGGGGTTGAACTGAAATGGTTTGAATCATATCTTATTGGGAGAAAACAATGTGTAGAACTAACTACAGTAGTTGGTATAATAGTATAGTAAAGAATAAATCTAATAAATTAGAGGTGCAAGCTGGAGTGCCTCAGGGTACAATACTAGGTCCATTGCTTTTTTTGTTATATGTCAACCGTTTACCTAAAGAATTAATTAGTGGTGGAGCCCTCTTATTTGCTGATGATACATCACTCATTTTCAGCAATACCATTCTAGATAATTTAGAAATAAGTGCCCATATAGGTGTGCAGTCCATTGTCCAATTTTTAAATCAGTTGAAATTAACTATAAATAGTAAAAAATGCCAATACCTTCAATTCAAAAACAAACATAATTTAAATGAAGATAGGGCTATAAACGTGTTTGTAAACGATAATCAATTAGACCAGGAAGAAAAAATTGCATTTCTAGGAGTTATGTTGGATAGACGATTGACCTGGACTCCATACATTGAGAAAATATGTAGTAAAATTTCATCTGGGGTATTTGTCCTGCGACAGCTCGCTAGATTGAATGACAAAAAGTTACTTTTTACAGCTTACCATGGGCTCTTACTGTCACATATTAGGTATGCTATCTTAGTATGGGGTAGCCTAATTCATCAAAACAAAATCTTGATAGGGTGTTTAAGATCCAAAAGAAAGCGGTTAGGTGTATAGAAAGAGTAAATAGATTAGATTCATGTAGGCCGTTGTTCAAGAGACTTGGTCTCCTAACTGTACCCTGCTTATATGTGTATGAAGCTACTTTATATGTAAAAACGAATGATATTAACCAAAATCTTGATGTACATGATTATAATACAAGAAGCCGAGGAGATTATCACTTGGTGAGTCACAATAGTAGCTTATTCAAACAAAAACCTAGTTATATTGGTAGGAAATTCTACAACAAGCTACCGCAGTTTTTGAAGAGTCTTGAAAATATAGAAATATTTAAAAAACAATTGAAGAAATATTTAGTTGATAAAGCTTTTTATAGTGTACAAGAGTTCCTTTCACATCAAAATTGAGCCTCACCTCAACTAATTGAAGTAATTATGGTATCTAGTGTATAATATTGTTGATCTGACTTGTCTTATACTCCTTAACTGGAGTCTCCAAGACGTAATCTACAAAAAAAAAAAAAAAAAGGTGAATTGAAATGCGACTGCTAGAGTATGTAAAGTGCAGAATTCATAGTTATTTACATCAGCCTTGAAGAAATAGGCAACATAGTGTTAATTTTTACAAAGTATTATCAGGTTTCACAATATTCTACTCACCCATCTAGTTTCGTGACCGCTACTTTGGTGTCAAGGACCTTAAAAATGGCTGTTTGATTTTATTCTAATTATGAACATTTTCAACCAGTTATTTGAAGAACTCAGTTGAGTGTTGTTTTTTATGACATCCAGACTACATTTTCAACAAATCTATGCTATTTATTGATAGTCTCATTATTGAAAACCTCATTAATGTAAAACACTGCTGAATGATGTTTCACTTATATAACACTTACAATTTACTGAGAAATTGTAGGTTTCTATTAGTACTGTGTTAGTTATCTATTAATAAAGTTTTCAGGCGATGCTCTAAAAGGTGGAGTTTGTAGAAAATATTCTAGTGAGTTACGGTGCTTGCGCAGTGGAGCATCCAATACTCGATGATGGTCACCACTGCAAAATCAAACACATAATGCTCGAATACGCCAAACAGTGCAGCAGTGACTATCATCAAGTACTGGGTGCTCCACTGTGCAAGCACCGTAACTGACTAGAATATTTTGTTAATGTTGAAAGTTTAACAATCACTCAATTTTTTCTTAATTTTTCTATGAATACATAGATAATTGAAACAGTTCACACAACAAAATTAGGCTGCTCTGAAAAATTCGGTGTTGCCAGCAGATAATCACCAACCTCAATGCTCGAATTGACCATCTTACTTGATTGCTCCATCTTTGACCAGCAGAGCTGGATTGATTGCGTCATAGTGTTGGCGATAGCTAGCTAAGGTCGCCAAAGTTGTCCTCAAAGTACTCCTTTGATGAGTACTTAATACGCTCTACCAATGAGCCAGGCTTTAATTTTGGTTTTGTAGCTGTTGTTATCCAGGCACTTTACCGCAGCTGGCAGCCTATTGAACATCTCAATGGCCAGGTTGGGGAAACCACACTTGCCTAGTCTATGAGTCTATTACATAATATACTGGCACAGATACGTAGATGATGTTCTATTGCTATACAGAGGAAACAAAAGACAATGTGAACAACTTCGATCATACATAAACAAAATACATAAGAACACTCAATACACAGCTGAATATGAGAAAAACAATTCAATAAACTTCCTAGACCTCTCAATTACAAAGAACACAAACCAACAACACAGCTTCAACATCTACAGAAAACCAACAATGACAGATACCCTAATACACAGCACCTCCAATCATCCAACACAACACAAACACTCAGCATTCAGGTCAATGCTACACAGACTCAACAACACACCGCTATCCACCGACAGTTACCACACTGAACTATGTTATGTTCTTATGTTATGTTATGAAGGGACGGATTCAAAGATTCAAAGATCCTCACATGTCAACCGAAGCTTATTGTGTGTCCCTAGTACGTTAGTTGGGCAAACCAATACCTGTGCCCTTTACAAGATCCAGGAGTTTTTTCCCTATGCTAACGTCCCATTCATCACCTGGTTGTTTGCAGCCAAACAGAGCCCTTCTCCTTGCCCCGAGTCTCTCGCAATCCAGTATGATATGCTTGGCAGTCTCTTCAGACTGATTGCAAAGCCTACACATCTGACTTTCATTTCTGAGTCCAATTGTGTGGAGATGTTTCCTGAAGTGGCCATGTCCAGTTATCAGAGCAATCAACTGCTTGACCTGACCTCTACCCAGCCTCACCAGCCAGTTGGTGAAGTAGGAGCTTGTGTCTGCTAGCAGCCTTTTGCCAAGTGCTTGACCTAAGTGACCTTGCCATTGCTGGTGGTGTAAGTCCCTGGACCATTTGTTTATTGTGTGAAAGGCAGTTGTTTTGCTTATGCCACAGCTTGGCTCTGGACCAAAGAATGACATACTGGAACCCTGCTTAGCAAGCCCATCTGCACACTCATTGCCACCTATGCCTACATGACCAGGTACCCAACCAAGATGCACAGAGTTGCGTGTTGCGAGCTCGCTGAGTGTTTTGTGACACTCCCACACCAATTTTGACTTGATTTCATTAGAGTCAAGAGCCTTGAGGGCTGCCTGACAATCTGACAAGATTACTATATGCTTGTCACAATAGCGTCTGGCAATGCCTATGTTGGCACAAGCCATGATGCCCCAAATTTCTGCTTGAAAGATAGTACAGTATTGTCCCAGACTTGCACAGATTTCTGTTCTGGGTGATTCACTGTACACCCCATAGCCAGATTTTCCTTCAATGAGAGAGCCGTCTGTATACCAGACAAGGCTGCCTCTCCTGATATAGGGCCCTTCCTCAGACCTCCACTCTTCTCTAGAGCAGAATTTAACAGAAAAAGGTTTAGTGAAAACCATCTCCATACTCATGACATCTGAAGTCATTTCAAGCACAGGGCTGTGAGCAACAGCTTTGGTGATTGTGCAATGGCCTGTTCCAGACAGGCCTTCCCTCCATTGGCCTGTGACTTTCAATCGATAGGCTGATTTTCGTGCTTCTGCCTTGATTAAAATACCCAAGGGCAGTAAGCCAAGAGCAACTTCAAGAGTTGCTGATGGGCTGCTCCTGAAAGCTCCAGTGACTAGGAGTGTGCCCATCCTTTGTAAACTTGTGAGTTTGGCTGTGGCTGTAATCTGGTTCACCTTTGTCCACCAGACTAGTGATCCATATGTGACTTGAGGCCTTATTACTGCCTTGTACAGCCACAGCGCTATGTGAGGCTTGATCCCCCACATGGGCACACATCGTAAGCGTACTAAACAGAAAACCCATGAATATAAGACAGTTTCATGTAAAATTTGTGACTTATCTATGGGTGATGTATTTTTTCCACTATTTTTTTTTGTAATCTGCACAAAAAATACTGTTAAACCCACTAGCTAAATATGCAACAATTTTTTCATTGCAGACCTGTGTAATTGATGAGTTTACCTAAATCATAATTTAGGTTTGCAGTTATTATTACAGATTATTAATGATAAACGATCAAAACAAAGTGTATTTTCTGGGTCCAAAAGTACAATCTTATAAGCAACGTTTAGTAGTTTCCTGGATGTCTGTAGTAGTTTAGCTTATGAAGGAAAATATGCATGAAGTCGGCAATGGATACATTCTATTTCATAAACATTCTTCTTTCATTTGATTTTAGTTGTTTCCGTTCCTGCTACAATTAAGGCGAGACTTGCTTTTGAAGTAACATAGGCGATCAAAGGTTGGCTGAAAGATCGATCGTCGCGAACTCTGGGCGGCTTAAATTGGCAGCAGTGTAGTGAGTTAGTTGCATTGTTTATAATGGCTAGCATTGGGAAACTTATCATAAAAACAGGATTTAAAGAAGTCAATTGCGATTTTTTAAGGAAATCTAATCTAGAAAAAGGGAAGAACCTTGTAGAGAGTAATCATGTTTTTTATGTGGAGGAGTGCGAAGGTATAATACATGGAAAAGTGATGAGACACACTATTATTCTATCAAAATAGGCGTATATTTCAATCGATAACCCTATAGCGGCTTTCTTTTATTTGCGCAGCTAGTACAATAGTGACTTACACAGATTAATTTCAAAAGTACGCGCCCAACTGTACACCGGTGAGTGCTGTACTGCCGTCCCTGGGAACATATTATGTTGGTACACCGATCACGTGACTGGTTCGGTGCACCGTGCACCGAAAGAATTCTGGTGCACCAAACCAGATGCTCCCAGAACGTACATAATTTAGCACACGAATTAATGGGGGGAGTACCAACTGGACTACGACCAACTCGACTACTGACAAAATAAGCGGAAAAATGTCAGCTGTTGACCAACTCGCCACTAATGGAATGCGGAATTCACCAAGTTGGAATGTGTTTGAACTCGGAACTGTATGCAAAATCGGTGTTAGAATCTACCAGAGATATTATGCTTTATATTATACGTTGGTAGCATCAGTGCGTAATTGTTTTTCTATCTACTGAGCGTTATAACGGTTTAGTTTTATTGGTTAAGTTAATGTTCAAGTTATGAAATTATTAAGATTTTCGTAGTATTCTTTCAAATGGACTGAGTGTGCAACAGGCACAGAAGCACCATTTACCATTGTGAAGAAGTACAGCTTTTAAACTCCTTTTTGACGAATCAATGAAGTCTCCATATGTGATTTTGAACATTACCATGATTCCAGGTACATTGCTGCAGAGAACTAGGTCACCCTCTTGTGTGAAAAAAGGGACGAATTCCTTTTCTCTAAATTGGTACCTTGAAAATGAAACACCAGAGGCTAATATATTTCTTTCTTTAAGCCTAGACCCTAAAACTTCAGCTGAATCCTTTGGGAGGCCCAGATCTCGTACTAAATCGTCCAAGTCTGATTGAGAGAAATGTTTCGGGCCATTGGTACCTAGATCGTAGTTGTCATCACTATTGCTGCTACTATGTGACGTTTAGTCTAAATCATCTAAAATATTGTCTAGTGTATCAGGAGGTGAAGGAATAGGAAAGCCAGGTCCATGAGCAACACGGCGAATAGCCGAATGTATGTTGGTTGGGTATGAAATGACCTTCCTGTTTTTTTAATTGAAACCTTGCACTGAACAAGAACAAAAATGACAGTCATCACTGTGATTTTTAGGCTCTTTCCATATCATCCAAAACAAACTGATTTCTTCTTACCTTGAAACCATTGTCCCAGTTCTTCAACACTCACAGAACACACTATATGGGGAGCCCAAGATTTATCTTGGTCCCCTAATTAAACGCCAACATATGCAAAATACACCTTCTGAACAAAATTTTAAATAACAAACTCACATTGTTTAGTTGCCTGCTCATCATTGAAGATCCATAATTCAGAATAAATTGACCACTAACATTAGCTATAATATTCAAAAATCGTAAGCGTACTAAACAGAAAACCCATGAATATAAGACAGTTTCATGTAAAATTTGTGACTTATCTATGGGTGATGTATTTTTTCCACTATTTTTTTTGTAATCTGCACAAAAAATACTGTTAAACCCACTAGCTAAATATGCAACAATTTTTTCATTGCAGACCTGTGTAATTGATGAGTTTACCTAAATCATAATTTAGGTTTGCAGTTATTATTACAGATTATTAATGATAAACGATCAAAACAAAGTGTATTTTCTGGGTCCAATATAAGCAACGTTTAGTAGTTTCCTGGATGTCTGTAGTAGTTTATAGCTTATGAAGGAAAATATGCATGAAGTCGGCAATGGATACATTCTATTTCATAAACATTCTTCTTTCATTTAAGCATCTGTGGTGGTGGAAGTTTGCTTCCCCAATTCCATGTAGGAAGTACTTTCTCGGGCACTCTAGCTAAGTTATGGTCTATAGGCGATCTGGAGATCGACCGACAGCGCTCTGAACGGATGATCTTGCACTAACTTAGTGAGTCAAAATCTGATCGCCATTAATTCGGGTGTATACCAACTGGACTACGACCAACTGGACTACGATCTAAAAAAAAATCAGCTGTTGACCAACTCGCCACTAATGGAATGCGGAATTCACCGATTCATAAGAAATAGAATGAGGAATGCACCAACCTATAAGAGCATAAAATCCCTCTCAGTGATAATTATCAAATAATAATTCTACTGTTACTAATCAATATTGAATGATAGCATTTTTTTAGATTTGTGAGCTGAAACTCATTGATTGTTCACACAAAATCATTAATTCATTTGACTTTCTGAGACTTATTTCATAATTGAAATAATGTATCAGCAGAATTTTAATATATCGATCTATCTACCATATTATAAATTGAGAGTACATTCGCATTACTTTGTTTTACTCGAAATGGATGAAATTCATTATAATTATCATTTTTAAAATAAATAAAAGATAATGTGTGAGCTCTAGAGCGGTTTGAACAGTTTATTTAGCCTATGGTTGAACAGTGATTGATACGTTGGCACACTGAGCTGTGTGAACTGGCAAATTTGAAACTCAATTTTCAATGGTAATTTAAAACTATTACAGTATTAAAATTGAGTGGGACAATGCATTATTTGAATCATGAAATATGAAGCATTATGTTGTAACCACTCACTTTATAAACAGTTTGCATGATATTGAATCGTGCTTAAAATACTTGATGTTACTCGATAAACCAGCAATATTTTGTAATTTGTACGATCCATCTCTTATAACTACAAATCTTGTAGTTAACTTATTTCAACGTACTTGGATAACAATCTATGGTCCGGTACCATATCTATAGCTGAACATTGTACGTACCGTAATCTTTCAAGAATAATACATATTTCCAGTACATTTATAGTGTCTGATTCAGAACTAGAGAGTGAATAAAAAATGAAACCGTGTACAAACTAGAGTGAATAAAAAACTAGCAAAGCATTGTACATACTTGTATATGTGAGTTTATTGAAAAGACGATTGCAAACAATGTTTTACAACACATGATGCATTGAATAAATTTCAACATGAGTACATATAACTTATGCTCCTCATCTTGATAACATGTTTTTGTTCCAACCTAAGCCTTTACTGGACTAGCTGCAATACTTCCACACCAGCTCACATAATCACAACAAAGCAGACGGTGTTCATTGGTGGCCATCTCAAATTCCAGCTCCTTTACAAACTGTTTTTACAAAAATAGGAGTGCTATTTCGGTTTTTTCTACAACTGTATACTCTTTCACTAATACTAGTCTCAAGGAAGTTGTTTATTAGGAATTAGAAAGATTAAACTGTCAGTTGTAGTAAATGAAACCGTTTGAAATTATTGTATTCTCAGAGTGAATTTGTTGAATACAGCAATATTGATTTGTTATTTTTCATCTTCGTATAAAATGCGCCCAATAATTTTTGCTCACTCTTTAGATCAGAACAGTTATTCGCACGCGCAGGTTATATCAGTATTAGCGAGTGGAAGTGTAGATGCTACACAAAACTCTTGATTGTTATTGCAAGTAGGATTTATCAGTTCAATAGTCAAAATAGCTCCAACATCTGTTTAATGGTATGCTTAACAATCACAATATTGAAAAAAGTAATAACTCGGCTGAAAACGTTATCAAAAAATCCAATCACAGTTATTTATTTGATAAACAATTCAATCAAACATGACGATTGTAAATTATGATGGTACAAAAGTGGAATCACAGCTACTTCCATAGTTAAATTATAGGCTATTATATTAGCATTCCATGAATGCAATAAAAAGTAATTGAATGATATACCAAAGCATATTAATTTTAAACAGAATTTATTAATTTCGAATTCCTTTAATTGCTATTAATTAGTATATTTGTCAGTTTATTCAATTATTGGCAGTCACTTCAAACTAACTTATATTAATTTTATTGGAAGAGTTTGTAGCCAGGAATGGATAATTTAAGTAACAGATGTACTTAAACTCGTTGCCGACTCTGGACACCACTTGCTGCTATTTTCAATAAATGTTATGAGCAAGGATATTTTCCCAAACATTTTAAATCGGTTAAGATAAAACCACTGTTTAAATAAAGAGATCCCTCTAATCCAAACAATTTACAGACCAATCAGTCTCATTATTAATTTTGCTAAAATTATGGGGGAAATAGTTAAGAAAACAGTATTATAATATTCCAGTAAATATGAAATAATAAACAGAAACTAATTCGGCTTTCAAATCAATAAGAATACAGAAGAAACCATAATAAAATTCACAAAAATACTGTTTCTCTGAACCTAAACTCCAACATGAATTTTTTTTGTATTTCTCCATAATATAATAACAGAAAAGCTTTCTATACCTTCATGATTCCTTCTTCAAAAAACTAGAGGCAGACGGCTTTAGAGGAGTATTATTCTTGACCTCATTAAGAGCTATTCCTACAGGATAGAACACAATCACTTTCACAGAAAATGAAATTTTTCATTTCAACTTGCTAATAGGCTACTTCTATAATCTGAGCTTTTTCTGTTCAAGAATCACCTCATCTTTTAGTCTCAATATCTCTGAAGAAAAAAATAATGTTTAATTCGAACTCTAAGGCCATATATCTGACATGAAGCGATGAAGGGTATTCAACAGCTCATGCCTGAACTTCGTTGATAATTTATTTAACATACATGCTTAATCATGTTTCTTTTCAGGAAATTCCAATAAGAATGACTTGAAGACAGCTATTAAACCTAATGACAATTTAGAGTTTATCAATAACTGATAGTGTTTCTTTCCTAACGTCTCTGTCAATGGGTTCCAGCGTCACATAATGCCAAATTGCAACAAAATTTATGCCAAGTTTAGACGACGTCTGTCATCTACCTCATTATTGGAAACCTACGCTTTGTATAAAAGCGGTCTAATAAATTAAGCTGCATACACACAGAAGTTCACAGCTTTCAGCAAGTCTGCAATTAAAAAAAGTAACTTTTTGCAAACTGGTTGAGTTTTAAACAAAATTCTCATGTTGCAAACTGATGAGTTTCGTGTGTAACTGCAGGTACGTCCTCCACTCTCCACAAATTTAATAACACTAGCCATCCAAATAAAAAGTTTCAAACACTTTTTAAGCTCAAACTTGAGCTAGTTTGCATTTCTCTGTTTCAAACATTTCTGTAGAAAACAGGGACTGGAAAACTAGGTGACATGGTACGAATACTGTTGTCAATTCGTGTATTGAGGATGGCAATTCTCTACTTTCTAGCTGATGCAGTACCATTACATAATATTGAATTAGAATAGGAGTATGATGTAGACCACAACAGTAAATTGATATATTTATGTAATTATCAAATACACACACACATATATCTCAAATAATTATATATATATATATATATATATATATATATATATATATATATATATATATATACAGGGTGGGGGAAATGTTTGGAAACGGCTTAATATTTCATATACAAAGGTGATTTTGCGGTAGGTATGATTGAGGATCCTACTCAAATTGAAAATACTATTTTACTGTGACTTTAAAAATCTGGTCCGCCATCTTGGAACCGCCATTTTGAATGTAACTTTTTTTTTAAATAGGAAGGAGGGTCATGCGATACATGATTTCAATACGGAATTTTAAGACAAAATGAATGCCGAAAACCGCACATCGATATGTCAACCCGTTTCGGAGATATTTACATTATTAATCGATACCATGAAAAGCAGAAATGAAATAAATAAGTACATTAAAATCTTACCTATCAAATTTTTTGTTAATAGTGTTTGCTAATAAACATTAAAACCCAATTATTTTAATAAATGTTCAAACTGTTTTCCTTCAGCTGTTTGACAATGTGCTAATCTTAAATAATAGCCATCAAGCACATTTTGAATCATTTCGCGTGATGAACATCTGACTCTGGATATCATAATATCAACAATAATCATGATATCAACCTAAAATCATCTGTAATAATCCAACTGATTTAATGAATTCTTTTTCAATCATGAAGTAGTGAGTGTGTTTAAAGTCGTTCGCAATGGCATTTTTAAATGAAACCGCACATTTTGAATCATTTCGCGTGATGAACATCTGACTCTGGATATCATAATATCAACAATAATCATGATATCAACCTAAAATCATCTGTAATAATCCAACTGATTTAATGAATTCTTTTTCAATCATGAAGTAGTGAGTGTGTTTAAAGTCGTTCGCAATGGCATTTTTAAATGAAACCGCACATTTTGAATCATTTTGCGTGATGAACATCTGACTCTGGATATCATAATATCAACAATAATCATGATATCAACCTAAAATCATCTGTAATAATCCAACTGATTTAATGAATTCTTTTTCAATCATGAAGTAGTGAGTGTGTTTAAAGTCGTTCGCAATGGCATTTTTAAATGAAACCAAGAGAATAACTTTGTTAATGATGCGCGGCTATGGAGATAGAGTACGGTCTTACCAAGAAGTTTCTGATTTATTTAACGAAACATTTCCCAACAGAAATCCAATTAGTAAAAGTGTTGTTTTTAAGACAGTAAAGCGGTTTCAAGAAACGGGCAAAGTGACTGATCGTGCTCGCACTGGAAGAACAAATACTGCCACCAACAATGAAAAATCTTTAGAGGTAATGCAATCATTTGTTGAAGATCCGCATACATCAACTAGAAGCGTTGCCAAGGAACATGGTATGTCTACTCGTTCTGTCAGAAAAGTTCTTAAGGAATCTCATTTCCATCCGTTTAAGCTTCATGTATTACAAGAACTGAATGAGGATGATTTCGACCGCCGGGTAGAGTTTTGTGACATAATGATGAACAAGTATGACAATGATCCAAACTTCTTTAATAATGTAGTATTTTCGGATGAAGCTACGTTCATGCTTAACGGCAATGTAAATAAGCAAAACTATCGTTTCTGGACCGATGTCAACCCATACTGGATGAAGGAGGGTCATACACAGTATCCTGAAAAATTAAACGTATGGGCTGGTATGGTAAATGGTCACATTGTAGGACCATTTATTATCGAGAATAATTTAACAGGTGCCATTTACGAGAACATGTTAATAAATTTGATCGTTCCAGCCATCCAGAACATCAACGGACAAGAGTTACATAACTTGTGGTTTCAACAAGATGGGGCGCCCCCTCATTATGCATTAGGAGTGCGGGATATATTGAACCAAACATTTCCCCAACGCTGGATAGGTCGTAGAGGTGCAATAGAGTGGCCCGCTAGGTCACCTGACCTCTCTCCACTTGATTATTTCTTTTGGGGCTACATGAAAGACAATGTGTACAAAAAGAAACCAGCAACAATTAATGAACTGAGAGAATGTATAACTGAAGTGGCTAACAGAATTCCACGCGAAATGATTCAAAATGTGCTTGATGGCTATTATTTAAGATTAGCACATTGTCAAACAGCTGAAGGAAAACAGTTTGAACATTTATTAAAATAATTGGGTTTTAATGTTTATTAGCAAACACTATTAACAAAAAATTTGATAGGTAAGATTTTAATGTACTTATTTATTTCATTTCTGCTTTTCATGGTATCGATTAATAATGTAAATATCTCCGAAACGGGTTGACATATCGATGTGCGGTTTTCGGCATTCATTTTGTCTTAAAATTCTGTATTGAAATCATGTATCGCATGACCCCCTTCCTATTTAAAAAAAAAAGTTACATTCAAAATGGCGGTTCCAAGATGGCGGACCAGATTTTTAAAGTCACAGTAAAATAGTATTTTCAATTTGAGTAGGATCCTCAATCATACCTACCGCAAAATCACCTTTGTATATGAAATATTAAGCCGTTTCCAAACATTTCCCCCACCCTGTATATGTGTGTATGTGCCTTTGAGCGCATTATCTCACTTCCCAAGGAACGGATTACTTGAAAATTAAAAGCTAGAGTCCAAGTTTTTAAATTTTTGTCCAAGTTTTTTTGACAACACTTCAAAGTTGTTACATAACATTTTTCAGGTTTGTTTATCTTCAAAAAAATTAGCTCTGCGCATGCATAGACATGAGGAGTGATTGAATGTATTATTAGTTATCTGTGATGTTCATGACGAAATGCTTGATGAACTATCTAATATCAAAACTGACACTGTATTTCTATTTAGTTATCACTAACTTAAACTCCCAAATCATTCAGGTCGGCGCCGCTGATACACATTATTATTATTGTCATAATCATCATCATTTAGTTACATAATTTACACATTATATATAATTATAACAAGTAAGGAGCCGTCACCCTTCTTCTTTCACTCCATACCTCCGCTCACTCTGCTGCTTTAGCCTGCGCATGCAAAGAAACCATTTCATTAAGTTTGAGGAAGTTTAGCATTGACGTCAATTTCATGCAACCTGTCAATTGTGATGAGAAATATAATGTGTTATATTTATTCTGAATAAAAACAATAGAACTGATACATTTCAATAAGAGATTTATTCCAATAACGTATACATGTTATTCAACAAAACAAAATACATCATATAAGATTATATTGAATTATGACAAATTTGTAACTTATAAATCGTAGTTAGTTAGTCATGTTGAATCAACTTTCACAAACTAATATACTATATAATGATAATAATGGCCTTATAATTGACAAAATAGTATAAATATAATAATACGTTTGTTATAATAATATATAATAAAATGATAATATTAATAATAACCGATTTCATTTTTTCTAAAATAAGAATTTGTTGTTGGTAATAATAAAACATTTCAAACTTTTTATTAAGATATAAGTCAAGGTTTGCTTATTTTATGCAAAGCAACGATGTCGGGGTGTCCATGCAGTTTAAGATGAGTTATCAGGTCTGAAAAAAGAATATAAAAAATTAGAAACAAATTAACATTGTTTACAAGCAGAGCTGGCTCAAGGGTAAATTACTACCTGTGCGAATCATGGCTGGCACGCCCTTACTAGGGTGCTAGAAGAATCATTTGTAATTTATGGTACTCATATTTTTTGTAGTTTCATGTCAAAGTTCTTATGAGAAAGTTTTTATCTGAAATCAAAGAGTTGGAGTTTTATGGACATCTCACTAATTGTGGGTGTGGGGAATGACATGTCCCATACAGTCAATGACTGTCACATTGTTGAAATGCTGGATAAATGTTGGAGAAAATCGTAACTGAGTTAGCTGTTTGACAATGCTATGCCAGAAGAAAGGGTGGATTTCATTCCCAGAATTCATGTATCCTCAATAAAAAATTCACCCCTTCTATGTCTAATTAGGCTAGAGGAGCCGGCAATACCATAGAGTGATCTGCGGGAAAAAGATCATGATTTTTAGAACGAATCAAATTTCATAACAACAAGCAACGTATAGAAAAATGATAAAAGGTTTAATTTGAAACAGTTCATAAAAAATTAGTTTGGGGACAAAAAATTCAAAACTTTAAGATTATAATCGATCAATCCTACTTTGCAATATTGATAACTTCCAAGCATGTGTACCTCAAAATCTAAGAAATTATTATGATATCTTGAAGAATTTGTGTTCAAGTGAATGAACAGTGATTGTGATTAGCAAAATATAAATCAAGTAGTTAAAAATAAGAGTACAACATAATATACAAGCACTTCCAAAATCCTAACCTGGAATTTGGTTATGTGAGTCCTTATTGGATATTACTCAAGACAGATAAGCAAATATAGCCTACAGAAACTATATGAGTAAATGGCTTTCAGGTCTCATTTTATAATTTCCTTTTATAATTTTTATTAAAACAATAATTTCTCAAATTAATTATTTTGAAGCTGAAATACGTAGTCTTAGCTGCTATTAACTTATTATTGTTCATTATTTGTATGGTCGCTATCTCAATATGTTACATTGACAGTAGTTCGGAACCCACCTAAAATAGTAGGTCCACCATGTTCCCCATAACATGGCACAAACGGCGAGGTGGAACTACCCGTAAGGGTCTCCCCACCATTAAAAGCCATATGCTTATTATTATTATTATTACAGTAGTTAGCCGATAGTATGACATTCATTATTTCATAACCTAGTAATTGCAGGCTTTATTTAAATTGATTTTTCAATAGTATTTCTCAAAAGATACAGGTAATAATTTTCAATTTATGAACATAATTGTGTCTTACACTGACTCACAAGTTTGAAGTTCAACTCAAGATGTCATATAATAGAGTCAAATTTAAACAAAGTTTGATGGTTGATGTTAGAATTGATAGGACACAGTGTAGTGAAAAAATGAATCTTCTATATATATATATCACTTATTAAATCTACTGCATTATTTCTGAACCTTTATGTATGGTATTACATATTCTTCTGGATTTGGTAAGAATGCAATCAATTGGAGCATTCTAACCTCTTGGTTGTACCACATTCTCATGCCTGAGAACACAAGTGGCTGGAAACTAATTATCACAGTTTTTAGTTTTTGTGCAACCTCAAATGCAAGAACCAATTATAAGCAATTTTGGTAATTATTTAGTATCCGAACTTTTCGATTTTTCCAACAATTTTTTTTTTGTGACATCTACACACCCCACGAAGCAATAATCCGTTGAAATTTTTTGGGGGTCGCGTCTCTTACCCAAAAATTCAAATTTTCGAAAAAAAAAATTTTTTACGAAAATTTTATTTTTCATTTATAAAATTCATAATTTGCAAACATATTATGAACTCCCAACCATTAAACCATATAAATCAAATTAATAATCACATATCTGAAGAAAACTAAGCTTACTAACCTTTCAATACTTCGGGGGATACAACTCTGAATTGAACAGAAAAACTTCCCGGCAAAATGAATACCAGTCAACCACTGTTGCTGTCGAAATTCCCAGCTCTTCACAAATAAATGTTTGTCGGGGTGGCTTTAGGTGCAAAAGTATTGACACCAAATAGAAATATTTTTCTATTGGGAGTCTACAATTGTCCAAGAACGAGCCCACCCTTGCCGAGCCAGTAAAGCCACAAACCGCAGCCGCCTTCTTCCCAATTCGAATTTTCTTTTGACAACGAAATTTAAAATTTGATTTATTCACAATCAACTCCGCACCACACTTTAAACATACAGAAATCTCTTTAAAAACACCATGCCTGAACAAAAATTCAATCACGTCCTTTTCGCCAAGGCGTATAGATTCTAAAAATTTTAGTTTGCACTCTCTATCACACATCTCACGTAATGAATAAATATGAATGTATATCTTCCATGTGATCTAACAATAATTGTCGATCTGACCAAACACAAAATCTTTTCATTTCAAAAAAAACATATGTTATCAAACTATTATATTTTTGGATTGAATGGCTACTTCACCGACCTTGCTAAGCTCTAAACCAAACCTAACCTAACCTAGCCTAGTCTGGCAGTGTTACAGTGTGTTCATAGTATTCATACGCGGGAGAAAAATAGTTCCATCAGAAAACTCTAATTTAAATGCCAAATAAGTGTTGCCCCCACAAAATATCAGTGTATTATTACTTACTAGTGTGTTTTCAGTGTGTGGGGAAAAAATTGTTGGAAAAATCGAAAAGTTCGGATACTAAATAAATACCGCAATTTTTGTACCTTTGAAATATATTAGGTTCATATTTGACAAGAGAGCTCACCTGATACTTCATAGATTGTTCACAAGCTGTGAATGATGCTTGAATTATTGTTCCATTTCAATACACATTCCTTCCTAATTCATGATTTGATTTAATCAATCCTTCATCTTGCCTTTCAAATCGTCCGCCTTCAAATCACTCACATGTTCTGCAGTGTACCAACCGTCTGCCTTCCATAGTTCTTTGATTACTTGCTATGCTGACCTCGATTTATTGTGATTATTTGTGCCTGTTATTGTAGTGTTTTACTCATGTTTCTTTTATCCACATCCTTCTGTTTTGCTTTATTTCCTATTACAATTAGTTCTAAGTTTTAGTTTTGTGTATTTCAATTCCTCCTTGTGCTTGGGTTTGAAGTAATTATTTTTCGTGGTTGGTACTCTCGTTTCCTCCCGGCTTTGGGTGTTGGCTGTGGGTGTTGGCTCGCTTCCCTCGTAATGAATCCTGGCTGAATGTTTCTTCTAGTGAAAGTGGAATCCATCAGAAATTAATGCAACATAATGTAGTGAATCATTCAACTTTAAATGTGTCTTGTGCCTGGGTCAAAATGCGTGAGTTATTATCGAATTACTTGTGTGACCATTCTTTCAAAATTCTTCACGGCTGGTTGCAGTCATTCCACGTAACCTCAACTTTTGAGCATTACCTTAATGAATCATGAACTGATTTTTCATGCATCTTCTTAAATCATTTCAAGTTGAACTTTCTCTATCTGAAATACAATTATGATCTACGACAATGCACACATCTGCATTGTCTTCTTGAGCATTATTCAAACACAACTAATGCCCATGAACACTGTCTGTATAATTATGATTGTTTCAACTGGACTATCTACTGTGAACTCCATGAATGTGAACCATTCTAATCTATCTGCAACGTACTTATAACCTACAACAATGCACATATCTGCATTGATTTCTTGAGCATTATTCAAGCACAACTAATGCCCATGAACACCAACTGTACAATTATTATTGTTTCAACTGAACTATCTACTGTGAACTCCATGAATGTGAACCATTCTAATCTATCTGCAACGTTATTATGACCTACGACAATGCACACATCTGCATTGATTTCTTGAGCATTATTCAAACATAACTAATGCCATGAACACTAACTGTACAATTACAATTGTTTCAACTGAACCAACTATTGACTACATGAATGTGAATTATTCTAATCTATCTGAAATACTTATGACCTACGATAATGCACACATCTGCATTGATTTCTTGAGTATTATTCAAGCACAACTAATGCTCATGAATGCTATCTGTACAATTACAATTGTTTTAACTAAACCTACTGCTGTGACTACCTGATTGAGAATTCCATGAATGTGAATTATTCTAATCTATCTGAAATACTTATGACCTATGATAATGCACACATCTGCATTGATTTCTTGAGCATTATACAAATACAACTAATGCCCATAATTGTGAACTATACTAATTATATCATATAGGAACTGATTTAGTGCATAAATATCACTATTCACTTATTCATTGCATTTAGGCTAACCTCATCAATTCATAAGTACTGGCATGTTCATTGTTTTCATAAAAATAATTTGAATATCTATTTACCTTTGTATTCTATCTGATAAGTTTAACCGAACCAATTAGAGCATATGTACTTGAACCAACCACCTTGATTTTGATCTATTTTTTACTTCCTTGTTTTCCTTTCCACTTTAACAGTGGTGGTCCTCCGTCTCATTATTACTCTTGTAATTTCTCATCACCCTGTGTCAATTTATATTCAACGGGTGTTTTGAACCATGGAAATTCCATGATTCAATGCACTTAAAACCTTGATGGTTATGAGATTTTACATGTTTTGGTCAACTCCGGCCCGGATTTGTTTGAACAAGCACGGTTCAAAGTTCCAGTTTTCCTAGTTCAGTCCATTTCTCTCCATCCTGAATGCCTTACCAATGTCCTTATTCATTAACAAGCTCAAGGTGTAATAAGGTGGTTCTCTGTTGGTTGCCCTATTGTCATTAACTGTTTTTAATTGATTTTCATTGTATCGTATCTTTAAGTAATGTATATTGCATTGTGTCATATTGCTAGTTATAATAATCTTTTGTTGACTGACTTGACTTACTTGACAGTAATAACACATTTGACTGACTGACTATTCATTTCAACGCGGGCAGTAGTGACATACATTTATCTACTATTTCTCAATTTCAACTGTGACTATCACCACTACTACTATGGCTAAAAACATTCGTCGTTTTGAGGCAGCTAAGGAAGCTGCGGTGCAAGAGTTGCAAATTTTGCAACAACACTATGATAACTTTGAGGTTATTGACCTTCAAACTCATGAACACTTACTCATTATCAAGGGTGAACTGGAGAACATCAGATCTGCCTTTGATAATGCCCACACAAAGTTAATTGAACTTGATCATGATATCGATCGTGATGAACATTGGCAAACCAAATCACACTTTATCTCATTTGCTGCCACCCTCAATGCCAAGTTGAAGGCATTTACTAACAAACCTCTTGAAATTATACAAGCACAACCGTCCTCTGTCAATCCTGCTCCTAATGATCAGCTGAATGTTAGGTTACCTGAGATTCCTATTCCCAAGTTTCAAGGGAACTTCAATGAATGGTTACAGTTTCGTGACACATTTTCCAACATAATTATTGAAAATGGATCAATCAATGATGCAACCAAATTTTACTATTTGCGCCAAGCATTAGAAGGTGAAGCCTTGGCCTGTATCAGTAACATCCCTCCTGGTAATAATAATTTTCATATTGCTTGGAATCTACTAACTGATCGCTATGACAATACTCGTAGAATTGCATCTACACATATTTCGGCTCTGGATAATCCTCCTCAAATCGTCAAAAAATCTCCTCAAGATCTTCGATCATTTATTGATCATTGCAAGGGTCACATTACAGCACTGGAGTCACTGGCTCTTGATCTTGACGTGAAAGAAATGCTGTATGTTCACAGAATATTGTTACACCTAGATTCTTCTACATTATGTGATTGGGAAAGACATACCTCAGCTGACTCTCTACCAACATTGGCCAATTTATTTGATTTTCTTGAATCACGCTGCAAAATGTGGGAAAGACTAACAAGCAATGTAACTATCTATCAAACTCACCATGATAAGTCAAAAACTCATCCAATTTCCAAGCCTATTAACAAGGTGGTTCAAAATCAGTCAAGTAATAGCAGATCACCTCAACATAATTCATCATTTTCACAAATCCCTCCTTGTGCCTTCTGTAAGCAATCACATCCAGTTTTTAAATGTTCATCATTCTTAGGCTTATCACCAGCTGAAAGACTTACTGCAGTAAAACAGCACACTTTGTGTTTCAATTGTTTACGGCGTCATAGTTTGAATCATATTTGCTCTAACAGAAAATGTTTCCATTGTGGAAATCATCATCACACTTTGCTTCACCAATCCTTCAATCAACGGGAATCTAATTTCACTAATACAAATGCACCTAGAGTTAATACACTCAATGCTTCGGCTGATGTTGTGTGTACTAATTCTGGAAACTTGGATTCATCTCATGTATTTCAACCTACAAATGCTATGAATCAACACTCTCAACCCCTTGTATCACCCTCCTCTGATCCTAGATCTAATTCCAGTATCCAGCATAATCATACTGTCAATGCCAATACCTCTGTCACTCCTAAAAAAAAAATTTTTACTCCTGAACAAGAATCATTCATTACTTGCATTCTTCCTACTGCTCAGGTATTAGTTGCAGGTGCTGATGGAAACATTATTAGATGCACTGCACTTTTAGATAGTGGTGCAGACTGCAATCTCATAACTGAAAAACTTGCAAATCAACTGCAACTTCCTTTACTCAATGTTAGTACAAAAATTCAGGGCGTTTGTGAAGGTAATACCATGTCTTCTAGAGCTCACATAGTTGCCATCAACTCTCGGGGGATGCCAATTGGACCACATCCCTAAAATGTTTTGTTGTACCTCGTATCACTGCCAATATCCCTGGAAGCACATTGAACTTGGACAATCTGTCAATACCTGGATACATTGATCTTGCTGATCCTAACTTTCATATTTCAAAATGTGTGGATATCTTACTCAGTGCATCTGCTTATGCTTCATTATTAACCGAAGGTCAGATTCTACCTAATAATAACACTCCACTTCTTCAAAAAACCAAATTAGGTTGGGTTGTTTTTGGACCATGTGTGCAATCAGGCACTCCTGCAACTCAGGAGGTTGTCAACTCGCATTTTGTATCTTCAATCAGAGTCTCTGATCAACTTGAAAAATTTTGGAAGTTGGAAGAGCTTCCAAAATCAGTGCCTCATTCATCAGCTGATCAGTATGTTGAGCAACACTATCAGAAAAACACATTTCGTCAACCTGATGGTCGTTATGTGGTCTCCTTGCCTTTTAAACAGAACATTTCTTCACTAGGTCATTCACGCACTCAAGCATTAAAACGTTTTCAGTCATTAGAGAATAGATTATCACAAAATGCTGAATTGAACCAGCAATATCAAGAATTCATGCATGAATATATTGAGCTTGGTCATATGGCAGTTGCACCAAACATAAATAATGAAAAACCAGTGTTTTACATTCCTCATCATCCTGTTCTGAAGCCGGATTCTACAACCACAAAGCTCAGGGTAGTTTTTGATGCATCTGCAAAAACTTCTTCTCACTTGTCACTTAATGATACCTTATATGTAGGACCATCCATACAACCAGAGTTATTTGACATTACTCTTCGCTTTCGTTGCAATGAAATAGCAATGATTGCAGACATTACCAAAATGTACCGCCAGGTTCTGATCAATCCTAATGATTATGATTTTCAAAGAATATTTTGGAGAGAATCCAAAAATCATCCTGTCAGAGAATTTCACTTGAAAACAGTGACTTATGGTACTGCCCCTGCTGCATTTCTTGCAACCAGAACATTATGTCAGCTTGCTGATGATGAGGCTGCACACCTGCCTCAAGCTGCTCATGCACTCAAGAACGATTTCTATGTAGATGACCTCATCACCGGTTGTAATTCCTCAACTCGAGCTACCCAGTTAGCTGTTCAACTTCAATCTGTCTGCCAGCAAGGTGGATTTGAGCTCCGAAAGTGGTTATCCAATTCTCAGGATGTAATGAACTCCATACCCAACCATCTATTGGAAACAGCACTATCCAAACCTATCTCAGATGCCGATGACAATATTGCAAAAGCATTAGGCCTAATTTGGAATGCCTCTGCTGACACATTAACAATTTCTTCCAATTCACCAGATATGCTTCACATGACTTCTTTCTCTAAAAGAGAATTCCTTTCATGCATTGCTTCAATTTTTGATCCATTAGGACTCATATCTCCCATTGTCATATCAGCTAAAATGCTTTTTCAAAAACTATGGATTCTCAAATTAGGTTGGGATGATAAACTACCTGAGGATCTACTTGTTGATTGGTTGAAGATTCTTCACAATCTGCCTCTCATCTCCAAAATATCAATTCCTCGATTTGCCTTGTGCACTGGCAATATCAAAATCGAATTGCATGGATTCTGCGATGCCAGTATTCATGCCTATGGTGCTTGTATATACCTTCGCTCTGTCAATTCTGACAATCAAGTTAGTGTCAATCTCCTATGTTCAAAATCTAGAGTGGCGCCGCTTAAACCCATGTCAGTCCCTCGTCTTGAACTATGTGCAGCTGTACTTCTAAGTCGTTTAGTTGTTAAGGTTTTACATGCTCTAACTGTTACTATCTCTAATGTCTCACTGTGGACAGATTCCACCAATGTTTGTTCCTGGATAAAGTCACCACCACGTAAGGACATTTTTGTTGCCTTGCGTGTCACTGAGATTCAGGAATCTACTGCTAATTTCAATTGGCACCACGTTAGAACTTCTGTCAATCCAGCAGATTTGATATCTCGCGGAGTATCTCCTTCTGATTTGGCTCAAAACACATTGTGGTGGAATGGTCCACCTTGGCTTTCTACTATGGAATTATCCTCAGAGGTTTCTTCAGTTAATTGTGTATCTATGTTTAGCACTAAGAATGTCTTTTCAGCTCAATCAATGACTTTGTATTCCGTATTATCTTGTGTTTTTGATTCCTGTTCAACTTATTCAAAAATGATTCGATCCATTGCCTATGTATGTAGATTTATTCACAATATTCGCTTCAAACATGACAAGCATGTTGGCACTCTCACAACTGTTGAATTGTCCAAGGCAGAACTGTTGTTAGTTAAACTTGTTCAGGCTACCTCATTTGCTGATGAGTTGAAAACACTGAAATCCAATAATGAATTGTCAGGCAGGCAGTCATTAGCTTCACTTGTACCCTTCATAGATAATGATGGCCTACTTAGAGTAGGAGGCCGTTTGCAACAATCAGAACTACCATTTGATGCTAAGCACCAAATTCTACTCCCAGCGAAACATAAGTTCACCAAAGCATTGATCAATTCAACTCATCTGCATCTGCTTCATGCAAGCACACATCTTGTAATGTCTGACTTACGTCAAAGATTTTGGATTCCTTCAACTCGCAGAGTTGTTAGAGACACTCTTCGTAAATGCATACCTTGTCTCCGTTTCAAACCCACCCATATGCAGCAGCAAATGGGTCAACTTCCTCATTCTAGAATCACCATTGATCATCCGTTCATAAATTGTGGTGTCGATTATGCTGGGCCCATATCTCTACGTCTTGGTAACCCATGCTCTCGTACATTTGTAAAGGCATACCTTGCAATATTTGTTTGCATGGTCACACGAGCTGTCCACTGTGAAATAGTCACAGAGTTATCAACAAAGGCCTTCATTGCTGCTCTCTCTAGATTTGTAGCTCGCCGTGGACTTCCAAAATGCATTTTTTCTGACAATGGCACCAATTTTCAAGGTGCTAGCCGAGATTTGGCTAATGTCTATGAGTTCCTAGCACAACCAAAAACTCAAAAAACAATTCAAACTTTCACTTCGTCAATTCATATCAATTGGAGCTTCATCCCACCACGTTCTCCAAACTTTGGAGGGTTGTGGGAAGCAGCTGTTAAGAGCTTTAAAACCATTTTTCGAGTAACAACTTTAAACCAGATTCTCAATTTGGAGGAATTTATCACTTTGGCCACACAAATTGAGGCCATCCTTAATTCTTGGCCCATCATGCCTCTCACTGAAGATCCTCATGATCTAAACTTCTTATCACCTGGGCATTTCCTAATTGGACGTGCACTTACTGCTCTGCCACCTGATGTAAATACTGAACAGCCTTCCAATCAATTGAAGCGCTGGCAACGCATTCGCAGTATGACTTCTCAGCTATGGTCCAGATGGACTAAGGAATATCTCATCTCACTTCAAAGACGTTCCAAATGGGCTTCATCCACTGACAACATCAAGATTAACACCTTAGTTCTTATCCAGGAAGATAACACTTCTCCTGTTAACTGGAAACTTGGTTGAATCACACAACTATTTCCAGGCCCTGATGGTAAAGTGCGAGTCGTTACACTTCACACTTCTACAGGCAGTCTCAAACGTGCCATTTCGAGATTGATACCCTTGCCTATTGATGACCAGTAATGCATATTGGCATTCCACATAATTTTTTATTTTCTTTTCTTCTGCAATTCATCCTGAATCTCAGAACACGGGCAGCATATGTTCCATTTCAATACACATTCCTTCCTAATTCATGATTTGATTTAATCAATCCTTCATCTTGCCTTTCAAATCGTCCGCCTTCAAATCACTCACATGTTCTGCAGTGTACCAACCGTCTGCCTTCCATAGTTCTTTGATTACTTGCTATGCTGACCTCGATTTATTGTGATTATTTGTGCCTATTATTGTAGTGTTTTACTCATGTTTCTTTTATCCACATCCTTCTGTTTTGCTTTATTTCCTATTACAATTAGTTCTAAGTTTTAGTTTTGTGTATTTCAATTCCTCCTTGTGCTTGGGTTTGAAGTAATTATTTTTCGTGGTTGGTACTCTCGTTTCCTCCCGGCTTTGGGTGTTGGCTGTGGGTGTTGGCTCGCTTCCCTCGTAATGAATCCTGGCTGAATGTTTCTTCTAGTGAAAGTGGAATCCATCAGAAATTAATGCAACATAATGTAGTGAATCATTCAACTTTAAATGTGTCTTGTGCCTGGGTCAAAATGCGTGAGTTATTATCGAATTACTTGTGTGACTATTCTTTCAAAATTCTTCATGGCTGGTTGCAGTCATTCCACGTAACCTCAACTTTTGAGCATTACGTTAATGAATCATGAACTGATTTTTCATGCATCTTCTTAAATCATTTCAAGTTGAACTTTCTCTATCTGAAATACAATTATGATCTACGACAATGCACACATCTGCATTGTCTTCTTGAGCATTATTCAAACACAACTAATGCCCATGAACACTGTCTGTATAATTATGATTGTTTCAACTGAACTATCTACTGTGAACTCCATGAATGTGAACCATTCTAATCTATCTGCAACGTACTTATAACCTACGACAATGCACATATCTGCATTGATTTCTTGAGCATTATTCAAGCACAACTAATGCCCATGAACACCAACTGTACAATTATTATTGTTTCAACTGAACTATCTACTGTGAACTCCATGAATGTGAACCATTCTAATCTATCTGCAACGTAATTATGACCTACGACAATGCACACATCTGCATTGATTTCTTGAGCATTATTCAAACATAACTAATGCCATGAACACTAACTGTACAATTACAATTGTTTCAACTGAACCAACTATTGACTACATGAATGTGAATTATTCTAATCTATCTGAAATACTTATGACCTACGATAATGCACACATCTGCATTGATTTCTTGAGTATTATTCAAGCACAACTAATGCTCATGAATGCTATCTGTACAATTACAATTGTTTTAACTAAACCTACTGCTGTGACTACCTGATTGAGAATTCCATGAATGTGAATTATTCTAATCTATCTGAAATACTTATGACCTATGATAATGCACACATCTGCATTGATTTCTTGAGCATTATACAAATGCAACTAATGCCCATAATTGTGAACTATACTAATTATATCATATAGGAACTGATTTAGTGCATAAATATCACTATTCACTTATTCATTGCATTTAGGCTAACCTCATCAATTCATAAGTACTGGCATGTTCATTGTTTTCATAAAAATAATTTGAATATCTATTTACCTTTGTATTCTATCTGATAAGTTTAACCGAACCAATTAGAGCATATGTACTTGAACCAACCACCTTGATTTTGATCTATTTTTTACTTCCTTGTTTTCCTTTCCTCTTTAACAGTGGTGGTCCTCCGTCTCATTATTACTCTTGTAATTTCTCATCACCCTGTGTCAATTTATATTCAACGGGTGTTTTGAACCATGGAAATTCCATGATTCAATGCACTTAAAACCTTGATGGTTATGAGATTTTACAATTATAAATAAACAATAATCCACTTGCAATAACATTCAGTAACTAGTTCAGAAATGACAGTTCAGCCATCAGGTGTTATTCTCTGAAAAAATAAATAAATTAAAATGAATAATGTATTCTATTGTAGACCTGTTCAAATTATAAACACATGGAACATACACAATTATGTATATAATTATGACAGTACTTCATGCAACTAAAAGTTATGACAGGGATGAGAAACAAAATGTCTATGAATAAAGATATCTCTGATATGGAACGGTGCCATCATCCATTTACCAAATTGAGTCAGTTAATAAATAAAAAAATCGAACTAGTGTGAGTGAAATTTACAACTGATGATACTAAAGCTTGATTCATCCATGACAAAACACAATCAAGTAAAGATATAACAGGCATAGGCTAAGGTGACCAGACGTCCCGTTTTCAACAGGACAGTCCCGTTTTTGAGAGGCATGTTTTGTTGTCCCCACCATACTTGTCAGGACACCCCCATTTGTCCCGTTTTGGAAATATTAGTTACTAATATTCTACTTCATGAATAGTGTAGTAAAAGAATGATTATACCTTTTAGAAAATCAAAGGCTTTTATTAGCTAAATAGAACTGTAGTAGCATAAGCAGTGATGAGCAATATCGAACTGAATATTTATTTATTGCGTTGCTATGAGCTGGTTGCTATGGGCTCGTTAGTATGCAGATGTTGAATATCACCACATTCTTCCCCGTTGAATAAAGTATTTGAATTAGGTAGTGGTGCAAGATGCTGCAGACTCACTGTCGACTCCCGTCCATCTTTATGTCGTATGAAAGCATAGCTCGGGTTCGCTTGGAGTAATTCAACCTCTTTGACTAATGGATCACTCTTCCTTCTCCTTGCTGTTCTTTTCAGCCACACTGGACCCGGATTTGTGAGCCAAGTAGGCAATGATATCCCGTTGTCTGATCTGCGAGGATGTATAAACATATGTTCATGTGGCATCGCATTCGTTGAAGTGCACAAGAGTGAGCGTATGGAATGGAGTGCATTGGGGAGGATTGTTTCCCACTGGTCTGGTCGTAGATTGGGCGTTTTCACACACACCGACACGGCGCCGGCACGACACCGGCACCGGGCGCCGATATCGTCACGACATCGTTGAAGCATTTCACACTTACCGACACGGCATCTGGCTGTCGGTGAAGAACTAACCTTAATTTGCAGTGGGCGGCACAGTTCAAAACGGTACGATGGCTGATTACAACAGGAGGTTGTATTTGTTATATTTATTATATCTACGTAAAAGGCGCAGTCGTAATAGACAACTTTGGATTGACCCAATAATAATAGTTCGCTATTTGGATGGCTTGTATTACACCTTATTTGATAAGCTAGTGACAAACCTAACAAATTTTTTTAATTTTTTTCGTATGAGTACTGTTAGGAAACTTTTTACTATATATTAGTGAATTTAAGTGATGAAATGAAAAAACAAGACACTCGGACGAGATTGGCTTCTGTCTCTAAAGATTTTGTTCTTATTTTCTTCTATAGTTTTGTCCCATAAACAGGGCTCGGATTCGACTAATTCAATTAGGGTGACAACATCATACCTATCAGCCATCGTACTAGATAAGAGTAATATATAGTTATTACAGATGTAAAGAAGATAACAGCATAATACTTATTTTAATACCAGCAAGTATATTAATTTTAGTACCAGCAAGTACAGTAAAGATTTTTCATGAATTTATTTACTATTGATGAAATATTGATGATGGGGAATCAACAAAATCAGGAGAAAGATAAGAAAAATTTAGAACATGATATGTAGGATACATAATATATAAGATAGACAGATAGACAAAAATCAGTTGAAAATGAAATTGACAATTTCATCATTATTCGAGACTATCCATTCATCCAACTCATTTCTTGAACCACGATTGAGTTTTCCATTAATGAGATTTATATAATATGTATATTATAATTTATATAATATTCCATTAATAGATTTCCAATAATTATATGTCATGGAAATAGAATGTCACCATTATAAGTTTTCGATCGTAATTCAACTTCGTTTCTGAACTGCAAAAAATGATGCATTATTTTGAAATAGCTTATAATTATCATAATTAACACAAAATAAAAAATGGAAAGCAGACGTATCAAAGTTATATTTGTGTGTTATTCAACCAGCAGGAAAAAGAAGTTCTTCAACACCATATTACAATATATTCGTAATATTGTATGGTCGCGGGCTCCGACAGCCAGTGCCACCTAATAACGGCAATAGCACATTTACTAGTACTAGGTGGCACTGCGCACTGGGTTTGCATTGGTCAATCTCGTGGAGCTTCTCCCGTTAAGACGACTCTACTGTACCAGATGTTTTTTTTTCAGTACCTAACCTCAAACTGTTGACAAAATGACCAAATTCTGTTCAAAACTATGGACGACACACAAGTGTCGGCACCGGCACCGGCGGGAGCAATGCTGCCAATGACATGCCGGCGCCGGCAGCCGGCTGCCGGTGCCGTGTCGGTGAATGTGAAAGCTGTTCCATTTGGCAGCATTGTATCTCAACCCCCACGACACCGGGACGACATCTTGCCGGTGTCGTGCCGGCGCCGTGTCAGTGTGTGTTAAAACGGCCATTGGGCGTTTTCACACACACCGACACGGCGCCGGCACGACACCGGCACCGGGCACCGATATCGTCACGACATCGGTGAAGCATTTCACACTTACCGACACTGCATCTGGCTGTCGGTGAAGAACTAACCTTATTTTGCAGTGAGCGGCACAGTTCAAAACGGTATGATGGCTGATTACAACAGGAGGTTGCATTTGTTATATTTATTATATCTACGACGTAAAAGGCGCAGTCGTAATAGACAACTTTGGATTGACCCAATAATAAAAGTTCGCTATTTGGATGGCTTGTATTACACCTTATTTGATAAGCTAGTGACAAACCCAACAAATTTTTTTAATTTTTATCGTATGAGTACTGTAAGGAAACTTTTGACTATATATTAGTGAATTTAAGTGATGAAATCAAAAAACAAGACACTTGGATGAGATTGGCTCCTGTCTCTAAAGATTTTGTTCTTATTTTCTTCTATAGTTTTGTCCCATAAACAGGGATCGGATTCAACTAATTCAATTAGGGTGACAACATCATACCTATCAGCCATCGCACTGTACCAGACGTTTTTTTTCAGTACCTAACCTCAAACTGTTGACAAAATGACCAAATTCTGTTCAAAACTATGGATGACACACAAGTGTCGGCGCCGGCACCAGCGGGAGCGATGCTGCCAACGACATGCCGGCGCCGGCAGCCGGCTGCCGGTGCCGTGTCGGTGAATGTGAAAGATGTTCCATTTGGCAGCATTGTATCTCAACCCCCACGACACCGGGACGACATCTTGCCGGTGTCGTGCCGGCGCCGTGTCGGTGTGTGTGAAAATGGCCAATAAGTGATCGCAGCGCTATAGAGTTACCGACTTCCATATGGTTCCTATGTATCGTTCCGCCTGGCCATTCCCTGCCGGATTGTAGGGGGTAGTCCTGCTCGTAGCAATTCCTTTGGAGACAAGGAAATCCTGTAGTTCCGCTGATAAAAAAGATGTACCCAGTCGGAATGGATGTAAGAAGGGAATCCAAAGATGATGAATAGATGTTCCAAGCACTTGATTACAGTTTTAGCTGTCATATCAGGACATGGATAAGCCCAAGGAAATCGAGAATATTCGTCAATGATAATTAAAATGTATTTATTTCATGTAGATGAGGATAAAGGGCCTTTAAAATCTATACTCAATCTTTCCATGGGTCTTGTAGCTTTAATTACGTGTCCTGAAGAACGATAAAAATGTGGCTTTAATTCAGAGCAGATTCTACACTTTGAACAGACAGTACGGACATCATCTACTGAGAAAGGTAGGTTTTTTGTTTTAACCCAATGGTATAGTCTTGAGACTCCTGGGTGACAAAGTTGGTTGTGGTAAGTTTCCAGTTTTCTAATATCTGGATTGTTACAGCCAACAGCTGAACAAATTCACGATAAAGCATCAGCAGGAATGTTATCCTTTCCAGGTCGGTAAATAATATCAAATTTAAAACAGTATAGTTCAAGTCGCCAACGCAAAATCTTTTCATTTTTTATTTTACTTGATGCTTTGGAACTGAACATGAAAGAAATAGATTTTTGATCAGTTATAAGAGTAAAATGGCGGCCTGTCAGGTAGTGTCGCCATTTTCGTATTGATTCAATGATTGCTTGGGCTTCTTTTTCAATAGAAGAATATTTGAGTTCACTATGATTGAGGGTTCGTGAAAAAAATGCAACAGGCTGTCCATGTTGTGACAGAGTACCGGTACCTCCGATAGCATTATTTGATGCATCTGTCTCAACAGTAAATGGACTGTCTTCATCCACATGTAATAGAACCGAAGAAGCAATCTCTTTTTTTAAGGATTGAAACGCGATTTCAGCATCTGGACTTAGAGGGAACGAGGATGTATGAACGAGTGGATGAATTTTTTGTGAAAAATTTTTAATCCACTTAGAGTAATGTGCTAGCATTCCGAGAGCTCTTTTTAGGGTTTTTCCATTGGATGGAATTGGATACTTCAAGAGAGCAGTTAATCGATCCAGATCTGGTTTGATTGTACCTCCTTCAATTAGGTATCCAAGATAGTTTAAAGAGGTTTTAGAGAAATTACATTTTTCTTTGTTCAATGTTAGTCCATACTTCATTGCAGTGTCAAGGAACCTTTGGAGGTTAACATCATGTTCTTCTTGGTTCCGCCCACAAATTGTGACGTCATCTAAGTAAGCAAATGTATCTGTTAGTTTTTCTGTTTGAATGATGGAATTTATAATTCTTTGGAAAGCAGCGACACCGTTGGTGATTCTTGTGAACTGGTATAATTTTCCATCAGCTTCAAAAGCTGTAAAAGGTTTTTCAGATTCAAGGATGGGCACTTGGTGATAAGCACTTTTCAAATCAATACTGCTAAAAAATTTGTACTTAGACACTGTGTTCACCAAATCTTCTATTCTTGGCAGAGGGAATGCATCAAGTAGGGTATAACGATTTATTGTTTGTGAATAGTCAATTACTAGGCGTTGTTTTCGATTTTCAGCTTTTATAACAAAAGCCTGTGCACGCCAAGGAGAATTGCTTGGTTCTATTATTCCATCAGATAAGAGTTTATGTAATTCATTTTGTACAAACATTTTATCAGTCTGAGAAATTCGTCTGGATTTTGTTGCTATTGGAGAGCAATTTGGTGTAAGATTATGAAAGAGAGAGCAAGGCTCTACTTTGGCTGGAAGGAGAGCACATATCTGAAGTGCTGGCCTGTCTCCCTCAAAAGCAATGTTTACTGTTGAGTGTTTTTTTAAAATATCTACTCCCAGGATTATGTCTGTACATAGTTCTTTCATAACAAGCAATGTCACATCCTTATAAGTTTCTTCATTCAGTTGAATTGTAGTTACTACACAGGTTGTAATATCAGTACTGTGTAGTTTCGAAGCTAGGCCAACAGTAACTGTATTTGCTGGAATTAAAGGTATGCCAGAGCGAATAGCAAAAAACTTGTCAATAAAGCTTACTGTACTTCCAGTGTCTATTAATGCATTAGCAGCATTACCGTTGATAAGGATTGAGATAATAGTTTTATTTTGAGAGTTTGGTACAGATGCTATAGTTGATACAAAGTTGGGTTGATTATGTGATTCAGATGTAGAGATAAAATTGGATAGAGCAGTAATTTTCTTATTAGATTGACTTGATCGATAAAGTTTGGCAAAATGACCTGTTTTCCCACATTTATTGCAATTAATTAATCTGGCTGGACAATCAGCACGATTATGTCGCTTAGAATTTCCACAGAAGTAACACGACCACTGTGGTTTAATAGCTGCTACTGAGTCGGATTTAATTTTTACTGATTCAAAGTTCATTTCAGTTTCATCAACTACTTTACTTGTAACAAGCGCATTAACATCCAAAACATTATGTTCGTAAGATTTATTGAAGATTTCGGCTGCTTCCATTAAACGTGATTGATCTAAAGCTTCTGTCAATGATAGTGAGCGTTTCTCTAATAATCGTTGCCGAATCTCTGAAGAATGGAGTCCTGATATCAATGCATCTCTGATATGGTCATTTCTATTTTCATCATATAGGTTTTTTCATTTATTGAAAATTATTATTGCTCTAAATAATCTAAAAGCTAAACTTAAGTTCTAATTACAATAAATTGAACCTTAGCTCCAAAATCCCTCAATATTATAAACGGACTTTATTATTCTTCGGTCATCTTTGAATGGTGAACATTGATGGCATGACATTAAAAACTACAGTTCAGTTGTCCTGTTTTGGGGTTTCAAAAATCTGGTCACCTTGGGCATAGCCCACTACTGCTTTCTTTACAAATTTTTAAATGAAAAAATAAATTTTTATGTCAAATTTCATAAGGTTGTCACATAATCGCCTCATTCATATTCACTTGAACATGTGTGAATCAACCTGCAGTTTTTCAGCTGTGAGGCCCGTTTTATACAGACAGAAAAACGCAGCAGGAACATGAAAAAAATTGATTATGCTCTGCCTATGTTGTCTACAGCCCGCACTACTGTATACGAGCACTTTTTTTCGGCGCCGAATTTTATGCTTTGAAATGCTCTCATATACTTTGTTATATTTATGTAGAATTCTAATAATGTTGGCGCACCATGAGAATATATTTTGCCAAGAAGTGGACAGAGAAATTTAGTGGGAGAAATGTCCAGACCTGCCATACCTAGACATATAAATTCTGTCATGTGTAGCAAATACTATCACGGGTTGTGCAAAGGACTCAGAGTTGGCAACACTGCTATTACACTAACATAGTCAGCAAAGGAAGCAATCGTGCATGCATACTAGCTATTTCCCCTTTCATGCCACTGACAATCCAGAGACATTCTCATGGTGCGGTGACATTAACAATGATTGTCATTACATTGGAATAACTATTATCTGTAATGTAGCCTACAATAATTTTGTGGGTCAATTATTATTATTAATTCCAAGGGGTGAGCACACATAGGTGTACCCACACAAGGGCATTCAAGGTATAGTAGAAACAATTAGTCTGGGCGCGCGGCCTTTTGGTAGTCAGCGAAGGCGCGGGGTGGAGAGGGGAGTGTTTATCGCTCATTTCTAAAAAAAATTGTCTTCAAGGTCACCATTTCAGCCGTCAGTGGAGCGTAGAAAGCAGTGGAGTGAGTGAACCAACTTTTACAGGACGGCCAGTAGTGACAGAGCGTAGTGTGAGAGCCATGCGCCCAGAGTAATTGTTTCCACTGTAGATTGAGGAGCGCCAGTATAGCAGAACAAAAAGCTTTTGATGAAACACACATAATGTACAAGCATAAACTGAAAAAATTATAGCTTTGTAATAAACGATCTTGAAAACATTTTTCACTACAACTCATGATTGAAACCAAGGTAATCAGAAGACAAGGTAGTGTTCAACAGCATGATGCGCAGTAGCAAGTTGCAGCCAGCTGATGCACTGACATCATGCACGATTTCGCCTATCTTTTACATGATAAATTGCATAACTTTATAAGTCTTTTTCTCAAAATATATATGATCTTCAAGAAACTTGGACGTCTCCTATGGTTTATGATAATATATTCAACTGTTGACCTACGGTATTTTTAATATGATCATACAATTACCTATTCAATTCAGATCACTCGATAATGTTATAGCATGTACATAATACAAGGATTGTAGTTCTCGGGTATATAAGTTATTTTATTCATATTCAAATTAATTTATAAGTACCGTAGAAAATTAAATATTCATTTTTTCAAGAAAATTGTTTGGAGAAATAGGTATGCAATTCCAGTAAGCACATAATATTTAGTTGAAGGTCAATTATTTTATTATGGTTAACTGAATATATTTTTCTCCAATCAGTTTCAACGCTCTTCCAATTACAGAAGACGAGTATACTGTTGAAAGTATTGGAGGAAAACAGCATCATGTAGACAATATATAAATTATTACAATAAAAAATTCACACAATTCAATTCCATTAAACATTGAATATTTAACCTTCCACAGTACTTGTAAATTAATTGAAGTGCGTTTGAAGACATAAAATAACTTAAATACCTGAGAAGTACAATCCTTGAAGTTATGTGCATGCTATAACATTAACAAGAGTGCTCTGAACTAAATAATTGTATGATCATATCAAAAATGCCGTAGATTAACACTTACATTTATAACATAAACCTAAGGAGACATCCAAGTTTCTTGAAAATCATATATATTTTGAGATAGACTTATAAAGTTATGCAATTCAACATGTAAATTATAGGTAAAATCGTGAAAAGACATCCAAATGACGTCACTTCATCAGCTGATAAGGCTCAACAGATGAGTGGAGATGTGCGAGAACACTACCTTGTTTACTAATTACCTTGATTGAAACAATATAATTTAGCATATTTATAATATAATATTATTATAAGGACGCCTCAGCCAGAATGAAAAAATATTGGGCTGAGAAGAGGGAAAAAGCTAAGGAAGCCAGAAGAAAGTAATAACTGGTCTTGCGGGTTCCAAAGATGAACCAAACGAAAAAAATATTACTTCTATGACTATAACATCAAAGAAATATTATCTTCTTCTTATTCTTAAGTTCACCTAATTGGTCAAAGCGGCACATAACCAGCTCTGGGTAACCGATGTCAGGTCTGGCATAATTAGCCTACAATGCATCATGATTTCAAAAATAGGGTGGGTGAAAGCGCTCTATATCATAAAATGATCAGTCTGGTAAACGACAATTGTTGGTTACTCGACTGCCAGTTATGTATGAAACTATCCTATTTGAACAAAACTGAAATGAAGACATCAATGAATGCTCCTTTTAGTTTGATATTGTGCCGATCCTTGCGAAAATTGGATAGGACTACCACTGAATGATGCGCTTTTATTAAAAAAAATTAAATCGGTTCAATAGTACCCCAATAATTGATGAACAACCATGAAAAAACATGCCTAATTGAGAGCCTCCTCCTGTTTAGAAGTTTGTTAAAAATTGAAAAAAAAAAAATAGCTTGGTTTCTTTCATATAGCGCTTGTGACCAGAGGGTTGCATGTGAACAAACAGGTGTATTGGTTATGAATGCACGCTCCACTGCACACCTGCCATAAAAAATTTGAGACGCTTCAACTACCATTGTTCTTTATGAATACTCATATTATATGAATTTTGATCGATACTTTTCGAATATAGTATACTCGACAGTATATGTTTACAGACGGTTGCTCGTAGACAAACCATAGTTACATGATCGTGAATGGTTGCTATGGTGATGGCGAATTCTGTCATTTCCTAAGCTCCAGATGAAGCTAACAAAAAGTTCTAAAAAAGAAGAAAACATACCAACATGGCATTATCAAGCACTGATGGAAGAAAGCTGCACAGGCAGAGTCAAGTGATTAGAAGGAGCTACATACCATTCAAAATTCATACACCAAATACAGTTAGGTTGGCCAACAGACTCTTCAACCTTTGACGGAAACAAGCAGCAGACAGACCTCGTGCTGAAACAGGAATTTTCTTAGTTTCATTGCCAAAAAAGTTGAGCTTGCTCGAGCTGTACTGAGCTGCAAGTAGGGTAAATCTATCAATCATTTGAAAAGTAATTAGGCTACTGTAATCACAATTTTTTTTTAGTGAATAGTATAGTCAAGTTTAATTGACAAAAATTCATGAAAGAATTTTTCAACTCCCTGTTTGCCTACTCATTTATAATATACCTCCAAACATCTACATAATGGTACTGGTACTGTGTTTCCAGTAAGGTAAACGTACTAATTATTAGCCACCTACCTAATATTGACCCCTTTCACTTTCAACTTCGAAAATCGGGGTTGCACTTCCGTATTTAGTCTAGTGACATAATCGGCTGAAAATCGATAAGGTAACTTAGTCGATATATTCCAAATCCAAACCTAACCGATCGACTCTCAGTCAATTATTTCGGTGGATCAGATACGGAAATGCAGCCCCAGAGCCGTCTAAGCTAAGCATCGCCGCCACTATCAGCGACAAAAATACTTTGCAAATAATGCCACCACCAATATAAAGGTAGATAGATATTCTAACAGATGATTTACTTTAGATTAATAACTGTAACTTATGCAATGAATTCAGGTATGAAAGTTGTTGACAAGCAATTTAATGAATTATATGCATAAATTTGACTACTTACCGTAGTTTAAAAGTGATGTAAAAGAGCTCTGGATAACAGTTCAACAATTAGAGCGATCGGGCTATTTCACTAGATAGAAATTCAAATTACTATAGGTGGATCGGCCATAAGAATACATGTAAGCTGATGCCATTCTCGAGGCGATCCACCGATATTTATTTATTAAGTAATCTACGTTATTAGATTAAGTTTGTTCTTAATAAGCTCAGCTACTCTGACCATAAATGGACCATTTTTGGGGATTTGAAAGTTATTTCCATGTTACTAGGTCAACAAAGTGGTTATACAAAGTTTCCATGTTTCCTTTGTGAGTGGGACAGCCGTGATAGAAAACAACACTATGTCAAGCAGATGTGGCTGATCAGAAAGGTTCTTATTTCTGGAGTTAAGAATGTTGAAAGACAAAGTTTAGTGAATCCTAAAAATATTTTACTTCCACCACTTCATATCAAATTGGGGCTAAGCATTAAACAAAGAAGGAGAGTGCTTCAAGTATCTTTGTGAACAGTTTCCAGGTCTATCCGATGCTAAGCTAAAAGAGGGTATCTTTGTTGGGCCCAACAGAAAACTTTTAAAAGATGAACGTTTTATCACTAAAATGGAAATAGAAGAAAAAATGCCTGGAATTCATTTGAATTTGTTGTAACAGGCTTTCTTAGAAACAAAAAAGAGCCAAACTAGAAAACTTTGATTAATAAATTGTTACAAAACTACAATATTTTGGGCTGCATAATGAGTGTCAAAATTCATTTCCTTCATTCTCATCTGGACTACTTTCAAGAAAATCTTGGGGCTGTAAGTGAAGAACAAGAAGAACGTTTTCATCAAGATATAAGATATAAAAGAAATGGAGTGCAGATACCAGGGTCGATGGAATGTCAAACGTGATAGCAGACTACTGTTAAATGTTAAAAAGGAAAAATTCACAAGAACACAGCTGAAAAAGTATAAAAAGAAGTAATATAAACTTAAAAAAAAACACTTTTAAATGGAAATTAACTCACGTTATGGCGTGACGGCCGTTTCGCTCTGTTGTCTAGAGCATCGTCAGACGACCCACAGTACACTGACTTAAGGTATGAGTTTGTGGGTTATGTATGTTGGAATGGTGTTGGGGCGGGGGGATGAGTAGGCGGGAGGTTTGAAATTGGGATTATTATGTCAAATAGAGTATGTGAGAAGAAGTTGAGTTGATCATTTAAAATGTTGTCAGGTTGTTGCTTTGCATGTTTGTAAATCTCATATTGTTCTAAAACATTGAGTTTCTGGCTTTTGTGAGTGAAGTGTAGTGTGTCTAAATTAGTGTCAATGTCTGTATAACTGTGGCCTGTTGAAATGATGTGTTCAGCAAAAGTGGAATGTGTGTTTGGGTGTGAGATGGCTCTAGTGTGTTCTTTGAATCTAGTGGTGAATGTCCTGCCAGTTTGTCCTATGTAGAACTTGTTGCAGGCAGTCATCACATTTCAATTTGTAAATTCCAGATCTGTTGTACTTGTTTTGAGATGTTGTCTGAGAATGCAGGTGTTTTTTGAGTGAATTAGTTGTTCTGTAAGCTATTTTATATTTGAGTTTCCTGAATGAAGCTGCTATTTTATGAGTTTTGTTGTTGAGGTAAGTAAGTGTAATGAATGTATGGGGGTTGTCATTCTGTTTGTTGCTGATGTGAGTGATTGGTTATGTTGATATTCTGTGCAGTAGTTTGTCTATTAGTGTGTGTTTGTAACCATTCTGTTGTGCTATGTATTTTATAGTATTCAATTCTATATTGTAATCTTCTTGTGACATAGGAATGTTTGTTAGTCGGTGGAGCATGTGATTGAAAGCGGCATGTTTATGTTGGGTTGGGTGATTTGATGTGTTATGTATTACTGTATCAGTTGTTGTGGGTTTCCTGTAAATTCTAAATGTTTTGAATGCATGTTCCTGCTTTGTTATAGTGATGTCCAAGAAGTTGATACTATTATTGTGTTCAAGTTCTAAGGTGAATTTTAAATTGGGATGGATTTTATTGAGATTGGTGTGGAATATTTCAGTTTGTCTTTTATTGCCTTTGTATAGAATTAGAATGTCATCAACATATCGGTGCCAGCTGATGATTTTGTCTGTATTATGTAGGATATGTTTTTGTTCTATATTGTGGACAAAGATTTCAGCTAGGATGCAAGAAATTGGGGAACCCATAGGAAGGCCATGAGGTTGTGAATAGAATTTATTATTGTATGTGAAGTAATTGTGTGAGGTAACTAGTGTTGTGAGATCTAAAATTTCTTGGAGCTGTTCAGGTGGTGTGTTGTTTTGGATGAGCATTTGTTTAAGGTGAAGAAGTGTTTCATGTATGGGTACATTGGTGTAAAGATTTGTAATGTCAAGTTACCTCACAAAATTACTTCACATACAATAATAAATTCTATTCACAACCTCATGGCCTTCCTATGGGTTCCCCAATTTCTTGCATCCTAGCTGAAATCTTTGTCCACAATATAAAATAAAAACATATCCTACATAATACAGACAAAATCATCAGCTGGCACCGATATGTTGATGACATTCTAATTCTATACAAAGGCAATAAAAGACAAACTGAAATATTCCACACCAATCTCAATAAAATCCATCCCAATTTAAAATTCACCTTAGAACTTGAACACAATAATAGTATCAACTTCTTGGACATCACTATAACAAAGCAGGAACATGCATTCAAAACATTTAGAATTTACAGGAAACCCACAACAACTGATACAGTAATACATAACACATCAAATCACCCAACCCAACATAAACATGCCGCTTTCAATCACATGCTCCACCGACTAACAAACATTCCTATGTCACAAGAAGATTACAATATAGAATTGAATACTATAAAATACATAGCACAACAGAATGGTTACAAACACACACTAATAGACAAACTACTGCACAGAATATCAACAAAACCAATCACTCACACCAGCAACAAACAGAATGACAACCCCCATACATTCATTACACTTACTTACCTCAACAACAAAACTCATAAAATAGCAGCTTCATTCAGGAAACTCAAATATAAAATAGCTTACAGAACAACTAATTCACTCAAAAACACCTGCATTCTCAGACAACATCTCAAAACAAGTACAACAGATCTGGAATTTACAAATTGAAATGTGATGACTGCCTGCAACAAGTTCTACATAGGACAAACTGGCAGGACATTCACCACTAGATTCAAAGAACACACTAGAGCCATCTCACACCCAAACACACATTCCACTTTTGCTGAACACATCATTTCAACAGGCCACAGTTATACAGACATTGAAACTAATTTAGACACACTACACTTCACTCACAAAAGCCAGAAACTCAATGTTTTAGAACAATATGAGATTTACAAACATGCAAAGCAGCAACCTGACAAAATTTTAAATGATCAACTTAACTTCTTCTCACATACTCTATTTGACAAAATAATCCCAATTTCAAACCTCCCGCCTACTCATCCCCCCACCCCAACACCATTCCAACATACATAACCCACAAACTCATACCTTAAGTCAGTGTACTGTGGGTCGTCTGACGATGCTCTAGACAACAGAGCGAAACGGCCGTCACGCCATAACGTGAGTTAATTTCCATTTAAAAGTGTTTTTTCAAGTTTATATTACATATTAGTGGAAACAAGATGGATCTTCAACATCATAAAAAGAAGCTTTGATGGAAAAAGATAACGCTTTTACAAAGCCTTCTAATACCTTTGCAACACATGTGTATTACTATTATGCTTATTATAGCTGGGTATCGTTGTTTATTTTTCTTTTACTTTAATTTAAAATAATATAAACAAATCAAAATTTTCCGTTTTTTTGTACTTTTTCCTAATACTTCAACTTTATTTTGCAGGCGAACCTTACGTGATAGAAAAAAACTAACGCCATTTTTTAAATCAGCACAAAAAACTACATAAAGATCAGTTAACAAAATCAAAACAATTTTTTAAAAAGTTTTTTTTGCAGACCTGTGTTATCGGTCTTTCACCAAATATTGACCATTCACAATTCTAACCTAAAAGGTATGCAATAGTTTCAAGTTCAATTCAATTCAAGAAATTATTGTTTTTTGCCTTTCCAAAAACAATTGCATCTGATAATCAATGAGAAATAACTGTTTTAGATTTAGTAGGCTTTAGTAAGTATGAAATTTACATATTCTCAATTCTTGAGAGCTGGCAGGATTCAAGCCGGCTAAACTCAAGAATAGCAGATGGGTTTGATTTCTTAAAATTTCTGGTTTTATACGATTTTCCATGCTATTCAAAGTATAAAAAAATTACCACTCACCTATAAGTTAGTTTATTTCTAACTTAAATTTATAATTGTACTAACATCACTTCGTAATCCATTGTATTCAACATATATACATGTTTTTCTAGTTTTACAATATTATTATAATATACCTACTAAGGCTAATCATCTGTGACTTGATCTTTTGATGCCAAGGTTTGAAAGGTTAACTCCTTGCTTTTCGGTTTCGGTTAAGAATATATCAATGATTTAAAAGAATAGATGTATCTATAATTTAATGGTCGATGATCACTGACACAAAAAAAGAAGTAGAAGTGATGTTCAAGTAGCATTACATGATGCTCAACTAACCCTAACCTTTCTGGGTGTCTAACAGGGCTACCATATGAAAGAGATCCTTTTTCACAATTCCCAGTATTTGTGAGACTTATTTTTTTTCTGATTACAGGCTTCATCATTATGAGCCCATCAGTGTATTGTGGATTTGTAAAAGACAAACAAAAACAGGAATGTCTTTCATAAATGGTGGAGCACCCAATGCACCTAAGGCTGCAAACACCAAGAGTAAGTTACATTCATCTGTCATTTTGGTTCAAATTAGTTCCAAATTCAAAAGGATTCTTCATCAACATCTCATTTAAAATTTCATTAGCTGGATTATAATGATTCATCATTGCATTAGAACCGAAATGTCAGGTGAGGGAACCTGATATTTTTTATAGATGCACCAGCTCTCAATCAGCAGCTGGACGAACTAGAGCTAGATCTTCACAGACCATGTGTAAGAGGTGGGACCAATCTTTGCTATTCACCAAATCACTCAAGTTTCTAAAAGATCAACACCAGTTCCATTCTTCCAGGATGATATACGTCTTAAAAATATTGTTTTTTTTTTAAATCTATGCTTTGTCTAGTTTTGATGTTTATATAAAAAATGAAGGTAGAAAGTAAGTGAAAGAATAGAATATGCTTTTATTTTACTTGAAATTTACAGACACAGCCTATATTTATTCTCTACATACATGAATAAATATAGTTAGTGGAACTCATTATTAATAACAAGGACATGAAGAAAAAATGAATAATTTAGGCTAATATAGCCTACTTACAATGAGTGGAAATAACTTAACCTGAATGATTTATATTAAGTACAATGAATAGCTTCTCCTACTAATATTATAAAATTGAAAGGAATCATTACTTAAGCTATCAAATTCATTATGTCAATATAAGGAACAAATACATATACAATAACAAGTGAAACAAAATACTAACTTGCAAATTGATAGGACGGAAGGTAGACTTATTCTGAGATACAATACAATATACAGAAGCGTATATTTCTTCCTTGTCTAGTTCTTATTGTGATAATTTTTTTAAAGCAAGAAAATAGTTGTATAGCTCCAAATTGGAAAATACAGATTGCTGTACATCCACTCATTTAATTTAGACTTAATTCACAGGGTTTGTGACTCAGTTGACACTGCCTACACATTAAATATGAAAGCAATGCCACCCAACTTGATTTCTAATATGTTACATTGATGCTACATTCAGTGAGTTTTGTTTTATAATAAATTATGTTTATGTTTTACACTTTTCTGGTGATACCCACATGAATCTGAGTCTTTTGCATGTGTATAAAGTGGTTGAGAATGCAATGATGTTATGGATATTGGACCTACAGTTTTAGGTGGGTTCCAAACCACCAGCTAAGTACCATAATAATAATCCAGATATTGTTATGATTTTGACGCTGACCACCCTTCCAAATGCAGTCCCGAGTGCTTGTGACTGAACATTACTTCAATCCTCTATCTCCTAGTCAATGTTATTGCTTAATTATCTTGGATTTCTTATTAATTTACTATAAAAAGTTATAGTTAATTATCTACCTTTTGATGTACAAATGGATTCCAACCCGTTATCAGGGGAGTTGCTGAAGAGCCTGTAACTTGAAATTTTTAAATGGAATTACTCTTTCTATTTGTATGTCACATAATCTTGATGGTATATATTTCAAAACAAAAATAATAGGAAGAGAGTTTGTGAAAGACTAAACTAATTCTCTATTATTTTTTCTAGCACAACCACATCCTTAATGGGTCACCTGGTTCATGTAACTCCACGCAAACACTGAAACTTTGCTTTGCCTTGAATGATTCTGAAACACAAGAATTGGCTGCTCTTGATGGGAAAACTATGGCTGCTTAGACCACCAATAAGAGTTTTGTATCCTAAAAAAGAATAGTAAACCGTTTTGTTGCTGCCTCTTCATTCTACTGCAATGTGGTGATGTACATAGATGATAGATAAATAAATGAATTGGTACTCTCACAAGATCTGGCGATGGATTGTGTTGCACACTTCTGTGCTACCCACCTCCTATCAAGCTACGGAACCATTATTATAAAAAGATTAAAGCAATGAATTTTCCTTTTTTGCACCTTAACAAATGCAGTATTCTGATGAAAAAATGACAGAAACCTCAATAGCCGAAAACACACAAATTTCATCAAATCATATATTATTGAAGCATGTACCTACATTATTTTTAATTAAAAATAATAATAAAAATAAAATAGCGCATGACACTGAACTTTCCGCTTGTCTTGCAACACAGCAGATCAAGTGGCACTTCAATCCTCCCCTCACACCGCACTTCGGCGGTCTGTGGGAAGCCACAGTCAAATCGGCCAAGAGCTTACTTAAATGCTTGCTTAATTACGTTGCTTACATACTTGAAGAGTACGTGACATTGTTTTGTTGCATTGAAGCTATTCTAAACAGCCGACTGTTGACCAATCTTTCTGATGATCCTCTCGATGCAGCACAAGTCTTGATGCCTGGCCATTTCCTCATTGAAGCCCCATTAATTGCCGTTCCTGAGCCACCTGTCAGTATTAACACCATGCCTAACAGACGCTGGAAACGACTCCAACAGCTCACACAATATTTTTGGTCTACCGAGTATCTCAACCTATTAACCAGTAGATCCAAATGGAACTGCTCCAGTCGCGTGATTCAACCTGGTGAACTCGTTCTCATTAAGGACTTCAACAGCTCTCCGTTAATGTGGCCCATTGGAGTTGTAACTGAAACCTTTCCCAGACACAATGGCATTTCCCATGTCGTTAATGTGTGCACTTCACATGTCACTTAACTGCAAGCTGTTAATCGCTGGGGGAATATGTTTGCGCCAGTTCAATTGTGTACAGACTTTTGCTCTCTGGTAATGATAAGTGTAATTCACTGTTGGTTTCTGTACCTGCCGCTTGCAACAAGAGCGCCTCAATTGGCATCTTTTTGCCTGGCCTACATCTCTACCTGATGGTTATGATCTTGCAACGGGTCTGGTCATTGTGTTTTGGTTGTGGGATCGCTTTCCGCTAATTGTCCTCTATGCTATTCATGTACTTATATCCATGCTATTGAAGAGAATCTGATAAGTCTCTGTGTGTTGAAAAGTTCGTCAATTGCAGTGTGTGTTCATTGTGTATATGTTTTCCAATTTCAATCTCTTAAAACAGTCTTGATGCCGTCCTTCCATTACCGGTCCACATGTGTTCCAAATCAATACTCCTCTACAAGAACTTCCGCCGCAGCACCAGGTAGTACCTCTCTATATTACTATTTTACTTGTGGGGAGAGATAATAAAGGTCTTCATAGTTTTCTTCATACTTGCTGTTTGGCCTTCTTACTCATTTTCTCACCCCCATATCACCATCATCTTCATCAGACAAGTTTGAAGTGTCTTCTGCCCTTGCTTCATATTTCTTTGCTTCTGCAAACGTTTCTGAAAAACAATTGGTTAAGCATTAGTCACAAAATTAAGAAAGTATGAATGTTGGTACTGAAAAAGTAGAAAGTGGTATTGGTAATTTAGTAAAAATATTTAGCAGATAATGATTAAGAATTACAAAAACAATGTAAAAATACTACATTCAGCCTTAATATAGCCTCAATTATGAGAATTATTATATTGTTTGGACTAAAATACAGGTACTGTAGCTTATAACTGTGCAAAACTTAATCATCACAGTTACCGTATTTTTTATGATGTTTCAGTTCCTGGTTAATGTTACCAGTTTTAATTAAAAAGGAGCAATTAATTACACTCAAATATTACCATATTCACAACAGGATGATTGTCCCAATTTGGCATTGCATCCTTTTCTTTTTTAAGGATGACAGTCATGTTGAATAAATCCGTTTTGGATGCCAGATATCTACATTGTTTTCTTTCTCCATCCAACCATTTGGTGCAAATAACACCAATCATGTTGTCGAGCAGGAATTTCACCACACCATATGGCAGCATTCTGAAATATATATGAAAATATACTTTAATAAGATAAACAATATATTTATATTTATAAGTACCTTTTACCTAAGTTCCTGAACGAAGTTATTTACAGAAGTATGTTGTGTTTAATCTGATAGTTTCGTGTGTAAAAAGTATTGAAATAAATTTAGTAAAGTCTGTTGAAAAATTCTGCTACTGTACTGAGTATATTATGTCGATTAAATTCCACTACGTTCAAGTCATGCTTCCTGGAAATGAATTAGCGAGTGTAGTAGCTTATTACATTCTATACATATTCAAAAAACATGTTTTTTATTATTTTCAACAGCATGAATTTTAAAATTTCTATATTAACATTGACTTATTTCCCTACCTACGCTTGCAATATTATACTGTATTGTGTATTCATTTAATTACCGCCAGCAATATAAAAAAGATCTGTAAGATGGGGAGGCAGTATTCTTGACACAACAACCTCTCTAAAGCAATTTTTTTCTCAGGATAATCGACTTCGTTATACAGAGGTTCACTGATAGTGTAATTCCAACAAGCTTACCATTATAGGGTAATTTTTGAGTAACCAAAATGATAAATTTATTTGGTTGAGTACGATATCAATCAATCAATCAACAAATTTATAGTAAATCAAAGGGTTGGAGCCGGGCTCTGAGGAGTGTATCACACTAGAGTTCATGCAGGAATGCTCCGTATCATTGTGAAGAGGCAGTAACTATACATAGGAAGCTCACCGCTAATGGACGATACAGTCAACAATCTAACTCTAATCAAAGATTAAGGACTTAGAATATTTTTCACCGATTATTGCAGCTATTGGCTTCTGGGGAGTGGTATTGTTCAGTACCTTCCCGTTACTTTATGAACTCAATTTTCACATGACACCCTATTTCAAGCATGAGGAATCCGAGAAAAATACCATCGACCACTCAGGTGCCCCCCTTTTTATTTTGGAGGGGGGAATTTTTTTAAATTTGAGATTCTGTATAAATAAGGCAATTTTTTAGGGTTAGTTATTAGGTGGTTTTTAGGATTTTGGGATTTTTAGGATTCACCGATTATTGCAGCTATTGGCTTCTGGGGAGTGGTATTGTTCAGTACCTTCCCGTTACTTTATGAACTCAATTTTCACATGACACCCTATTTCAAGCATGAGGAATCTGAGAAAAATACCATCGACCACTCAGGTGCCCCCTTTTTATTTTGGAGGGGGGAATTTTTTTAAATTTGAGATTCTGTATAAATAAGGCAATTTTTTAGGGTTAGGGTTAGTTATTAGGTGGTTTTTTAGGATTTTGGGTTTCTAATGTCTAATAAAACAAACTTATCAAAGATAATAAATTAAAAAACCCAAAAACTAGAAAATGTTGCATACACAAAGATTTAATTATTACTTAATTTAGTTTAGTACTTATGGCATTTTGATATAAGTTTTTACTTCCCCCCACACATTAAAAAATGCTTTTTTAAAGATATTGTGGGAGTTTATTCACTCATTTATTCACACAATTTATTTACTCATAGGCGTAGCCAGGGGTGGAAGAAGGAGCTGCGGATTAAGCCCAACAAATTTAAATGATAATAATTTTTTTTTTTAATTATTTTTATTATTAATACTATTTGAATTCAAATAAATAGATACTCTGATAAACCATCTGTGTTGTGATGATGAATGATTGGCCTACTATGACTACTATGTAAGTAGTAAGCTCCCTGTAAATACTAAGTATTTAAAAACCTTTAGTTACAAAATACCGCACATAAAAATTATTATACAAGTGCTATAGTTAAGAATATTCATTAAATTCAGATAGCAGAACCGATGGTAATAATAAACACCATGATTGGTTTACAACGAACATAGGCGTAATGAGGGGGGAGGAGTGAGTTGTTTTTTGGACATAACCCCCAATTGCTTAGAAGAAATTTGAATAATAGTAAGAATCGATTTAAAAAATAAAAATTTGAAAGATTAAGAGAGAAATACGCAAGGGTTGTTGACAGAGGGTAAACCTCCCCCCCCCCCCCAAAGTCAACTCTAGTTACGCCACTGACAATGAATGAACTCGATCTGATCAATGATTATTTCAAGTAAACTGATTAGCTTGTCACCGTGCCTTCCTAGTTTGTCCAACTGCCAGCTAGATGTTTGCACAGGATTACAACAATAGCATAGTTGTTAGAGAATTTCAAAATTTGGAGAATCATTCGAAACTAGCACAGACACACTCCTGCAAGTTAGGAGTGAATATTCTGTTCCTACACAGTTTGTAGGTGATGAGGAGAGGGAGTGAGTAAGATTGAATGAGTTGAAGAAAGAGTGGAAGAGAAAGAATGTGTGAGAGCGGCAGGAACTCAGAGAAAGGGCTGAGTAGAATCAGAAGGTCTCTGATTTTATTTCCCGCCAAGACTCGAAAAGTGGCAGGTCATTGTATGATTACAAGCTGCGAGGTTGCCATGTGCTACTGCTGAATATTGAGCTAAAACCATAATTCTCTGTCGGTGACACAACTGAGATAGAATGAGAAAGAGTTTGTGGGGATATACATACATAGGAGGAGGATAGACTGGTACTGTTCGCCCATCAAGAGAATAGTGGTGACATAATATTATAAGCTGTTTCTCTCTCATATACTACAGTTATATAACTTACATATTTCAGCAATACAACAAAGCCAGTACCAATAATCAGTATTGCTATTATATTTATTTTAATTTTTGTTTATAGAAAATTATATATTTTTTGTTTGTGTGAAAATTAAAGCAATTAGCCAATGAGAGAATATTCTCATGTGAGGCACATAGTGTTCAACTAAAATCTGTGAGTTTCTTTCAAATAAAAAAATTATATTTAGAAACAGCAATATTTTTAGTACCTTTCCACATACTTATTTTCTTAATTATCATGCTTCTGAAATAAATAAAAAATATATATTCATGTCACAATCTCACCCCACACAATGGGGTGAAATTGTGACAGGTATTATTTATCATTCAAAATGCATAGAAAATAGACAATAACACAATGTCACCTCATATTATGTAATCTTTCAATTAAATAATGAGTTGCTTACTAGGTTAGAATGAATGTAGTCTGTAATATTTTGAAAGAAATATGATATGCAGCCTTCAGTAAGAAAATTATGACAAGCTTACTGTATATGAATTGATTAACATAGGTAATGACAAATATTGGGATTAAATATGGTAGGCTACCTCAAGCAAAAGCAACAAAATCTTTCATGGCAGGAATTTTAAATGTTTGTCTCTTTGATGTCCCTACCACATTAACTTCATCTATTATTTTAATAATTTCTTTTCTTTCATAATTAATCTTGTCAATTTCTTTAGGCCATCTCCATGTTTCAAAGCCACACTTCTCCATTGTCTTCACTTTTGCGCCATTCTTATTCACAGTTGATATCTTCCCAGGATAATATCTCCCATTGTATGTCACTATAACATAGTCATTAACATGCAGCTGATTTGAAGAACTAGGTTGGGGTGACTGATTTTCATGAACTGGAACATGAATTGATCTCTCAGAATCATCTGAGAAAGCAATACAACTGTCATCTGACTCAGCATATGGTATGATCTCATCTTCAGAATCAATTCCATCATTATCATATTGCTTTCTTGCTTTCTTACACCTGTTTTTTATTTTATTTTTTTTCTCAACTTCTGGCCTGTTACACCCAACAGTCACATCAGCTGCACTGATACTTCTTCCTGCTGGAACATTTACTTTGGTATGTCGCATGATTTTTTTAGCTGTCATTTCTTGTCTTTTTTCTTGAAGACGTTCAAGAAATGATGGTGCAACAGCTTTATCAATGTTATCTGATTCAATCATTTTTGATGGGAGTCTTTGAATAACCTCATTTCTACAAAGAGGGAAGAGGCCACACTTTTTTAATCCAGCCCTAAGATTTGCTTCCCCTGTTGCAAGTTCATCAAGCAACTTCTCCACAAGTTTAGGAAATTCCTGCTTCGGTATGGATACACATCTACTTCCTTCTAGAGAATTTTTCCATTCTCCTAGAATGGCTTGCCACTTGCTCTTGAGAGGTCGAAAATAAGCTACATCCAGTGGCTGGAGGAGATGTGTCGCATTTGGTGGGAGGCAAATGAATTTTATATTGTGCAGCTCACATGCTTTTATAACTTTAATATTTAAATGAGAACTTAGATTATCCCCTAAAACAACCTTTATTCCTGACTGTTTTTTTAGAATTGGAAGCAGAAGAGACATGAACCAATCATGAAAGACATTGTTGTCAAACCAGCCAGAAGGGGTGCGATTATACATTGCATTTTCAGGACCACCTTCAGTCCACTCAACATGCATTCTTTGTGCTTTGTAGTTTATGTAGATTGGTGCTAATGTACCCTCGGCATTACCACAAAACATGAGAGATGTTCATGCTTTGGAGGAGTTCCTTATCTGTTCAGGGTACTTTGTGCCTCGTTTTGTAATAATTTTCTTGTCCCCCGGATCATCAACCAGATTAGTTTCGTCATAGTTCCATAAATTACTTGCAGGGATTCCCTTTTGATTTCTTTTTCAAGATTATCAAAAAAAGAATTGATTATGCTTTCATCATTTGCAGCTCTAGAGTAAGAAATATTTTTGGCACAACGTTCTGTTAAATTTTTATGTCTTTTTATAAACAACCTAGCCCACTCAATACCTGGAAAATTGTCTTTGAAACATGTCACATTTTTCCCAATTCTGTCTAAATAAGCCTTAACAATACATCTTAAATCTAGTATAGTAATAGGAAATCCAAATGTTGCCACTGCAATAGTGTGAGCAGCAATTTTTTTCTCTTCTTCTTCTGTAAGAGCTGTTTGGCCTCCTGGTTTTTTCTTATTTTTGTCTTTCAACTTCAGCCACAATGTGTTGTGGTGAATACCATAACTGAAGACAGAAAAAAGAGAAAAAAATTGTATCAGATAAACCTGTAGCCAAATTCGTGAATAGTTTCAGTCTATTTTGGGAATAAGGCCCTAGTTTATAATAATTGAAAATTGTTTTTACCAGCTTTCTGCTTCCCGAATGGACATCTCATGATCCTGAATTTTTTTTATGGCAGTGTAAAGTGTTTCTTGGGTGTAATTCCTGTAGTTTCTAGCACCCAGCTTCCTCTTATATTCTCTTGGCATTGCTCAGCTGGAAAAAAACAACAGTGATCAGCGCATCTAGTATCATGGGGATGATTTTGTGAGAACAGTCCCTGTCACAAAGTCACCCCATAAAATGCAGTTTTATGCAAATTTAATTCAAAAATATTACGTGGTACAATTATTTTTAAGTGTTTATGTTGCAAGTGTAGATAAATAATAATATATTATTGATCATACATACCTTTTTAGTGAAAAAGTTCGTATTGAAGCTGCATACACCTTATCAAATGGACAATTACAAAAACGCTGTAGAACAAGCTTTAAAGCAGTTGTCTAGTGATTTGTGTAATGGCCGCTAGATGCCAGAATCGACCTGTATCATGCATCACTATGCTATAATGCTACGTCACTCATTAGATTGGCTACACTGCTTCTTGTTGAAGAGGGAAATTTAAAAACTTGAGAAAATTGACCTTGTCACAAAGACACCCCTACAGTCACAAAGTAACCTCGTTTTACCGGTAACTATTTTTTAATGTAAAGTACATAAATTTAAATAACTGTTCCAAATTTTAATAAATATCTCAATCCGTTCACTGGATATAATTACTTTTACACTAGATATATAAAATGGCTAATAAAAAAAACATCAATGGGAAATTATTGGCCTTTTTTCTAAGGACATTTTCTGTTTGTCTTAGCATGTAGAATACGATGAGTTAGATAAGATAAGATAAGATAATATTTTATTTGCCATCAAATAACATGTTACAGTCACATTAGGCATCGTCAATAATTACATCACACATAGGCTACTTACAGTCTTAATGTCATAATCTTACACAAACAGTCACATAATCATAAATACATAATACTTATACGTAGGTACTGAATATCATTATCTCCATAGTCAGTTATCACAATATATATATAACCTTCATATCACAATTGAGATATTCATCTATTTTATAAAATGCCTTTTTTTAAGCCACTCACCTACTGTGTTACAAAATTTCTTGGTTGGCAGTTCTTGAATAGGAGTTGGTAATTGATTAAAAAGAAGAATTTGTTGGTATTTATGACTTCTGTATAATTTTTGAATTCTTATATCAGGTTTAATCAAATTGTCTTTTTTCCTTGTGTTATGAGAATGTGCAGATGAACTTTTAGCAAACTTCTCCATATTTTTCTTGACATATATTAAATTATAATAGATGTAAATGGAAGGAAGAGTCATTATTCTGAGTTCTGGAAATATCAATCTACAGGTTTGTCTAGAAGATAGCCTGGCAATTATCCTTACTGCTTTTTTTTGCCATATAAAAGCTTTGGTGGCAAATGGCGAGTTACCCCATAATCTTATCCCGTAAGTCAAATGAGAGTGGAAGATACCAAAATAACTCATTTTCAGCACCTCCAAGCTTACAGATGTCTTCAATCGTTTAAGAAGATAAGTTATTCGCTGGCCAGTCTCTTACATAACACATTAACATGTTCCTCCCAACTTAGTTTACAATCCAAAGTCATGCCAAGTAATTTGACAGGCTTGAATATTTCACTATTATAGCTCAAGGTGTGTCTCAATGAGAAAATAATTTTTTCAGTTTTATCATCATTAATCGCTAACCTGTTTGACAAATACCAAGATTTCGCTTGTTCTACAGTTCTATTAAGTTTTGCCTGCGCATTGACAATATTAACATCAGATTCAACCAACATGGTGTCATCGGCATATAACACAGAAAGAGCAGACATATTATAGCTGAAATCATTCACAAATACAAGGAATAGAAACGGTCCCAGGACTGACCCTTGTGGAACACCAGCATAAACATCCAATACATTAGAACATTTATCTTCAAAACTAACCATTTGTTTCCTATTTTCAAAGTAACTTTTCATTAGCATCAACTCTTTATTGACTATTCCATAATGTTCCAATTTTTTACACAGAATTTCATGCGAAACACTATCAAAAGCCTTGCTAAGTTCTAGGAGGCTAGATCCAACTACACTTTTTTCTTCAAAACTTTGTAAGATATAATCCACAATTTTCTCAACTCCATCTACTGTGGAGTGATTTGGTTGGAAGCCATACTGAAAGGGATATAATAAGTCATTTACCATGAAGTAATCATACAGTTGTATAAGTAGGCAGGACTCTACAATTTTGCTTATAATAGGAACAATGGTAATTAGTCTAAAGTTTTGAGGATTGTTGAAATCTCCTTTTTTAAAGATGGGAGTGGTTTTGGATAGCTTCAGACAATCAGGAAAGTAACCCACAGTAAGAATTAAATTGACAATACATGTGAGAGGCAACAGAATATCATCAATTATATTTTTAATCGAATAATTTGATACTCCATATACATCCTCACTGTGGGAATTACTCATTTTACCGACTATAGATTTTATAGTACTCATATCTACGGTTTTTAGTTTGAAATTGTACTTAGGCTTAGGAGCGTTAATCAAAAATTCAGAAAATGGTGTACTACTTACAACTGGTCTCCCATTCTGATTTGTGACTGATATATCAACAAAGTACCTATTTAGTTTGTCTGGAGGAATTGGTATTACTTTCCTGGAGGTGGACTCCACATTACTCTCTTTCTTTACAACTGACCATACAGCTTTGCATTTATTTTTTGCATTTTCTATAAACCTACCATTTGCTTCTTTTTTTGCTTCTATGATTCTATGTCTATAGTGTTTTCTTATAGTTTTATAAACCTGTTTATCATTGTCATCCAATGTATTCTTCCATTTGTTATATGATATCATTAGAAGACAATTAAATCTTTCCAGTTCTGCTGAGAACCAATTTATTGTACATCGCTTACTATATTCATTATTTGTTACAGATATTCTAGGGCAACTAAGATCTAAACATTTCTTAACAATATTTAAAAACATATATACAGATATATTGACATATTTATTTGTATATACAATTTCCTAACTAGAATTTGTCAAGGATTCTTTTAATATATTCAATCTCCTTTCAGTAAAAATTCGTCTTGTTCTAAACTTGAGTGAAGGCTTATCTACTTTATCACAACCTTCTTTAGAAAATTGCTTATTATTGAGATCAAGAGAGACACATATGCCAGCATGGTCCGATATCAAGCCCTGTTCCAATAATGATACTTGTAGACATTCAGTAGTGACATTAGTTATTATGTTGTCAAGGCATGATTTAAACCTTGTGGGAGAATAATTCGCACAGTACAAGTTAAAGGATCTTAACAAGTTTAGTAATTCTTGGGTGGCAGATTCAGAATTTTTCAAAATATCTACGTTCAGATCCCCAGCCAATATTAGGTATTTGAATCCTCTAAGCTTACTTGTAACATATATCAATAACTGCTCAAGATTTATGATAAACTGTCTAAAATTAGAGTCTGGAGTTCTATATATACTAATTACTAGAGTATTAAGTTTACTTAGCCTAACAGCAGCTGCTTCACAACTGGCCTCACAACAATAAGCAGAGATGTCAATGCTATTAAAATCTATTCCCCTTCTTACAAAGATCGATGAACCTCTGTAAGGAGATTTTCGACAATAGAAACCAGCCAGAACAAAATTGTTAGGAACATATAGAGAAATTTCCTCTTCACATTAGCCAGTGTTCATTCAAGCAAATAATATCAGTTGTTGGTTTTTTTTAGCCAGAACCTTCAGCTCAAACAACTTCTTACGTATTGATTGAATATTCAAGGAAAATATATTTAAATCTGAAAATTTCTTGATGTTCACTGATTCAGTTCTATCTTGACCATTTTTTCTAAAAAAGTGCTATCATACAGAGGAATAGCTTGGTTTGTGGTACTGTCTTTTGACCTATTTTTTAAATCAATAAGCTCTATGATTTTACTACCTACGGTATATACTTTTCCCTAGATCATTCAAATGTAGCCCATGTTGGGTGTGAAAACGTTTCCCAAGTTTACTTAGTTCAATAACTGTGACATTCTTGAAATATTTACAAATTTTGAGTTGCTATGCTCTCAAGTGACACCCTAGTATTAAAATTCATCACTGTGATGATGTACAAGCAGAACAACAAGAGGCTACTTGGGTACCTTACAATTAATAATGTTCTTGCTCATCCCATATGAATTTGGAGTTTTCAGTGTAAGTAATAATTGCTAAGAAAATAATCGATTGAAAATTATACTCGACGAAAATGCCATGGCTTGTCGAGAATGATACTGTTTGTATTTCAAGTTTACCGCCTTTTTTCTCCCAAACATGGCTGACCAGCTTCGCTGCCTTTTTGTTCATTATCAAGCCTCATCAACTGTCTTCGTATTCTTGTTTCTTATATATTCACAAGTTAGTTTGAAGTGACTGACAATTGAATAAACTGACAAATATACATAAACAGAATTTATTAATTTCGAATCCCTTTAATTGCTATTACTTTATACTGAAGACTTCCGCAATGATGGATATTGACAGGGTCACTACCTTCTGTCCGACTTACCATCTCTCCGAATATACCATTTGTCCGACTTTTGTACCTGTTGTCAAAAATTAATTCAACTTAGTATTTCCACTTGTCCGAATAACCATTTGCACGAATATACCACTTGTCCGACTTCTTCATGACGCGTTATAAGGCCAGAAACAACTTCTACGAATATACCACTTGTCCGAATCTACCACTTGTCCGACTCGACTGTAGCGCATTCTAGCGGCAGAATTACCATGTCCCAGGCACTAGGTACTCTAGCCTTTAATCAACGCCTTCTAGAGATACTTCTGCATTATCTATCGCCTATCTCTGTATGCTAAGCTATAGAGGTGGGCTTAACCAGTATTTCCAAGTAACTGTTACAACGGTTACTGTTACTTTCTTGTACTGCATAAAAATACTGATTACAAAGTAACGGTTACACTGACAAATGTTGTACTGATCCAAGATTAATTAATACCTTGGTACTGAATTACTGTACTGATCTACTGAAGTATGCAGTTTCTCCTAAGAACCCTATAGGACAGAGTCACTGCAGTCGCATACCACAATTAACACTAGATTACACCAGGCAGATAAATTTGATTAAAAAATAACCAATTAACAGCTGAGGGCTCTAAACATTAATTTGTAAGTGTCCCTGATTTTTGACATTGTTGAGCCTGGTCAACCACTCAGCTGGTGTAATTCAGCCTTGATTGTGGTCTGTGACCATGACTGCAGTGGCTGTATATAATAAGGCTCCAAGGAAAATATACCAATTATTGGTTCCCTACCAGATAATTATTGGCACCTTACACTTTCAACTCTAATAATCCACTAGGTAAACATACCAATTATCAGCCCCCATACATTTTTAACCTATAAAATCTGTTATTTCTCAATGATTTGCAAACTTGATATTTACCTGAAGCAGACATTAATTTTTCCGATTAGAAGAGAAGCAGCCAATAATTGGTATGTTTACCTTAATTTCTTATTGGGTTTTGGAATTATTTCATATTCATACACAAATACCAATTATTAATCACCTGACATAAATCAACTAAAACCTGAAGCAGATGCTTACTTTTCAGGTTAGAAGTGTAGGGGCCAATAATTATTATTATTGGTGTGTTTATCTTACTACTGTAGTCCTAATTTGGTTATTTTATAAAATTTATTTATGTAGTGGGCATAAACTAGATAATTATTATTCAAGTTGTTAATATTTATAATAATAATATTTTATTACAGGATTATTAAATGAAAAAATAAGAATTAAATATGAAATTAGAAAATGCATTCTTTCTTGAACTTGTTTATCCAGTTTAGATTGTGTAGGTTATTTATAAGTTTTAGAGAATAGGATCTTATTAACGTCTAAGTTCCAGTAGATCAGTCAGTACGGTACTGTATAATGTATGTGCTACATAAATTAATACTGAATAATTTAATAGAAATACTTTTCAATCTTCCGTAATCTAGTCCGTATCAGGGTATCGCTTTCATCGTGTAAAAATACTGAAAACTGAATAGTACGTAGTACTGAACTGTTGATACTGTAATCAGTATTTTCCGCGCTCGGTAACGGTTACATATCACGACAACAAGTAACTGTTACAAAATACTGATTACCCAGATACCGACCCACCACTACTAAGCTAGAAAATTAAATAAAAATAGTTTTCACCTTTTGAGGTTAGCTCTGTTGTTCACCCATTAGATTAGATATTTGTCTATTAGCCAATAAATTGAGAGTTAGTGATATTCGACTCAGATTCGGCAAATAAATTATTGATATAAATCTCTTTGAGACTAGTATTATGCTATGCTACTGAATGCCATCACATTCATTATATTACGCCAACAAAGAACAGTACCAATGAAAAACTTCAATTTCAATGCCAAGTAGTCTTTTCCCCAATAACATTACACTAAATTATTTTTTACTAAGTGTGGGAATAGAAAGAAAATGAACCTTGCAAACAGAGATTTCTATGATATACTTTCTTCAAGGTATCTAGACCTAGACTATGAGGTAGGCTTGTTTGAGGAATAGAAAGTATTCATGGTACTTTCACGGAACTATTGCTCTAACCGGTCAGGAACTATAGAACTATGGAGTCTGCGTCCAGAACTATCGTTTTTTTATGAACTTTGAAGTAGGATCCAACGAATTCACTGCTCACTATCCTAAAAATAAAAAGCACTTTTTAAATAGCTCAAAAATGGAGGAGAAGGTCGATTCTGATGCTCTCTCACCACCCCAATTGAAGATTTTGATGACCTCATTAACGACCAACAATATTGTTATCAGGAATATGCCTAGGGAACTTCTGATAGGGTTTCAAGATCCATATAATATATTGATTAACAGATGAACTTTTGGGATAATTGAGTCTCATATTTAACTCATACCTCAAGAATTGAGAATCTAACACTTGATTTGTGTAATGTAAGTTTTATGCACAGTAGGCTATTGAGCAATACAAATTTCACAATAATTGTTGACTGTAAGTGTTGTGCTTGTGGCTCGTGAGTTAGGTTTTTATACATAAGAGACTCACGCAATAACTTAAACACAACTTGGATGTATACAAGTATGGTCTGATACTCTACTCAGAATTCAAAGCAGCAAAGGTTTGATTTTTGTGATCAAAACATGAAAAAAACTTCAATCTGAACAATTCCAATATTTCAAATTTAACGGCAAACTCATGCTGATTGGTAATTGGCTGATTTCTCGATGCGTCATGCCAATAACTCAATGCCATCTAGTGTTCATGTCACCACAGTCATAATATACTCATTAATCCTATTTGACACTATTACAGCAGTTTCTAGTTATCAAATTATTATAACGAAAAGTAAACATTTGATAGTGTGTGGAAAAATAAAAAAACACGATATTTTCGGTTAGGCGTGATAAACTACGCCGCTAGAATGCGCTACAGTAGAGTAGGACAAATGGTAGATTCGGACAAGTGGTATATTCGGTGAAGTGGTTTCTGAACTTATAAGATGTCATGTGATAGTCGGACAAGTGGTATATTCGGACAAATGGATTTTCGGTCAAGTGGTAACACGTACTTTTCTCATTTAATTACAAGTTGTAAGAAAGTCGGACAAATGGTATATTCGGAGAAATGGATAGTCGGACAGATGGTGGCCCCCCATATTGACAACAGCATTGAACAGCTGATGGGAATCGATGAATGCTACTGTACAAAAATATCAGTCATCACCGGGAATCGAACCACGGACCTCTCAATTGCCGGTTGAGCGCCCTTAACCACTAGACCATGGAGACCCTTCTGCACAGCAGCATTCATTTTCAACTTGGCCATATCGGCTCGTATCTCACAAGTTAGTTTGAAGTGACTGACAATTGAATAAACTGACAAATATACATAAACAGAATTTATTAATTTCGAATTCCTTTAATTGCTATCTCTATCTATAAAAGGATGATACCCTGACTCACTCATCAACGCAGAGCCTAAACTACTAGGCCTATTAACTTGAAATTTTGTATGAACAATCCTTATAGGATTTCACCATGCAATAAGAAAGGATTTTTCAAAATTCGCAATTTTAGGGGTGTTTTTAGGGGGTTAAAGTTTTGCCTATGCAAAGAACGGGTACATGGCTAGCTAGCTTACTGGGATCTTTTAATCATATGGAAAATAATTTGAAATTTTTCGATCTGCTGTACACGCTGTGTTAATGGACAAGCTGTTTGTGTGTTTTGCAAATCATCATTCTAAAAACAACGTCTGTCTATCAAACCGGTAAACGTATGCTTGCCAATCATCTGTAATGGTCATGCTTTTTCAGTGTCATATACTATATATTATCTAGTATTAAAACTGACACTGTATTTCACTTTTAAATAATGTTTTACTCACATATATTTGAGATGCTTGAGGAATGCATTTCACTTCTGAAAAGAAGCTTCGTCAGCCTGCCGCCAGGGGTTATGCTCTGTTGAGGTTGGGATGAGCAGCCATTATGTAGTTAAAAATTGCGTTTGATTTGAATTGTATTTGGTCATTGAGTACGTTGGTTCTATCTTGTTTATGGTGTTTGAATATTTCATATTGCTCCAGTGTATTTAGTTTGTGGCTTTTTTGGAATGTGTGTAGAATTTCTAAGTCAGTTTGGATGTTATTGTGTGAGTGTCCAGTGTTGATTAAGTGATCTGCAAATGTTGAGTCAAATGTAGTGCTTTGATGTGTTCTTTATATCTTGTGTTGAATGATCTGCCTGTTTGTCCTATGTAGTACTTGGGGCATGTGTTGCATTTGAGCTTATATATTCCTGGTTTGTTGAATTTGTGAATTGTGCTGTTTGTTAGGTGAGCTGGATTTTGTTGGATCTGGTGTTTTAGGTTGTTTGTTGTTCTGAATGCTGTGTTAAATCCGGATTTTTGAAAGATGTGAGCTATTTTGTGTGATTTTTTGTTGAAATATGTGAGTGTGATGAATCTGTTTTGGTTTGGAGGTTTTGGATTTTTACTTTTCATTTTATTCAGGATTTTGTCTACTAGAATGGTGTTGTATCCGTTTTGTTGTGCTAAATATTTGATTGTATTGATTTCTTCTTGGTGGTCAGCTTGTGATAGTGGAACATTTAGGAGTCTATGGATCATGGAGTTAAAAGCAGCAAGTTTGTGTTGATTTGGATGGTTGGATGAGTTGTGAATGAGTGTGTCTGTGAGAGTTGGTTTTCTGTAGATTTTGAATTTGTGCATGTTATTTAGCTTTTTGATAGTTAGGTCTAAGAAGTTTAAGGTGTAGTCTATTTCATATTCTGCTGTGAATTGCAAGTTTTTATGGGTTTTGTTCAATTGTGTTAGGAGTTGTTCACACTGTCTTTGGTTTCCATTGTAGAGTACAATAATGTCATCAACGTAGCGGTGCCAGTAAATTATTTTGTTTGAGTGTTTGGTGTTTTTTAGTATTTTAGTGTTCTCTATGTGCTGTAAAAATATTTCTGCTAGGATGCTGGAGATTGGGGATCCCATTGGTAGTCCTTCTGGTTGGGTGTAATCAGGGGCGGCTGGTGAATGGTACTGTGGAACTGCAGCACCCCCAGAGAAAAAGAGAGAGGAAAAAAAACTATTTATATATTTACCAAAAAGATACCTAAAACGATTGAATTTCAGTTTACTAGTTGATAGAACAAATTTCGAGAGCTTTGAAACACGCGCGCTACGTTCTTATATCACAGTAATTGTTGGCAGGTTGGCAGCCTGGCTGCACTGGCCCTGGGACTTCAGTGTCGATTTTGATGTCTTGATGTTGATACGTTGTAGATTGCGCATGCGTGGAGATAGAGTTCTATTAATAGAGCTGACTACGACACTGCATTCCACGTTCAGTGACTCTGACTCACTGACTCTGTGTCTACGGTCTGAACTGCCTGTTGAATTCAGTTTTGCGTTTCGCTAATCGCGCGTGGTTAGTATATTTCCCGGTGCCAGTGGTGTTTATGCAAAGTGTTTATAATTAAAAGTATTATTTCGTATTGTGTTACTTTTTATCTTCTTTTGATTTTTAATGATATGGCAGTTGCAAATACAGTTGACTACTTAAAATCAATAACTTTTTCACGTCTGACATTAAATGAAAAATGTGAGGTTAAAAAAAGAGGTCGCCCCATTCCTAACTTAATAATAAAACAAGACGGAATTAGTCACAATAAGAAGTACATCAGGTCCTTCAATATTCAGTGGTACAAGAAAATCTCCTGGCTTTGTGGTTGTGAATCCAGGAATACGTTATTTTGTTTTCCATGTCTACTTTTTGGTGGGGATACTATTTGGACTAAGAATGGTTTCAGCAACATCAATAGACTGAAAGAAAAGTGTGAGAAGCATCAAACCTCTCTTCAGCATAAAAACAATGTTATTTCTCTGGGTTTTTTGGGGCAAGTTGAAATCACTGACAATCTAAGTGAAGCATTTAGATTGTCCAAAGTGAAACACAATGAACAGGTCCAAAAAAACCGAAATATACTGTCGAAGTTGATAGATGCAATCAAATTCTGTGGACAATATGAGCTTCCACTTCGAGGACATGACGAAAGTGAGACATCAGACAATCAAGGTGTGTTTAGAGGATTATTAAATTACCAAGCTAAAGTGGATCCAGAATTGAGGGAACATTTGGATGGTAACTCTGTTTTCAAAGGTGTATCTAAAACCATCCAAAACGAACTTTTGCAATGTATTTTAGATGTATGTCATGATCACATTGCTGCTGAAATCGAAGAGGCCACCTTCTTAGCAGTGATGGCTGATGATACAACAGATGTGACTGGACAAACACAAACTGTTATTGTGTTTAGGTATTTACTTCATGGAACCGTGTATGAACGTTACTGGGGATACTTTAAGCCAGAAGATGTAACAGCAGATGGTCTGTCACAGTGCATTCTAACTCAACTAAAAACAGTGTTAAAGAATGATGATCATAAGCTAATTGCACAAACTTATGATGGAGCTAATGTTATGAGTGGTGCAAGGCAAGGCGTACAGAAAAAAATTCAGGACGTTTACAAGAATGCAAATTATATACACTGTTACGCTCATCAGCTAAACCTGGTAATGAAACATGTCACCAGTTCAATCAAATCAGTGCGGATATTTTTCATGGATATTTCAGGCATACCAACATTTTTCTCGCAATCTCCAAAAAGACTTGAAGTTTTAAAGAAACACATGCAAGCATCTATTCCTAGACCTTCAAATACGCGGTGGAATTTCAATATTCGAACTGTGAACTCTGTTTTTGAAAACAAGGAACAACTAATCAATTGCTTCACTGAAATGGTGACCTTTCAGAAGGATAAAACTTTTGATAAAGCCAAAGGATATCTTGCACTCCTGGAAAATGAGACTTTCCTATTCTGGCTTCAGTTATTCCACAAAATTATGCCTCATGTTGAAGTTTTGTACAATCAGATGCAATCTAGAAATATTGATGCCACATTAATTCAAGAAGCTATCAAATCTTTCTGCAATTCAATACAAATGATTCGTGATTCAGAAGTGTGCATGTCTGCCAGTCAATCAAAAGTTACTGAAAGCAAAGAAGTTTGTGACCGTATCATCATGGAATGCAGGGATAGCTTTGCTTTTACAAGTCATTTGATAGCATCCAAACTATTCTATTTTGAACACTTTCCAGAGTATAGTAAGACTTTACCAGATGAAGAAATCAGCGAAGCTTGTCAAACTTACTCCTTTATTGAAAAAGGGAAGCTAAAAACTGAGCTTTCTCTCTTGTACTCAAGGCCAGAATTTCATAGTTTCAAGGGATTGGTTCCTTTGCTCCAAAAGTTGATCCATCAAAACCTACAGGAAGTCTTCCAAGAAACTGCCAAACTGCTTGAAATACTCATTACAATGCCCATGACAACTGCAGAGCCAGAACGATGTTTCTCGACTTTGAAGAGGGTTAAAACCTACCAGAGGAACACCATGAATCAAGAACGGCTATTAGCCCTATCTATGCTGTCAATAGAGAAGAGTATGATCTCACAGATAGAAGATTTCAATCAGAAAGTGATGGAGAAATTCTGCTCAAAAACAAGAAGGATGGAGTTCACACTGAAATAAACTTCTCTCCTGGGTAAGTTCCTACATGCATGATTTTTACCTACTTTTTTCACTGCAGCACCCCCAATTATTTTTCCCACCAGCCGCCACTGGGTGTAATACTTGTTATTGTGGGTGAAGTAGTTTTGAGATGTGATGATTCTCAATGTCTCTATTAGTTCTTTTGTGTGTTCAGGTGGGTTGTTTTGTGCTTTGAGTATGTTCTCTATTATGGAAATGGTTTCAGTTACAGGAATGTTTGTATACAGGTTTTTTATGTCAAATGATGCTAGTGTGGAATTATGTGGGATGTGTGTATTTTTTATTTTGTTTATGAGGTCTGTGCTGTTCTTTATATGAGATGAATGATTGATATTGATGAGTTTTCGTAGTTGAGTATCTATCTGCTTGGCTAATTTGTATCCTGGTGCTTTTCTGTAATTTATGATGGGTCATACTTTTTTAAATATTTTTTTACTATTCGGTAGATCTTTTTAAGATGAACTAAAATATTAATTTTACATTTTTAAAACTTCAAGCTTAACTTGAACTTATTTGTAAATATCAATATCCATTAACAATTTATATTTTTTTAAAAACATGTACAATTAATAAAATTCCTGAAAATATATTGTGACAAAATATGTACAAAAATTAGGTGTGTTTTTATTTGGGCATAGCCCGTCTACCTGCCCCACGCATTCCTCATTATCACAGCCCACTATGCCCCCTCTCATTGCTGCCACTGGCGTAGCAACGCACGCCGGGTACCGCTAGTTACATATACATAGGAATGACATAATCTATTATATAAAAATGAATGTCTGTCTGTATGTATGTATGTTCCCTATAGACTTCAAAACTACTTGACAGATCGGCATGAAACTTTGGGAATATGTTGTGTGAATATTGGGGATGGCTTCTGACCATAAATTTTAATAGGGGGGCTAATAATAATTATTATTAATTAATCCATTTTACAGACCTAACCTACTGAACTTGCCGGCCAAACAGCTTAAAAGAACAGCTAATAGAAAACAACAGTTTTTAATCATATGGCAGGTCCCTTAGCGGCGTTATTTATGCTGTCTGGAACGCAAAGACTTTGCATGTACCATGTAGTCGGAGCCTTGCAGTATGTAGAAAACATATGACTGGGTATGATGAAATGTAATTATGCCGGGTTAATGACATCAGACTGCTCTGCAAGCCTCCGACTACATGGTATATGCAAAGTCTTTGCAATTTCTAGCTGCATTGGTTAACAGATTTTGTTAACCAATGCAGCTAGAAATTTGAAATGCAGCCTCAGCGGGAGGTGGCGAATAATAAAATCAAAAACCTGTCATCTACCCTTATAGTCATAGGAGGTTTAAATTTTAAATGTTTTTTCATTCAGAGGTGGTGATTAAGAAAACAAAGAAGGAGGCCTCTATGATCAGCTGGATGAGCCCTAGGACTAACTTCAAATTCAAATTTTATTCAAACACACACAAAATACAACAGAAAACAAATTTACAATACAACAGTACAATAGTATAATATACAAAACAGAAACACAAATACAAAAACAAATGGCTATATGGTGGGGTGTGCTGAAAAAAAAGAAAGGAGGAGAAATACCTAGCCAACTATGGTTTCCCATGTAATAGAGGCAGGTAGAGGGCAATAAGAAAGGAGTGAAAGGGAGTGAAAAACGGGGAAAGCAAGGAGGAGAAAGAGAAGATAAGGGAAAAAGGAAGAAAAAATGGTAAGCGAGTCCACTGAAACTTGAAAAACACAAAGCTACAGAAAACATAGCATTCAAAGTAAGAGCAGAAATCCTAGGTCTCACATATTGATATAGAAGAAAAAATTACTGTAGGTCCAGTTTTTTATATCAAGTTTTGTTTTTTTACTAATTTTTGAGTTGATGAGGAAGTGGTCCGGGATAAGGTTTATTAATTTAGTACTAATGAATATCAACTGCCTCCTTATACATTCAATATTAGTGTTGTAGGTTAAATATTTGTTAGCAGTGCCCCTTAAATTATAGTTATTACTTATGGAGTTCAAAGTAAGCGGAAACTTCTTTCCTAATTTTAAATGTAACCTCAGTGGTAGGTGGCGAATAATAAATGAAGGAGTATTTTTATGAGAACGCAGCAACGCGCTTTAATTGCTATTACTTTATACTGAAGACATCCGCAATGGCGAATATTGACAACTTATAAATTCATTTCATATATATTCTATTCTATTTTCTTATATTCTCTTATATATTTTCTTCTTATTCTTTTAAAATGCTATACAGAAGCACGCCAGAAAACAAGCTTGACTAGCGCTAGTCACGCAGCATGTAACGGCGAACAAGTGGATTGGCGAACAAGTTGTAATGTCCCGCTTGACGCCTTGACGGACGGTGACTGAAACTGAACGAAAAACGGACAATGTTGAAAGTCGTCTGCTTCTCGATACATTCTATCGATATTTTAATGACATCGATGCTTGACTAACGATGTATCGATAATTTATGTATCTAACAATCTAACATTAAAATAACTTAAGCATAAAAACAAAAATTCATAAAATTTTAATTTTTTTACAGACAATAAGTAGTATTTAAAGACTGTTGTTGATCTATTTGAATATTATATTTATGGTATTTTCAACGTAGTCAATAATGTTTTCGGTCACTTCAGTTCCATCTGTCACTCCGAACCTTGTTAACTGCATGCAACGACAACCAAACACTTTATATCTATGTGTGGCTCTGCATAGTTTATGAATCGTGTCATTAGAAAATATTTTAGGTTATTATAGTAAACGCCCACTAGCTTTTTAATTTTCGTCACAATGACGGATTCAAAATATTTTACTACCACTAAAAAAGGTGAGATTTTCGAGCTTAAATCAGAGCTCAACAGTGATAAAAAAGAGAAGAAACGGGAAGCTGTGAAAAAGGTAATTGCTTCAATGACTGTAGGGAAAGATGTGTCGGCTCTATTTCCGGACGTTGTGAATTGTATGCAAACTGATAACTTAGAGTTGAAAAAACTGGTCTACTTATATCTCATGAATTACGCGAAAAGTCAGCCAGACATGGCTATTATGGCAGTAAACACATTCGTGAAGGATTGCGAAGATGCTAACCCATTAATTCGGGCATTGGCAGTTCGTACTATGGGCTGCATAAGAGTTGATAAGATTACTGAGTACTTGTGTGAGCCGCTTCGTAAATGTCTCAAAGATGAAGATCCTTATGTGAGAAAGACCGCTGCAGTATGTGTAGCCAAACTTTATGATATTAATGCTCAGCTTGTGGAAGACCAAGGGTTTTTGGATCAATTGAAAGATCTTCTTTCTGACTCAAATCCAATGGTAGTTGCTAATGCCGTAGCAGCACTCTCTGAAATGAATGAAGCTAGTTCTAGTGGCTCACCTTTGATTGAAATGAATGCACAAACAATAAATAAACTTCTCACTGCTCTGAATGAATGTACAGAATGGGGGCAGGTTTTCATATTAGATTCGCTAGCAAACTATAGCCCCAAAGATGACAGAGAAGCACAGAGTATTTGTGAAAGAATCACCCCAAGATTAGCCCATGCCAACGCTGCAGTTGTGTTGTCAGCTGTCAAAGTTCTCATGAAATTCATGGAAATGCTTGCTTCTGAATCGGACTTTGTCTCAACTTTAACGAAAAAATTGGCTCCTCCACTTGTCACCTTACTCTCATCCGAACCTGAGGTATGTCAGTCAAAAATATTATGTCTAGTTTCGTTTTTGTAATAGCCTATGCCTTTGTCTGTGGCCTATTGTAAGTTATGATACTAAAACACACATAAAGCTGAAGGATTACCATTCATAGCATTATTGTATCCTAATTACCCACACACAAGTCTCAGACTTTGTGGGTACCATCCGCAAGAAAAATGGAATGCATTATCCATTATGCTCCTCAAAATCTGTAAGGTATTGATAGTGGGACCTTTAACTTATTTTTCATACAGGAGCAGGTGCTCAAAAAGTGTTTAACTCATCTGCACTACTTTTATTTTAAATTAGGGAATAATCAATAGTTTTTATTTACATTTTTCGGATTCCAACTTTTATTAGCTTGTCAACCAGAGATAATTGTACCTCAAGACGCTTGCACAGCGAAGCATCCAATACTTGAGGATAATCACCATCACAAAATCAAACGCATGATACGGAATGGAGGTATTCAGGCTGCTCCAATCTGTCATACACTATTCCACAGCATGTGTTTGATTTTTGCGACTGTGATTATCATCGAATATTGGATCTTCTACAGTACAAGCGTCAGTGTCTATTTTGTGCTTCCGTTCATCAAGAAAAATTCAATTTTTTGGAATTCATCCAGACAGTTTCAAGAATGTATCCAGTTTGTGGTTATACCGACTGCTCTACAAAGCTCACCCTTCCTAGCCTGTCATTATGTAAAAATCTTGTTCTATTGCACTATTTGGGTAAAAAAATAGGCTTACGATTTGCGCTTTACTTGTGAAGTGGTGTGTAAAGAAAAAGGAATTCTATCTTTTTTTCATCAAATTACTAGGCGTAATTATACTCCAACATTTTGAGTAAATTAGTTTAATTTTGAGTTTCTGATTTCCTGATATTAACTAACCTCGTCTCTATTTATATTTCTAGGTTCAGTATGTCGCATTAAGGAATATCAATTTGATCGTTCAAAAACGTCCTGACATTTTGAAACATGAGATGAAAGTATTTTTTGTTAAATACAATGATCCTATCTACGTAAAACTTGAAAAGCTGGATATCATGATTAGATTGGCTTCACAGAGTAACATAGCTCAAGTTTTGTCTGAACTGAAGGAATATGCTACTGAGGTATGACTATTATTGTTTATTATCTTTTCAACTATCATTGTTGTTGCTCAGGAAGCAATCATCTAAATGCAATCTTATTATGTAACTTATCAATTATCAGCCACGTACCAGATATCGCCCCCTTAACACTTCTAACTTCAAAAATAAGCGTCTGCTTCAAGTTTGTAACACCTGAATCATACCAGATTTTTTAAATAACAAATGAAACCTAAAAAATCGATGAGAGATCACAGATTTCAGTACGCTGAGATCTACCTGCGTGCATGAAATTTTGCAGTTTCCTTAAGGATTGGGTTTTTTGAGCGACTGTTTATTACATGTGGATGATGTAGGCTAAGAAAGTTCATCGTTATGGGTATGAGTTGAAAAAATGAAAAATAATCTATACGTTTAGGTTTTCTTCGTAGCAAATGGTGAGAATTAGTTTAGAAAAAACTTTGACATTCACTTTAATAACATTAGATAATGTTTTAGACATTCCTTAACAAGCCGATAATTGGTAGCCTATGTTTATTCTAATTGAATTTCATATTGGTAGTGTCTCAGTATAACCTTATTTTAGAATCAAATGCTGAAAAAAGTTATTGATTAGAACCCATTGTATCTTGAAAAAATAATTTGCTTGCAGTCTTAAAATGAATCATTCTCGATAGTCAGTAAGCAGTCTTCTGAATATAATCATATCAAGCCAAATTCCATATTATTAGATGGAATTTTAACAATGTTTAATCAACATTTTCAAATTTTATTCTAATATCGAATGCTTCAGGAAATAGAATAATTCATTAGAATACTTTCTCTGAAAACTGCCTTGTTTGAAGCTTTTGAATCAGTATTCTCAAATTTAGTTTGTAACTAATAATGTATAACATTCGAGATAAAGGTGTACGTTCATACTATGTAACAAAACACTTGTATAACCGAACTATCCAAGATTTAATAAGTTTCAATCCAACTCAACATGAATCTGAAATACATAATAACCTCAATAATCTTATCAACCCAACTATTCTATCAATGGAAAACACTCCCAAAAAATTAATCAAATCAAATCGTGAAATCACAGACCCCAACAGAAATTCCTGTTAAGAAAACACTTAAACCTAAACCTGCTAATTGGAGACTTATCTCTTCGAGTTGCTGCAAGCATGATAACCGAAAACTACGTCTCAATGTTGAAACAAAAATTTTCCCTGGAGGAAAAATCCAAGATATTAGTAGATTTTAGCGAATTATGACACACTACCTGAAAAATTGCAGTAAATATTGGCTCCAACAATTTGGTAAATTTCAAAACACCTGATCACATTATGCGACCCGTTTGGTGCTACACAATAGAAGCTGGCATGAAAAAACACAAAGTGGTTCATAAATGGTATAATGTACAGAAAAGACACTAGGGACATTTATGTCACAGAAAGAAACGATGCATTCAAATTCATGTGAATCTACTTTCATTGACACGTCGCTAGCTTGTGGAACTGACTGCTATAGACCTGACGGTACTCACCCCCCTCCCCACCAACAAAAAGGTATCTCAAAACTTGACTGATAAAATCATGGAATCGGCTAAACTAGGAGAAGACATTTACAAGCTTACATTTCATATTCTTATAACATTTCAACGGAATAAAATCCATCAAAGACCATACACATACCCGCAAACTCAGAGCAGATTTCACCAATTCTGAACATTGGCACAAATAACACAAAAAACTGCGTCATTCCTCTCAGCAACCCCACTTAATAACTAGACTAATGCCAAGACAAAAACCAAATCTAAATAGATCAGCCAAGCACCATAAAAAACTGAGAATAGTTTTCTTGATAATAAAACGAGGCCTTCAAAATAAATTGACCAACTAACTGTAGAACTCGACAAGATAAAACCACACGTTTTAATGATAGCATAACATGGACTTGACAGAAAAAAAACTGGAAACTACTGTCATACCGGAATATACATTACACTCAGATTTCTCAAGAAACCAACACATGTGGGGAGGAACGGCTGTATACGCATCAAACACTTTGGACTGTAATTTGAAGAATATAGACACAGAGAGTTTCTTTAAAAAATTTACTTGCGAAATAGTTGCTCTAAAATTAAAAAAGCAAAACAACAGATTACAATAATAAATATTTACAGGCCCACATCAGGAAACATTCTAGGATTTTTTGAACATATAGACAGATTCTTAGGTTCCTTTACCACAAGAAACAGCAACACAGTAGCTAATAATGGGAGACTTAAACATCAACTCTACAAAATTCGCCGATCCTAAAAAAACTAAATGACATTCTAACTCAGCATAACCTTAAAATTATCCAACTTCCTCCAATCAGATTAACAAATAGCACTGAAACCAGCATAGACTATTGTATTACAAACATAAACGATCCAAAAATGCAAGTAATAGACAACGTTACATCCGATCATAAAGGGAGAGAATGCACTTTTAAAAACAACAATTAACCATCAGCAGGATATTATTATACATTTTAGACAGTTGTAAGCAGAAAATATGGATCTAAACAGAAATAAACTCAGAAAAGAAGACTGGAGAGAATTTACAATTTTAGAAACCGTAAATGACAATTACATTAACTTTATAAAAACCGTACAATATCACTTAAATTGCTTCTGTCCCACCAAAACAAAGAAACGCAGAAATAAAAACATACAATATATAGAAATTACAGATAGAATTAGAGATTTTAGAAAATAAATGCTTGGTGCTAATAATATTTAGGCCTACATAATGACTGGTAATCAAGACCATACATCTAAAGTAACATATATAAAAGAACTGTACGACGAAAAGGCTAGAGCAAAAAAAAGGAAACAATAGCAGATAGAGATGAAAGATCAAATAATGTAACTAAATAAACGTGGAAGGTTCTGATTAAAGAAACAAAAATAAGTGTATTGATGATGGAAAGCTCGTTCTAAAAAAATAGATTGGAAACAAACTTTACACCTTGGCGGAATTTTTTAACAACTATTTCTCAAATAAAGTTCAGGTTGATACTCAAACATCAAATAAAAAAGATTCTAATCAACATATAAATCAAGAAAGAGAGGTAATACTGGAAAAATTTGAATTTATATCAAAAGAAAAACTAAATGATATTTTTTCAAGACCAAACATAAGACAGCTGGAATTCTAGGTAAACTATTAAATCATCCGAGTCATCAATTCCACATGACATGAACATATCCCTGTTGTACCCAAAATATAAAAATATACAAACATGGCTTTAGAAATGATAAATCAATAGATAAAGCATTTGCAGATTTAATCCTTTTTATAACGCAAAACTGGGAACAGGAAAATAAAGTGTCAGCAGTCTTTCTGGACCTCAGAAGGGCTTTTGACTGTCTTGACTGGAACATACTAACTACAGAAATTGAAAGGGTAGGAATAAGAGGTCAAGCTAAGAAATGAATACTACCTTACAAACAGACACCAAATTGTAGAATTAAAACATGAACACCAGGGCAAAAAGGTCTGGCCAAACCCATGAAAAACGGAGTACCACAGAGACCAGTGCTAGGGCCACTTTTATTCCTCATATACAGGATGTCCCATGTAAGGTGTAAAAGCCGCTTACCAGAGATTCTACACCACATTTCTGACAAAAAATAATGTGTGACGTTTTTAAAATAGGGCTTTTGTTTTCGAGATACGCTCACTTCCCGCCATTAAATGCTCGATAACTAATGATCGGATTAGAAATATGACGACATTGTTGGAAAGATCACAAAATTCCGCTAAAGATTCATGCATTTTCAATATGTAACCCAATTATTTAGGGTGTTTTTTGGTGGTCAAAGTTCAAAAAAGTGGATTTTCCGAAATCTCACTGAAATTTCATAGCGATTTTTCTCGATTTTTTAGGGTGACATGATGAATATTTTACGTTTTTGTCAAGCTTTAAAATTAGCCTGAAAGGTTTCAGATTGGTGAATTGCAAATACTTGAAAATTGCAAAAAAACCTGTCACAAATCCCCAAGAATTCATGTCTAAGGGACAAGAGCTGATTTCAAATTTGATTTCATATTCTAGTTGATTTTACTATTGAACTCAATATCTAAGAATTCACGATCTAGTGAGGTCAGGTTGAGCTTGTTAAATAGTGTATTCCATATAGTACGTAAATACCAAGTTTTTATATTTATTGATATCAATAGTTTTTCATTTTCATAATGCCATATAACAACTTTGTTATAAAATCTTGTTTATCAAATTCTTACGCACTTATACTCTGTTCAGCGAAAGGAGGGAAGATGTAAACAACGATGCGCGTGCGAGAGTGTATCTTCAAACAAGACCGATTCATAGTAGGCGATTCACAAGTAACTATTGAAATACAGTTAATGCGCAGTATGTAAGTGAACCGGTAACTGTGACAGCAACTGTGACACTGAACTAAGTGTTAACTGGTAGAAATTAATCCATCGGTTTACATCTGATAGGAGTCATCACTTTTTCACTCACTCAATAACGCAAACGTTTGTTTTGGTTTGTCTGAATTTCGTTTCCCTGAACAGAGTAAAGAGGTTGCCACGTTATAACTTATCCATTGAAAATAGAATTATGAACTTAGTGATGAATGTCATGTTAGGTGTTGAGAAATTAAATTTCATTAAGAAATATAGCGTTCAGGTGACATTAATTGTATTGAATATTCACTTTCCGATCATTTTTCACAATTTAAAACTATTTTATTGATTTCTAGGTTGATGTTGATTTTGTGCGCAAAGCAGTAAGAGCTATCGGCCGTTGTGCCATCAAAGTTGAACAATCAGCTGAGAGATGTGTGTCCACCCTGCTCGATCTTATTCAAACGAAGGTCAATTACGTGGTACAGGAGGCCATTGTTGTCATAAAAGACATTTTCCGTAAATATCCAAACAAATACGAGAGTATCATTTCAACCTTGTGTGAGAATCTTGATACTCTAGACGAGCCAGAGGCGAGAGCTTCTATGATATGGATTATTGGTGAGTTTTATATATTATAATTACGTGATAACGAGTCTCATCTCAAAAAATTATTGCAAAACTAGTGATTGAATTTGTGGTTGATATGTAATCCATCTACTATAATTATCTGCATTTTTGATTTGCACGTCATTAAATTTATTTACGATTTATCCATCATAAAATTGGCGACACAGTACTGTAATTCGATTCAGTATAGCAACATTGAATAATGACATTCTATTAATTATGTAAAACTTTGAAAATAACAATTAAGTTTTGTTGTAAAGTAGAATGGTTGAAGTCTATCCACCGAAATGATTTCTATTCCATTTTATTCATTTTTTCGCCACACTAGGACGTAATGAGCTGTTTTTCGTGCGTCATATGGAGGCCGAAAGTGTTTGGTTTCCGACGAGGTCTGTAAACGTTTACCGCCCTAGGGCGGAAAAGAAAATGACCTTGAATGACAGCTGATAGTGTCTGGATACAGCAGTCATGATTGTAAAAATGAATCCTTCCAACTTTTATGTAAAACAAAAAGATTTAAACCATCAATAAATGTTTATTTTTTATAATTTAATATGTACGTAGTATTTAAAATGTCAAAAATGATCACTTTCTATAACTTAATATGTAATATTTTGTAGTTTTGATATCAAACAATAGAACCTTTTTATTCAACCTACAGAGCTCTGGGTGGGAATTTTGTGAACTACTACAACTGTTGCTAACCTCTCTTGGTTGGTTAGGTTTTTTGTTTTTAGGAATTTTGTCTACTACTGCAACTGTTGGTAAAGGTTACTGTTGGTATAGAAAGGTTAGTTGGTTAGGTTTTTGGTTTTTTATGCAGGTTTTGAATCAGGAACAGGAATAACAACAAAAAACCTAACCAACTAACCTTTTGGCGTACAGTTGTAGTAGTTGACAAAATGCCCACCCAGAGCGCTGTAGGTTGGATAAAGAGGTGATAGCTGTTCCTTGTATTCTTGCAAGTACCATAGCCTTAAAATTTCGCTTTCAAAATTTCCAACATTGTTGTTTTGTTATTTTGTGGTGTGGCGAAAAATAGCGTTCGCAACACGGGCAAAAATGTTTTGCCGGCTCTCAAACGCTTCAAGTTCTCGACTTCGTCTCGAACTTGAAAACCGCGATCTCGAGCCGGCAAACACACATTTTCGGCAATAGGTGCGAAATATACTATTACCTAGTCTCACTTGAAGTTGTTTTGATCTTTTTCCAGGGCCCAGAATCTTGAGTGAAATATTTAGTGTGTGAAAACTTAAATAAATTATCAATGAGTTTGAAATTGGAAGAATAAACACTCTTCAACAGTGGAGAATATTTACTATTTTCTATAATCAGATTATAGTTTTTGAATGAACAATCTCGTTTTTCTTCTTATCTCAGTTTTTTAACGAAATAAAACTTGAACAATATTTATTTTCAAGCAATTGCTTCAATTCACATGATGCATTTTATCAGCCGTTGAAGATCCTATTCAGGATCAAAAATGTAAGTAGGTATGACCCAAAACATTTGCTGGACTAGACAAAGAGGTTGAGAGAGAGAAAATGTTTGTATGACGTAGCTAAATTCCAGCAGTTTCAGACCAGATAGTTGTAGTGGTGGCGAGGGAAAAAGGTGGATGGATCGTAGTTGGCTCAATAAGGCCTGCTACGGTGAGTCGTTACTCTGTAAGGTGTAAGCTGACTCCGAGTCTGCGGTTAAATCCATCCGTACGGCTTTAGTAAGTTAAGGCTACAACCGCCAACAGCGGCGGTAGTATTGATTACTTGAAAAGTAACTAATTTAACTGAATTACTTTTTTACTACAAGAAGTAATTGTATAGCATAGAAAACGGGTCTAGGACAACTCGCCGCCGGGTACCAACTCGCCGCGGACATCTCATATTGATTCTCCCCAATACTTAATTGTTACCACTTTTCAGTGATATTTAGATGCAGCTAATGATTAGACATGATAAATAAATACATCTTTATTTAACCAATCGAACATACGATACTACTGTATACAAAAAACCCAACGAAAAAATGTGCATCGCTAATTGGGGGATTATGATGATAAGGTATGAATGAGTTTCAAGTGAGTTCCGATTCCGAACCGCTGGGAAGTGATTTTGAAAGGACATAACTTAAAAAACTAGAAAACTCAAGTACATTAAAAAACAAAATGTACTGAAATATTCAGAATGTAAAAAGCAGATGAAAGAAAACAATAGAGGCTCTCATTTAAATCTTAAAATTTGTAGATAACAATGATTTGATTTGACCTCACACAGCATAATACATGTTATACTGTACATTAAAACACGTTTGTAACAATTATTTAAACCTAAAAAAGCCAAAACTATAGTTTAATTGGACAAAAATGATGAATAAACGCATTTGTACACAATAAAATTTTTCATCAAATAATCACATCCAATAAATTTTGTCTTTGATGTGTCCATCTTGTCCATCAATGGTGTTCATATATGACACGGAGACGGATTTTGTTTTCGCGTCGAGATGGCCCGCGGCGAGTTGTCCCATTCCGATAGAAAACAGCCAGTCTCAAAATTTTCTAATAAGTTTGCTTTTTCAGGTGAATATGCTGAAAGGATAGACAACGCCGACGAGCTACTTGAAAGTTTCCTGGAAGGATTTCACGATGAGAACACACAGGTTCAGTTGCAACTGCTGACTGCCATTGTAAAGCTGTTCCTGAAACGGCCTTCCGACACACAGGAACTGGTACAGCAGGTTCTCAGTCTGGCCACTCAGGACTCGGACAATCCGGATCTCAGAGATCGTGGCTTCATCTACTGGCGACTGCTGTCCACGGACCCAGCCGCTGCCAAGGAAGTTGTACTGGCCGAGAAGCCACTCATCTCCGAGGAGACTGATCTTCTGGAACCGACTTTGCTCGATGAGCTGATCTGCCATATTTCCAGTCTGGCTTCCGTCTACCACAAACCACCCACCGCTTTCGTTGAAGGCCGCGCTGGACTTCGCAAGTCACTACCAGCACGGGCTGGCTCTCAGGTACTGTACATGCTGTCAAACGTATTTAACAAACTTTCAAATAACGGAATTTACTTAGAATTTTTATGGTGACCCTTTTTCTGTTCCGTTTTGCCAATTTGGTAAATCATACAATTTTAGCAAGTTATCATAGTACATATGATTAGACGTACCAGATATGCCTGATCTGAGAAATTATTATGTTTCAAATAAATAATAATAAGAATCATAATTGACCGAAAAAAGAGAGATCACCGTTTCAAGTCGACCATTTTGCGTTTGTCTGTCTGTCGTTTTCAACTCATTTTCGGCTAAACGTGTGTGCCAAAGCTGATTTGAGCAATCAGCTGTATTGAACAACACAATTAGAAACGTAGATACAAAGTGGCTTTTTGTGGAATACAGACATGATAAGACTATGCAAATTGAATCAAGGGTTACGTCTGATGATTGTGTGTAATTTTTCGATTGTGATTATCATGGAGTACATTGAGTACTTGTATGTTCCCGTGTACAAGCACCCTTAATCTTGGGCGTGAGGTCTACTGTTCACAGTACTACTAGTAATATTTCTGCTAAATAATAAACATAATAAGAAGAATCATAGTTATATTTCTATTTATAGAAAAATCTTTAAACAGTAATGTTCTAGTTGTAATTGCAACTATTTGATGCTATGAGGATCAAGAGTTTTTGTAGTGAGAGATAAAACCTTTGGATTGAAAAATTCTATTTTAAAATAATTGATGAATAGTAAAGGATACAGTTAAAGTATAGTAAGCAATAGTAATAGTAAGTGTCGATAAATAAAGGTAATAATAATAATAAAGATAAATATGACCCACCTTGATATAGCTATCTTGGCAAGACATCTTCTTATTAAGGCTGTGCAACAGGGTTTTGGTCATATTTTTCACTCTCTGGTTGGAGATTATTAGGCTACTGATATATCTATCTATATATATATACAGTATATAGTGTGTCCCATGTAAGGTGTAAACGCCGGTTACCAGAGATTCTACATCAGATTTCTGACAAAAAAATGTTCAGTGACGTTTTTAAAATGGGGTCTTCGTTTCCGAGATATCTTGATTTAAAGACTTTCGAGATACGCTCACTTCCCGCCATTAAATGCTACTGAAACCACTGATCAGATTGGACTTATGGCGATATTGTTGGAAAGAACACAAAATTTCGCTAAAGATACATATATTGCCAATATGTAACCCGATCATTTAGGATGTTTTTTTTTTGGGGGGGGGGGGGGGTCAAAGTTTAAAAGAGTGGATTTTCCGAAATCTCACTGAAGTTTTAAAGCGATTTTTTTAGGGTGACATAATGAAAATTTTACGTTTTTCGCAAGCTTTGAAAATTGAGCCTTAAATTTTTCAGATTGGTGAATAGCAATTATTGTCTAAGGGATAACAGCTGAGAGAGTAGAAATTTGATTTCATAATCTTGTAATCAAATGTTTTTCCAAAATAAATTATTAATCACTGTGGTCCCTTAGTGGCCGCAGGAAGCCGTTGAAGGCAAACTAAATAAAGTAACAAGACACACTACGTAAAAATACTGATCTACAGTAAGTACTAAGCCAATACTAAGAAAGAAAGCCAAACTGATTTTTTATGGCGTCAAGTTAGGTGTTACATTTATTAGATTTTATGTAAAATGAACTGAAAAATTGAATAAAATACGTCCCAGATCTCTAGGATCACCCATATCTGAGATATCAGACAAAATACGCAAAATTCGGTCTCGAAAAAACATGCTTCGTTTAGATTTGATCTACATTAACTTCGTTAAATGGGTAATAAAAACGGAAACTTTATAAACAAAACTTGAAGAGAATGATGTAAAATATGCCGTGCAAACAACCATTTACTGTGTTATTCCTAACCGAAAAGTATTTATGCAGTAGTTGTAATCTCTATAATACATCAATCATTGTCAACCAATTTATCGAACAAAATTGCAGTATAAAGTCCTCCTGCTGAGCCGAAATGCAGTACATACATACATTACTGCCAAGTTGTTTCCAAACAACAGCATCTTAGTGACATAATGTAAACGTAAAAATGGCAAAACCGCTCTCATATTCCTATATGAAATAGCATTTCAATTTTCTCTGAACAACCCTGTCCAGAGGAGTTTATTTTCATTTGATACATAATAATAAATTTTTACAATGTCTGTGTATAAATATTTTCATATTGATTACTCGTGAACACCCCACTATATAAATATGTGCTGGGGTGAAACAGTCTAGTAAGTTTTTCAATTTATGCAAAATTCCTTTTAAAATAATTGAAACATTATTGTTGATTATCCATGTTAGTATTCTAATTATTATTGAAATATTCTACATTATATAAATAACACTAATATTACTAACACCAAAATGACTAATTATATACTACCTAGCACTACATACTACTATCTACCACCTTTCTAGCTCTACAAACTTATCACTGCTAACTCTATACAACAATAAAAAACACCCTACAAAAGACAATGTCATATACCATTATAAGTATTTTTACATAAACAATATGATGAAACATTACATGCTATAGTTATTGTCTGGAAAATTGACTGAACGTTTTAAACACTTTATATCTTGAATTTATTTAATTATACATTCATAAGTTACCTGCTAAAATTTCTTCGGATTCAATGAAATTTATATCTATTAGCCATTTCTTTAATGAACTCTTATATTTTTTCAAGTTAGCCTCGTTCTTCAAAAGACTCGGCATTCTATTCAGAACTTTAGAGCCAACATATAATGCTGATTTTTGAGCAAATGTTGAGTTTACTCTGGGAACTGAAATATCTCTATTTCGAGCTCTGGTATTGTGAGCATGATCAACGAATTGAATTTGGCTTGGGTGTTTCTTTATATATGTGCTAACTACTAATATGTATAACTGCCTAACGCTAAGTACCTTGTAATCCCAGAATAACTGAATTGATGGGAATAACCGATGCCTATAGCTAATAACTCTGAGTAGAAGTTTTTGCACTTTAAGAAGCGGATCTATTGTATTATAATAAGCTCCTCCCCATATAAGAATACCATATCTAATAACAGATTCCACCAGAGAGTAGTAAACCATTCTAACATCCGATACCGGCAATATGTTGCGCAGCTGCATGAATATATATACAAGCTTTCTCAATTTTTTAACAACACCAGTCACCTGACCCTCCCATCGGAACAAATCATCTATTTGAACTCCCAAGTATTTCACTGTATCAGATCTTCTAATTACAGGGCAGCTGCATTCATCTCCAGTCTGTTCACAAATATGTATTTTCAATGTATTTTTGAGGGGTTTAGTGGCTTCTGTTAATGAGAAAACCAGAAATACAGTCTTCTCAGCATTCAATGTCAGTAGGTTATTATTAAGCCAATTTAGCACTTTACCAAGTTCTCGCTCTGCTGTTCTGAATGTCTCTTCCCAAGTATCACAATTGAATAAAATGGCAGTATCATCTGCAAACGCTATCAGTTTGCCATTTATGTCAAGCGAACACAGATCATTTGCAAAAACTAGATACAAAATTAGTCCAAGCACAGTTCCTTGTGGAACCCCAAACTCAACATTTGCATCCTCGCTCATTAGATTTTCTATTTTTGTTGACTGAGTTCGCTGCACAAGATATGATTCAAACCAACAATATGTGGCCCCTCGTATCCCAATGACCTCAAGCTTTTTCAGAAGAAGCTCATGTGATACTGTATCAAACGCCTTGGCAAGATCAAGAAATATTCCCATGCATTTCTTATTATTATCAAGACCATCAATGACATGCTTTGACAGTTCGAATAGTGAATCCTCTGTACTTTTACCTGCACGAAAGCCATATTGGTTAGAAGAAAGAATGCTGTTTTTTTTTTCAAATAGTGTACTAGACGCTTCTTCATAAGTTTTTCCAAGATCTTAGATATATTGCTAACTAACGAGATTGGTCTATAGTTTCCAAGTAATAGCTTGTCACCAGCTTTATGAAGAGGCCTAACACAAACCCTCTTCATAAGATCCGGAAAGACACCATTCTCAAAGCTTAGATTGAAAATATGCACTAGGGGTTTGACTATATACTCTTTCACATTTTTAATAATGCTATTGCTTATTTCGTCCCTTCCTGGTGAGCTATCTGTTCTTAGTGTTTGTATTATAGCCAGAATCTCTTGCTCATCTACTGCACTCAGAAACATAGTTGTTGGGATGCGTCTTTTAGGTCGGTAATTGGAAACTATCTCATCTAAAGTTTTATTTAATTTTCTACTGATATTATCTGCCATTCTTGCTCCTATACGTGCAAAATGGTTGTTGGTACAACTCAACACATCATTAGGGCTTTCATCTAGTGAAATCACATTTCCATTAAAATTAATTTTTTGCAGATCTTGTTTATTTTTCCCCAAAGAACCTGAAACCTCCTTAATGACAGACCATGTTTTTCTTATATTTCCTCCAGCCTGCTCAATCTTATTTCTATAATAATCTGTTTTAGTGTTTTGAATAAGTACGTTTAGATGATTTCTATATGTACGATAGTAATCAGCAAGCTGAACATCATTAGGACGTTGCTTACGTTTCTTGTTTAATTCATCTCTGGTCTTTATAGCTCTTATTAGACCCTGCGTTATCCAAGGCTTGATTGGTTTGAACCTTCTCTTTAATATATATGAGTTTGTGTTATTTGATATATGTCTCCTGAAAATACTGATGAATTCTTCATATGTTCTATTAGTTTCATTAGCTTCATAAACAGGAATCCATTCTTCTGTAGAAAGGTGAGCTTTTAACCCAATTAAATTAACTGATATGCCTTTTTTAATATTTTCGACTGAAACTAAATTGTGACTCTCGTAATCAGTGTCACTTATTCCTACAACAGTCATGAAGTGATCTGTAATAGAATTTTCATACACCACAGGAGTTATCGGTCTATTAAGATTTGTTAAAATATGGTCAATACATGAGTATGTATTGTCGCTTACCCTAGTTGGCTCGGTAATGCATGCTGAAGTCCGTACTCACTTAATAGATCCAAGTAATCATTAACTTGATCGTTGTATGGAGGAAGTATATTTATATTTAAATCGCCCAAGCACATAATATGCCGACCTCTCAAACTATCTAAAACCACTCTGAGGTCAGCTAAAAAATCATTAATATCATGATGTGATGGTGACCGATAAATTGTAATAATATCTATCTCCCTTTTACTATAAACAAGTTTGAGATGTAGAGCATTAGATTGTTTTATTTCTATTTCTTCAGACATACAATTCAAGTTGGATTTCACATAAACTACAACTCCATCATTCTGTAAACGGTTCTTAGCTGTATAGAAAGCGTTATAGTTATCAATTTGCTGAGTTATACAATCATTCTTAAGCCAACACTCAGTCAAAACAATTATGTCAAACTGAACGTTAATTTCCTGCAGCTGAATCATTAAGTCATCGAAATTTTTATTTATGCTCCTGATGTTGAAATTCAAAACCTTCAGGTTGCAAGTACCAATCACTCTTCTCAGTTCACCTGAGTCGTGTAGTACCTGATTCTCAATTTCAAAAGCAGTCTCTAACTCGTCTCCTATTGACCACATCTCCATTTCTGGTTTTCTTCAATTACCTCGCTCATGCTTTTATGCCAATTTAAGATTTCTGAAGTACTATAATTTTTAATATTTCTTGTTAGAGATAACATCAGATCCTCTCCTCCTCTTGTAAGGTACTGAAAACTTTCAGTATGTCTGCTTAAAGCCACAATTATATGCGGAATACTATTGTAAATTTCTAGCGGTTTGGGATTTATCCTAACAAGTACTACTCTTTTAGAAGTTAAACCCTGTGCTTCATGGATAGTGTGTACTCTCATTGATTCAACGTATCTCGTACCCAGGCTCCTAATTAGTATGTTTTTCTCCGTTTGTGTGAAAGCTAGTAACAAAGTATCAGGTTCAAGTCTAAGATACTCACTGTCTGCAATTGTAGGTTCAATTGACATTATATTCTTGTTATTCAATGTGTTAATATGAGTGTAGAACTTTGAAAGACTGCAACATACATCTACTGGACATCTCCTAGAAGTTGGTTTCGAGAAAAACGGGTCACAAATACTAGAAACATGATACCATCTAGCCTTGAGCCTGCTTCTCTCAATATAGGGTATTTGTTTTGAATCCCCAAATAGTATTATATCAGTTGCTTTTGTAAGTTCCGCAATAAAACCTATGTAACCAGCATGCATTACAGCTGCCTTATCAATGAACACTCTTTCGTAACATCTATCTGAGCCATTGATTATAAATGATGAGACCGTTCTATAATCTAATTTAACTCTATTACTATCTATTTTATTGTTATGAATAACGGCTTTCCTTATATCTAATATGCCTGCTTTTGTTTGACATAAAACGAGATCCTTCCCCGGTTTGTGTTGATGTACAATAGAATGTGTTTTTCCACAACCCGGTACCCCCGACACCCATTTAATATTTGGCATTTTACAATTTTCTATATTTATTTTCAAAAATGTAGAAAGTAATTCAACATTAAACATTAGTCTTGTATCTTTTGTAACTAAAATATACCTCGAGTGAGTGAGAAATTTTTTTGAATTACTATTGAAGGGCACATAACTACCCCCTCCATCCAAACAGTAACCCATCTTATACGCATTCTTCGTTGGCCATACAAACGCTCTTAAGTGATTATCAAAAATATTCATCTCTTTCCTGTTTATTTCGTCAAAGATTCTAGATACTTTATTGTAGTTTGTGCTGTTTAGAATTTTCAGTACTTCTTTGTATATCTCTGCATTTATTTCATCTTATTGTTGTAAAAAACTTCTAAGTTCAAACATACTATTTAAATAGCATTCTGATTTTGTGAAACCTGGGAAGTATCCTTTTGGGCATTCAGTTTCACCTTCTCGCTTTTTTGGTATGTTGAGGAAATCCAAGTAATTTATTCCTCGGTAATAAAATACATAATTAATATTACTTGTTTGGAGATCAAGGTTAAACAAATCAATACTAGAAATTCCCAATCTATCTGTATCAAATATATCTATACCTAATACTAATGGATAGTTTTCATTAGCCCATTTACTTATATTTACAATGGTTTTTTTAAATTCTTTTGATATATTACCCTTAATTGAATGAATAATAAGATTATTGTTGTAAGCTTTCAAACCAAAGCCATCACAGTTAACTATCGGAAATGCAGATAACTCAATTTCACTTATATTGTTTTTTCTACCAATTATTTTTGCAATACCTTTGGACAAAGTGATTCTGTTTTTCTCTGTGTTGGCAAATGAGATATTAAAATCAGTGTCTATACCGAAATTAAAGATTAGAGAAACCCTACTTTTAGGTGTTGTATTGATTGCATTCAATTTACCCGTGCCACAGAGAAAATTATGGAGACTAATTTGTGTTGGCTCCGCCTGAAAAATCCTGTTATCGACCTTATCAATTTTTAAAACAGAAGCTCTAATCTGCTTCAATTTATTAAACAGTCCCATAATTGGTTCTGTCCATTTGTTGCTGTAAAGCTTTAATATAGCAAGGACAATTTGGATCACTAATTTTATGGTCGGCCGACTTACCATTCTTTTTACAATTACAGCACACTGGCTTCCCCTTGCTCTTACATTGTTTCAAATCGTGCCCAGTTTCTGCACAGTGACCACAAATTGAAATTTGTGACCTACAATGCGTTGTAATGTGGCCATAAATTTGGCATTTGTAGCACCTTTGCGCTACTATAAAGTCTTTAACTCTACAAGAGGTCCACTCAATGAAAACCCTATTGATACTTATGATGTACTTTCTCATGGCAGGATCACAAGATACTACCCAATGCACATGAGGTTTATCCTTAGGTCCTACTTTGAATGCAGGCTTGAAACCGTCTTGAAATTGTTTTTGAGAATAACTCGACAATGCAAAGTTTTTATTAAAAATTTGTTCAGCAATGTCTTTCTCATTGAGATGAGCATTGCTATAAGACTGCTTGTATTCTAAGGTTTGCTCGGACTATAGATGGCTCTAAGTGAAAATAAGATATAATCACTATAGTCTGTTCAGCGAGCCTACGGAATGAAGTAAACAAACTTTGCATGTGTGTGAGTGAGGAATTCCGTGAATTGTACTGGCATCGGTCGGTCGGCCTATTCACATTCATTGCCAACTCCTGTCCATTCAACAGCTGATGTCGCACTTCCAGTTTGTGAAATAAATAAGTTATTACTGCATTATTTCAAGAACATATTAGATTTTAAATTCAGTTATCAAGTCAGTATTTTCATTTCAAATGTATAGGTAAAAATAATTCAATCGACAAATTTATGAACAATTCTAATAATAGTGATACCAGTGATTGCTGAATGTTTGGATACATTACCTAAGCATTGAAAATAAGAAAATAGCCATCTCATTCATATAATTCATTATTCTCATGTATCTATTTCCATTTACAATAAATACGAGTATTAAGTATTATCCAAGTAGGTGTTTGAAAATGATTATTGAAAGTCGTTTTCAATGGGTAGGCCTGTTACCTGTTCGATGCGTTTCGAAAACTAGGCTATGTGTGAATCGGGCTTCGTTGAGTCTCGGCTTGCACGCACGCACATGTTTGTTTACTCCACTCCGTAGTCTCGCTGAACAGACTATACTGATTTGTTCATAGAAAATATTTAAAGTAAATTATAATTTATTAATTATTGATAATTAATCGTTTAAAAATATCTGTAAATGTAATTAATATAAATGGTAAGGTAAATCCCGTGTAGTCACATCCTCTTCAGGTAAAAACGGACTGAATAAATGAGTTTGATCACAATACCAAACTCCTTATGGCATTTCCAAAAAGCATACATTCTAATTTTTATTACATTGTAAATTTTTTTGTCTACAAGCAATATGCGCATGTAGATTCCTTTTGTATGACAAAAGGAATATATATTATCCTATATATCTTATATTATCTTATTCTCTCCTATTTGCAAGGTTTTGCTGCAATTTAAAGAAAACATTTAAAGGTTGCATAACAGATTTATTGCCACCCACATTAATAGAAAAATAGCATGAACATTACATATCCATCATCTGTATTCAGATTTACTATAAATAAATAACCCTTTTATTGCTTCATTGAATAATATCATTAAAACAAAATAACTTTCAAAATCAAACAATTATACAATAATGCAATATTCAGCAGTTGCTGAGGTATCCTTTATAAAAGGATCAAATGAGTACGTTGTTAATGCCTTCGTTCTGTTTGATTTAATTTTATTCAAATAGTATTTCAATCCTTGTATAACCATACTTCCTTGTAGACATTTTTTATTCTCTCCCATTACCTTCTCTCTCTTGCAACTCTCTGCCACGTCGCTCCGCCGCACACTCTTCTAAATTCTTCGTCCCATCTGTACGAGGGCCTCTTCCTCTGCTTCTTCTCAAAGTGCGTGGATGCCAGTCCAGTATTCTTTTGGTCCATCTTTCATCCGTTGTCCTTGCGATGTGGCCAGCCCAATTCCATTTTCTCTCTTCTATTATCTTGCCAACGTCTCCAATTCTTGTTTCACCTCTTATCCATGATTTCGTTTTCCTGTCTCTTCTTTTCACTCCTATCATTATTCTTTCCATCGACCTCACATTAGTTCTAAGTTTTTCAATAATCTTTTCGCTGAGAGTCCAGGTTTCGCAGCCGTACAAAATTGCTGGTAGGATACACATCTGCAGCAATTTCTTCTTGTTATCCATGCAAATTTTAGATCTGAATAGATAGCTGTACTTTTTTAACATTGACCAACCTATTGCTATCCTTCTGATAATTTCTCCCCATTGCCCGTTTTTTCCTATTTTCTGTCCAAGGTAAAAGAAGTGTTCTACTTTCTCTATCCTTCCTTCCTCAGTCTCCAATATCCTTTCGTTTTCTTCACTATTATATTTCATCACTTTTGGCGAAATTATGATGTGGGTACTGTGGTTCGTCTGACTATGCTTTTGACAACCGAGTGAAACGGCCGTCACGCCATAACGTGAGTTATAATTTCCACTTAGAAGTGCTTTTATCGTCACTTTCGATTTATCAAAATTCACTTTCATTCCAATCTTCTTCATTTTAACTTTTCATGTGAAATTTAACGACTTGCAGTCAAATATTTGACTACAAGTCGTTAAATTTCACATGAAAAGTTAATATTAACAACGCAGTTCGTCATGGAACAAGAAATCCAGGAATCTTCTTAATTTCTTTTATCATTTCCTTCATGCCATTGCCTCTCTTATATGACTTGACACCATGGTATTATTGTTCTTTTTCTTTCCGAGGCGTCCTGTATTTACACTTTCGTTGGTCGCATTATCATGGTCGATCGCGGTAAGAGAATCTCCGTCACTCCTCAGTCTTTTTCTCTTAGTTGTAATTCTCTCTCAAGTTCTCGAGACTGAAGAGCTTTCCTTCAATCAGTAGTTTGTCTTTTCTCAGAGAAACCTTTTTTCCTTGTTTCCTATAGTCTACCAGAAAATGTGGTAGCTCCTTCCTGACGTTGCGAGTATTGATGTCGAAATCCTCTTGTATCTTTATGTAGCAAAATTTTTCTTTCTAGATAATAAAATATTATTTCCTTTCTTGCACTCTTCCTTATTATTATTATTATTATTTTACCAATCTGGATGAAGTATTTATCAGTTCCTCTGAACAGAAAGATGGACGTTTCAGTTGCTTGCTATATCGCTTACAGAATAATAACACTCAATAGATAAGAATTCTCATGCAGCCATAGAAGACAGTCATTGGATAAAGTTACCTGGTGCAAAGTCCAAATCCTTATCTTCTGTTCATAACCTCAATCATGAACACCAGCCAGTAAAAATCGAATAAAAAACAAAGTTTTCTCATTTATGAGACTAATATGCACACTCATGATTCACAGTTTAATAACGCATTGATCTATATGCAATGATAGTATTTCACCTCACACGCACTTTTTAAAATCGGTCTTTAAACACTGAGCTGGCACTACACAACCTTTCACTTTGAGTGCTTATCTTGTACTCTCAGATTTACTACAACATTGATTCAAAATAATATGACAATTAACAAACCATCATATCAGGTCTTGATGGTTGGCATCGGCTGCATTTTCAAAAAGCATAAATTCTAATTTTTCTTACATCATGTAACCTTTTTGTCTACAGGAAAATGTTCGTGAAACTGCAGCTGAAGCTTCTGTCATTCCCACTCAAGAATCTCTGATTGGCGACCTTCTGAGTATGGACATAAGTGCTCCAACAGTAATATCCAACCCAACACCAGCTGTGGATCTTTTGGGTGGTGGATTGGACACTCTGCTAGGCGGAGATGTTGGAACAACAGCACCACCCATTAACCAGTCGACCAGTGGGCTGCTTGGTGACATTTTTGACTTTACGCCAACACCAACAATGTATATGGTACCAAAAATCATGTGGCTGCCAGCTGATAAGGGCAAAGGATTGGAAATTTGGGGAACATTCTCAAGGAAGAGCGGTCAGATCTTTATGGAGTTTACTTTCACGAACAAGGCCATGCAAGCAATGACAGGCTTTGCAATTCAGCTGAACAAGAATAGTTTTGGTCTGACCCCTGCTAAACCTCTTCAGGTGCTTTCGCCTCTGCCTCCTGGCACAACACACGAGTGCTCGCTGCAGTTGTCCACAACAGGCGGCATCCAGAGAATGGAGCCTTTGAACAATCTTCAGGTAGCCATCAAGAACAATATAGATGTCTTCTACTTTGCCTGTCTGGTGCCGATGAATGTCTACTTTGCTGAAGATGGCCAGATGGACAAGAGACTCTTCCTGTCCACATGGAAAGAAATTCCCGCCCAAAACGAGCTACAATACACATTGGCTAATTTGAATTTGAATGCCGATGGCATAGTTCAGAAGATGCAGCAAAACAACGTGTTCACAATAGCCAAGCGTAACGTGGAGGGCCAGGACATGCTCTATCAATCCTTGAAGCTGACTAATGGCATTTGGGTTCTCAATGAGCTGAAAATTCAGCCGGGCAATCCAAACATCACACTCTCATTGAAGTCCAGGGCATTGGACGTGGCCCCTGGAATATTCCAGTCTTATGACAACATATTACACTCGTAATTAGCAAACACAATTCAAATGATATAAAAACATATGTGTAGCCTACTAATCTTGCAGAAAGTTATTGAATTTCATTATTGTAGGTTCTCCGTTGTGCTAAAATTATCTTCGTTGTAGAGTTGTTTTTTGAAAAGCTTCAACAAAATTACATCAACAGCCAAACCATAAGATTAGCTGAATATATTGTTCCAATACCTATCCAAACTAATATTGTATCATTCCACAAATAGAGTAGGACATTTTAATATGATATCCAATACAAGAATATATTAAAATTAGTTGTTGAGTACTGTAATCCTTAATTCATTTATGTTGTTAATGTATACATTTTACTCTAGATTGTACAGTGTCTTGACTGTAGGACACTTCAAAATGGTATTATATTAAGTTATATTGAATGAAGATATTGCTGTTAAATAGTGTTGAATTGTCAATTGATTTATTTTCAACCTTTTTCTAGAATCATAATGTAAAACAATATAATATGAGGTGCTTTGACATTCATTCTGCAAACAGGGTACCTAAGATGTTGAGATATTTAATTGTATATAATTGTTTCTAATTAGGCTGTGGACTCTACTTGGGGTTGTACTGATATCTTAGTTAAAATTTGTCCTTGCTTCTGGTATTGAAATGCTATTTATTGCAGGGGAAAAATTATGATTAATTTCTCAGTATAATAAGAGCTTTTGAAAAAACTCCACTACGAGTGATGTACGATCCAATTCGATTCGTTGTGGGTCAAATCGAAAAACAAACATTTTTCAAGGAACCAAAACGGTTTAACTGTTAAAGAAAATAACAATTTATCCCATCACTATTTTCAAGCACTTTTATCTTGCGAAAATGTTCAATCATTATACCACCTACGGAAGTAGAGTCTGTCAACTCATTCTTTTAGTGTGCATAAACCTACATGTTGCTTTGTCTCTCAAGCAGCGTACACAGCGTTACAAGCGTCTTTCTCCATAAGACGAAGTATGTGAGAACGTTTTATTAGTAAATAGCCGACATGTGTGAGGTATATTCATAAAACTACGAAGAATGAGTTGACAAGCTATTTCTAATAAAATATTTTCTCCAGTAAAACAACTTCCGTAAATCTTTCTCGTAATTTATTTATTGTATGAATCATACAATAACTCAACTTGATTTTGCAGTCCTTAAAATGTGGAGATCCCTATGGAGATGTTAGACTTATTCGGCTACTGTGCAACGTGGCATTACTGAAAAATACTGTGAACTATGGTTTGCACAAAGTTCAACTAGAGTTGACTGGAATTGACAAGAGTTCAACTAGACCAGACTTTGAATCAGCTTACATAGGCACTACAGCCTGATAAATTGAGCCGACTCCGAATTAGCCCTGTTCGCTGTACAATTCAATTCAACTTATTATCCTCGAAATAATACAAATTCTCATTTAACAAAATTACAATTACAAATTCAATAGCAATATTTATATAATGAGAGCAAGAAAAAAGTACTTCGGAGGAAAATTATAATACCTGCAAAGGTTTCCCTGAGCGCAGGTATGAGTCAGTAAGAATGACATCGAATTAAACAAAGATGAAAACAAGATTTTTTAAGATTTGAAGTAACAGAATGAAAAGTAAGGAAGAAAATATAGATGTAACACAGAAGAAGAAGAGTTTTTAAGAATTAGAAGATTTTTTCAATTATATTTTCAGAAATGTTCCATTCATCAACCATTTTACCAAATGATTTATTTTTCTTATTGTTAGTTAAGAAATGGACAGGGATGAGATTTACCAATTTTCCAGTATAAGTGAAATGTCTTCTACATACATTTACAATAGTTGTTCTCATTGCAAATCTTGAATGAGAAGGACGTAAATTGTGAATTATTTCGCGATGTTCACGAAGTATGTTCACGCGGTATTTAAATAATATAAATATTACTTGTTTGATGTACAGCTGTCGCACAGTCCAAACATTCAACTTAGAAAATAGATTTCTGCTACTGTACAGTCTTGGCCTACCAAGAACGGCTCTTAATAACACTTGCCCAAACAGGCTTTATTGGCCCTGGCCGCTACTAATATAGACAGGGTGTCTACAGGGAAAGTCTGGAAGTCAAGAATTCTAATAGGTAGATCGGGAATTTTGATTTTTTTTCAATTTTGTCGGGAAAATGATAAAATTTATCGTAACACGTATTTTGACATAGTTTTGTTAGGAGCGCATGATTAAATTGGCTAACAAGGAAACACAAGAATAATTCGATGTGTAGCGCGATTGGGAAAAATTAGTCAATAAATTTTTGCAATAAAATAATCAAATGCCATTTTGTACATAGTTACCGTTTTGTTGTTATACTGTGATTCTTCATACCATTAGTTCAATTTATTTGACCTCATTTTTTGTCCAAGGTTGTAAAAACTTGAATTAGGTAATTTAAACAAGTATATAATGCATTTTTGCAAGCAACTGATGTTTTAAGCTAACTAACTTTTCCTAAAAATGAATATGATTAGAAAGCCAACTATACTTTTTTTTAAATATAAGTAGACCTCAATTATTTGTGTGAAAAAGGCATTTACCACCTTCGATTACTGCAATTTTATTCCAAATGATAATGATGAGAGCTTACCAAAGAGACATAGAAAGGGCTCAGAACTCCTTGGGTTAAAAAATAATGTTACGTAGTATAGTAAAATTCTACTCTGTAGAACGATTTTCTCAAGTACAAGGTCTAGGTAAAATATTTAATGGCTTGAATTTCTAAACTGATACAACTACATTGAACATGTTAGAACAACAACTTGCATTACGTAGCTACTTGCTATTTCGACGAAGTCATCAGCCTGCAATGCCACGAAGCTGGGGCGGTTCCAGGATTTTCATGAGGGTGGCGCACCGGGGGGTCCGAAATACCACCCATGGCGGGGGGTCCGGGGCTGTTCCCCAGGAAATTTTTTCAATTCCAAATACCTAGAAATCATTTTTTAAGCTTTTAATGCACTTATAAACTGAAAAAATGCTGCCAGTTTTGTACAAATAATAATTGTATTATAGCAAAATAAACTTTGAACTATCTGCCACATTTTCAGACTTCAAAACTGTTGTAAAGTAAAAAACAATAACTATTCTATTCAAGGAGCTAGAGCTAGTAATAGAAGGAAAACAATAGATACATTTTTAATTACCTCAGGTGAACTGTTAGTATACGGTATACTATCGATGCTAATAAACTTGAATTTACAACAGCACTCAACTTTGTGAGTAGTATCGAACTCGTTTCAGGATCTGAGTCCTATCCTCTACGAAAAGAGAATACATACTGCTATACAGAGTATACTACTATACACAGCTAGAACAAAATAGCCTAAGTATTCTCTGCTCTCTGAGGATGGGACTCAGGTCCTGAAACGCGCCTGCTACTACTAACAAAAGTAAGTGCTGTTGTAAAGGCAAGTTTATAATCGTAATTAACATTGATATCTTTTCAGGCACTCGTATATTATTTATGTATTTATTAAAATTAATAGTAGTTAGAGGATTTATTTTAAGCAAATTTAAAAACAATAAACACAAAATTCCAGGAGCTTCAAAAACAACGTTAAAGCAGGCTTACTTGAAACTATTCTCCCTCCCATATTTTGATCCACCACCTTTCCTGATTTGGGTACTCTACGTACTGTACTTGAAAATTAGTTTTAAAAGGGAGATTTGAGGGTACTCCCTCGGAATTTAAAACAAAAATAATGCCGTCAGACCCACATTTTCAGCGATTTCAGACATCTTCTTTGACTCTCTTGTCAAACGTTTTCTCTAAAGGCTTGTTAAAATTTCCAAATTTATTTTGTCTCTGGGGGAGACTTTAGCCACTGTGATGTTACATGGACAGTGAATATAAAAAAATGTAATCGATCTTTAAAAAGTGTGTAACATTACAAAACATGTTTAAACCATTTAATACTCATCATACTTTATGTACTTCTTAATAGTGTCTGTGATGTACTGATGTACATAGACACTATAATTCATTCAACCTTTATGAATAGTAAATTATTCAAATTAAAAAGATATCAATATTCAGGACATGAATTTTCTCCAATGAATTTCTCCTTATGAAATCTGCGAATTAATTTTGCGCCCCTAGGCCGCCCCCTATTGGAGCCTAATATTATATCTAGGTTTTATAATGAATACGGTTAGTGACAATATAATTATTTTTATTCTTATTAATTATGGATATCTACCATGAAATCACTACCACCAATACAAAGAAGGTATGAGGATATCAAAGAAAAATTATGGATTAAATTCGGTTGAACTACTTCATGGATGTGTGAAGTAAAACTATCATATAATATAAACTCGTAGATTCTTTACACCTTTAATCTTACATTATATCTTAGTAGGCTTAAAAAATTCACAATTGTACTAATTTTATTCACTGGACATTAAAAAATGAGAAATAAATTGGTGAATGCAGAAGGGATAAAACATTTGATAGATTTCAGTAATATGGCTAGTTAAAACACAATTTTCCAACACAAAAAGACAAAAGTGGTCTTAGAGTTAGTGCCAAAATGTATCCAATTATGTGCGTTGCTGAATAAAAGAAGCTACTTCATATACGTACAAAGTAGTGGGAAAGTAGTAGTGGACCGAACCACTTTTCAATTATAACAAAATATATAGGGTAAGATAAAAATAATAGAACGGTTTCAGCCGTTTTTTAGTAGAATAATACTTAAAATAGTTTTTCACTAGTATTAACCATAAAAAATATTTTCACATCGCCTCAAAGGGATGCTCTGTCCCAAAGTGGGTGATTTTCTTTTAGGTCAATTCCCCCGAAGGGTGGCCGTTTCATTTTTTGTTATATTTTATAAGTTTTTACTATTTTTTTGTGTGAAATAAAAGAAAGCAGATGAAATGTTCCGATCATCTAATTATAAGTGACCTTTCTTTGTAGTGGTGAAGGTGATATTGTGGAAGATGTCCATAATGAATAATAAGACGAAGTTGTCACAACCACATTTATTAAAAATATAGAGATACTAGTTTCGGATGTTACTCCACAGACTCCGTTGTTTGAGATTGATAATGGATTAACATCCGAAACGAGTAACTATATATTTTTAATAAATGAGGTTGTGACAACTTCGTCTTATTATTCATTATCAGTGACCTCTTGTAAGCAATCAACATTGCAGAATAATTCACGCTATCGGTGTTGCATCTGCCTCCGCTGCTTGAGCTAGATGCAACTTTCTTGGGTTCTCATACCTGCAAGCCCGAGGCAAGGAAAAGAGTCTTAGTTACTCCCGCCATTTATCGAAATGTGGTGGAGTATATTAACTGAAGTAAAATTGGTTTTGTAGAACTTTAGAGGTCTGGAATTTTGGAAATTGGTCGGGAAAAGTCTGGAATTTTACAATTAGGGACAAGTAGATAAGAGTATTTGCATATTAAAAAATACTGTTACGGGTTCTAATAGCTAAAATAAGGCTGGCAACACTAAAGTTCACACTTGCACTTTATTTACACAAATTAGTCTATTTACACACCAATATTTGTAAGTTCAATTAATTAAATAAGACAGATCATCAAATGAAAAGCTAATACTTATTTTCAGTAATTATTTACAAGAATTAATGAATAAGTAATTACAGGCTGATCAATAATAAAAGAAACAAGAGTCCAATAAACTGTACAATAATGCAGAAAGAAATTATAAAAAGAGCAACAATCACTTACACAGTCCAATTCGTAATTTGACAGTCCCAAATAATATCACTTAACATAACGTCTTTAAACTATTAGTAAGCTGCATAAACAGTAAACACTTGTCTCTGCATCATACACTGGAAACGAGCATTGTTCACTCCACTGGCACTGAATATGTAACACAATCTGTCACACAGGTTTGTAAACATAACTGTCACGCAAGCTTTTGTAGAGCTCACTGTCTGGTTCATGTGGACTCCTTTATATAGCTGTTGTAGTTGTATAATTCCGAGAATTGGAGCTCACCAAACACTTCGAGAATTTTCAAGAAGAATGTACTAGACCTCGGATGTTCTAGAAGTCTAAAGAAATCATGAGAAGTCTCAAGAAATCAATTGAGTGAGAGAGTTGCAGACTTGAATAATAAGAGTGACAAAGACATGTGAAAAGAGTACGCAAGAGAGCAAGAGAATGCATTTTGCGCTTCAAGTCATGTACGATCATGAATGGAATGATCTATGTAGAATAAGGTAGTTCTATGTGCGTAAATAACTGCTTTGCTTGCTTTCGTAACAATACATAATTTTGAATGTCTCATACGGTACTATTAATTGAAGACCTAAGTGGATGAAGGTGGTATGTAACAAAATATCAGTTTTGAGTTATGAGCGTTCAAAGTTTTCTACTGTCTACTTTTACTGCAGAAGAATTTTTTATATTTTGTACTCACATTTCATTTATTACAAGTGCATAGTTTCATTGAATCATAGTATTCAAATTATTTTTCCAAATTTAGTATATAATATTAGATAAATAATGTACATACCTCCTTCTTCCACTAATATCAACTTCAACTTCACAATGAATAGAATGGATGAAGGGGTTATGTAAATACAGATAACTAAACAAGTCAGAAATACACAATATGTTCTATTGAAAATCAAGATAATTTCTTACAATAATGTATCTTAGCATCAAGTTATTGATAGTCACTCAAAATTTGCTCATACCACCACTTATATTGGTCTGGAATAAAAATTAGCTGCTCTCTCAGGTTTTCTACTTTAGGTTGCTTAAGATGACCTGTTTTTCTCATCAATCTTGGTATTGTGATTGGTTCATCCAGATTTGGCATTTCATGTGTTTTTTTGTAGATTACCACCTTTTGGAAGGGTGTGTATTCATCATAGTTTGTTTTGAAAAGATAAGAGCCATATTTCCTCAACCCGTATCCATCTGATGCTGTCACGAAAGTGAACTTTGTTCTTGTTTGCATCTTTCTTCCTGTTGTACAACTTCAAGTCACGCTCCAGAGAATCAGTTGCTCTAAAATGCTGAGTCATGTCAATAAGTTTGTTCTTGGAGCATGATTTCACAATGATTTCTCTGTACTCTTCAGGGGTATATATATTTTGATGTTTTCACAGATTTTTCTCAATTCGACCAAAATCTCTATCTGAATCAAGGTATGTGTGGCCAACCTCTGGAAATTTATGGTCTATCACTTTGAAAATACCTTTTTGTATCAGGTACTGATACAAGCAGATTAAAAGAAAGTTTTTGTTCTGCCCAGCACATGAGTCTGACCAGATGATCAGGTGGTCTTTGTCTTTTACATAATCCTCTCGCTCTAAAATTGTAAGAAGACAGCTAAATATTTCTGAGCTTCCTCTTGCAGCCTGGTCCTCAGTCCAGGAACAAAAAACTGCCCTGTCCCCTTTTTTGGTTGTAAAATGAGTACCAAAGTTATACATCCATAGCTGTCTCAAATAAAAAGCTTTAGATGTGCTCAGCTTGGGCAATGGCATCGTTTGCTGCAAGTCCATTGTCATGTATGCCAAATTTTCTGAATTTTTGGCCTTTTCCCGATCAGCTTTCAAGGCTTTATAGGCTTCCTGATAATTTTCAATGTACTCACCATTCGAATCTCCAGCATCACAGGTGCTGCATGTGTCACTTTTAGGGAAGCCAAATGATAGATTGAAATCAGAGACAAACACATTTCTGTAGGTACATTCTTTGATGTAGAAGTTCTGAGGGACATTATCTTGTTCACACTTCTCCAAATAAAGTTTATGCATTTTGCCAACTGATAACAAAGGTGAAAGGTACTTCTTATTCATGTTTTTAGTTCGAGAGTAGTGCAAATCCTCTGATGGAAATTGGGCAATGTGTTGTTTGATATACTCTCTGATTTGATCAGGAAGCTTATGTGGTCTGCTCATGTGTTGGCCTCTTTTATCCAGCTTAGGTGCAGATAGCCCATCCTTTATAGACTTTTGGAGTAAGTCTATCTTTTTGAAACCAATACAATAAATCTTAGAAAATGCAGTTTTGCATACAAAAGTTTGCTTTCCATGGATAGTTATCACATATTTAAATGATGCTGATTTGTGTTTAATGGCTCCTTTCCTCAACCTCTTAACAGGACATATCTTGATAGAACCAAACAACAATGAATTCTTAGCATTTATGTCCAACTTATAAAATTGATTAAAAATAGATTCACGATCAGCAACAGTAAATGCCTCATTACATTTCATACAGCATTTTTGAGAACATAACTCTTGTGTAGGAACAGATTTAGCTTGCACTTCTTGCCCTTTGTAATTTTTATAAGATTCTCCCTTTTGCCTTGCAATTGCAGCTTTGTGCTTCACCCACTCATCAGGATTTCTTTTCCGCTTTCTTGACATATTGTCCTTTGGTGAAAAGTTTTTTTTCTTTGTAGGCCTGGATGTTTGATTTGGTATCGATTGCCTTGGTCTTTGGTTGAAGGTGTTGGCATTCAATCTTATTCTATTCCCATAGTTTCCATCATCATCACTTGGACCCACACAATCATCTTCATCTTCTGGAATGTTGTTTAAATCATCAGCTTCACTTAGAAACTCATCTTCATCACTTGGACCAATCACTAGTATGTCATCTCCATTATTGCCTCTATTTTCCCTATATGGTGACGATTCTGGGAGTAATTCTGTGTCAGAATCACTCAAGTCCTCAAAATTGGGCTGGTAGTCATCACTTGAGTGTTCAAACAAGCAGCTGATATCCGACTCGCCCTCAGATCCAGATGCTGAAACAAACAATGAAATATAGCCTAGCTATAATAAAAAAGATTAACATGTTGAAACTTATTTGTCACTACATAGGTTTATGGTAAGCTAAGCTGTAATAGCTTAAGCATAAGTTTGAGTGGAAGATTAGGCTTGTGAAGTTCAGTGAAGGTTATAAAGTTACGGTCAAAAGTTATTGTTTAATTTGGTATTTCAATCAGTGTAATAAGCTAACTAATACTATACCATGTGGCATGAGCATTTTATGAACATCACTGTAGCCTACACAGGTTAAGTTTCGATCAATCTAGGCTAGCATTGTTCAAAATATGACATTATAAATCGGATGGATAAAAGATATATCAATTTAGAAGTGATTACCCTCAAATGTTACAAATTGAGCTTGACCACAGTTAACACACATGTCAAGTCAGGTTATAAAAATACTTGTAAAAAAAACAAACTCACCATGTGCATAATCGTTTGAAGTATTCTTTTTGTCATCATCATTTTTTGCAGCTTCTATGGCTATATTAGAAATCCTATTCCCTCTAAACTTCCTCTCAGATCCAGATGCTGAAACAAACATTCAAATATAGAGTAGGTGTTTGTAATTTGCAGTTATTTTTAAAGCTAAATCAAATTTGAGATAGAAATAGGATCAAATTTAACCTTTGCAAAGGTTACTGGTTTGAGTCCAGTTCGAGGTGTAATCTTTTTGACAGTATTATTCTATCAAATTTTCAATCAACTATTGCCCGTGGTCAATATCTATATAAATAAAATTAGAGTTTTGTCTGTACATTTATCAGAATTGTATATTTTTTGGTTATTTTTACGTTTTATACATTAAATAAGCCGAAAATAGTCTTATCTCACTTTCTGTCTGTCTGTCTGTCTGTCTGTCACGGCCGCAAAGGTATTTTTCGCGGCCTTCTCCTCTAAAACGAGAGCATCGATCGGGATTTTAGTTATTGAACAGTATTGAAAACATTATTGACAATGTCTTTAGCTATAAAAAACTAAATAAACTTTTTTTTAACAGAGTAATAAACGTTTAAAAACCAAGTACTGTGTGATTTTGGATACATTTTACGCGGCCTTCTCCTCAAAAACGAGAGCATCGATCGGGATTTTAGTTATTGAACAGTATTGAAAACATTATTGACAATGTCTTTAGCTATAAAAAACTAAATTAACTTTTCTTTCAACAGAATAATAAACGTTTAAAAACCAAGTATTGTGCGATTTTGGATACATTTCTTACAAGTTTTATTACCACATAAGAATAAGAACATATCATGTAATTTATCATGATATATCAATCAGCTGTTCTCAAATATAAATGGTGGGCCCTTCGCGGCGTTATTTACGCTGTCTGCAGACTTGTGTAGTCGGAGCATTGCAGTCTTTTAGGAAACATATGTCTGGTGAATTAAAGCTCATCTTATGTTTTATCAATGATTTCTTTGTTGAAAAAAAACAAAATTTTCTAATTTCAATTTATCAAAACAAAAATTAACATTTTAGGAAGGTGCGGTTTGTGCTAGGCTCTTGGGAATTCTCCAGGTAGCACTATTATTACCACATGAGAACAACAACAAATCACGTAATTTATGATGATTTATCAATCAGCTGTTCTCAAATATTCTCTCTGATAACTGCCACTGAATTGTTTACGTCCTAAGTTGTTAACTAAGCTGCTAACAACTTCATGATCGTTGCTATCAAAAAAGCCAAAACATATTTAGTCGTATTTCTAAACATAATCCGTACGAAGGACGGGTAGCTGCTAGTTCTTATATAAGAAAGTATTCAGTGCATTTAAAGTTCAACAATGTAAATTCGATTCTAATTCTATCTCAAATTCAATTATAGCCTAGCTGTAATAAAAAAGATAAAACTATTTTGAAACTAATTTGTCACTGTAGGTCTAGGGTAAGGTAAGCTGTAATAGATTAAGCATAAGTTAAAGATTAGACCTGTGAATTTCGGTTAAGGTTAAGTTATTGTTTAATTTGGTATTTTAAGCTGTGCAATGAGCCAACTATTAATACCCCATACGTGGCATAATCAATAAAAAACCAGGATGAATACAGTATATTATTTTGTAAACATGATTTTCATTCAAGTGCCATAGTCAAACATTTTAAGCCTCTACTTTTTATTTAATTTACTGTAACCTACACAGGATAAGCTTTGTTCAATCTATGCTAGGCATTATAAATCAAAGGCATAAAGTATATATCAATTCAGAAGTAATTTCTTCAAATTTCACAGATTTCAACCATAGTTATATGCAGTAGCCTATTTTATCCATACATTTTAGGTTAAGTTTCAAAACACTCATAACACAACAAACTTACCCTCATTTGCATAATCATCGGAAGTATTCTTCTTGACTTCATTGTGGTTTGCAGCTTTCAAAACCATATTCAAAATCCTCTTCCCTCTTGGCTCCACTTCAATATCAAAACTCATTTTGACTTAGAACACTATGATCAATGGTACAAACACTAACAGACCACTGTAAGAACACTGTGATTCTCCATTTTGTTACAGCTGTTTAATGGATGAAGGCAGTATGTTACACTTATTGTAAGGTCTTGAATGGAAGAAGGTTGTATGTGCATATTAGGATCTCATACCTCCTTCTTCCATTTGAGAAACCGTTTTGTAGTTGTACATACCTCCTTCATCAACTGATATATCAACTGTAAAGCATTCTAGGCATTCAGGGTGAGTAGCATATATTCAGTTAGCACATACCACCTTCTTCCATGTGGAAATATGGAAATTTAAAAAAATGTCACATACCACCTTCATCCACTTAGGTCTTCAATTGTTGACCGATAGATCGGAATTCTCTCTGTCTGTCTCACGATTATGGACAAACGCCTAGATCAATGGTTTGATTTTTCATATGGATGTTCCTTATTCCTAGGCACAACGATGTATATAATTTATTTTTTCAAATTCAATATGGTGGCCAAATTTTTTTAAATAAAGGGTATTTTAAAAAATAAAATTGATTATCAATAGGAGCTTCCTTCTTATATACAGTTAATGGGGTAGGTGGATAGTTACCAGTTAATACCGGTGGTGGATACATGATACGCGGTAATTATATGGAATAAACTGGCAAGAGGGTGTGTGTATGTGTGTGTTTGGTCCTGCGCAGTGTGCCCATACTAAGTAGAGCATGAATAAGCCATTTGAATCCAATAATTCAACCGGGCCTGGTTGTCAAACATTTGAACTTTTAAAAAATTGATTTTTGCAGTGTTTATCATTAACAATAAAAATTGAGTCTAAAGAGCTCTTAAACTATTTTCGAAAATACCAGCCCCTTCTGAGTGAGGAGGAGCGTTGGGTGAATGAGGACTGTTGGTTAACAGAACTACTAATTATAACAGCGAAAAGCTTCATAAAAGTGAAATGGTATTTGATTCGCCGTTTAATTCGATCACTTTTAAAGCATACCTACACTGAAAAATTGTTAACTTAAAATAAAAAATTATATTTCAAAACTAACGATCTCTAAGTAGAGCATACATTTGAATCCAATACATTTGGGTGAGTGAGGTCAATTGCTAAAAGAACTACAAGTGTTAGTAGTACAGGCACTACCCAACATACATTTTCAATTTAAATAAATAGTTATCAGGTACCCAACCCTTGACTTGAAAAGCTGGTGGAAAGGGGCTTTCTGCGTGTATATTAAATTCCAATGTTGCTCGATATGTGAATGCATAAAGTACTTGATCAAAGATATCAGTCGAAATTCATCTGATATGTGTGCTCCCAGACTAAGCTCACAGCACGATGGTTGCTTATAGATACTTCATCATCTTTCTCTAAGAAATGCTGGATGGAATAACGCTGATAATCGACAGCAGTAGCTATTGTTTCGTGAAAGTTGTCTAACCAATCCTGAAAAAGATCAGGGGCCTCTTGCATACTATAATTCACAAATTAGTTTCATTTGTTGTTACTGCAAAATCGTAAACAAGTTATGTGCAAATTGTTATACAACAGGCCGCAGATCATTTGGAGCAGTTTATCTTCAGGTTATCACAGCTTGCCTTAAAATTAAAAGTTTTCTACCATTCAAAACTTATTTGTCCCAAAATCTGCAATAGAAATGAATGAGTTACCATTGAAAAATTCAAATCGCAATAACAAAACATAAAATTTCAAAGTGCTCTATTTTCGATAAAAAAGATAACATTATTATCCACAATATAAAAATATTTCATCAGTATAAAACATTGTAGTAAATTTGTCTTTGTCAATCATTTAAGAACATCACTAATAACGCTTAAAACAATATATATATAATGGAGGCAGAATATTATTTTGATCGCAGTGCAATTTGTGCACAAAAGAGGAATCTCTAACGAGTGGTTTCAAACTAATTATATTAGTTTTTTAAAAGAGTAATTAGATTTTTTTACAGATATAAGTTGAAATATTTAGATAGTTCAAATAATGAAATTGCACGTGAGATGACCTGAAACTGAATAAAATGCTCATAAACATAATACAAAAATATTATTAATAAGCATAAACTGTAAAAATAGAATATATAAATACTTCAAAACATATTTAAAATTAGATGAAAGTTCATGAAATTGGGAAGAATGAAAAATTAATTACTGGGGTCTAGTCGTCTTAGATTTTGCTTTTAACAGCAAAGAATGATGGGCATGGAGATAGAGACGGTTCGGGGAAGATCGGGACATTGGAAAATGGCCTCTGGTTCCTAAATGGATAGGAAAGATTTTTTATTACACAATAGCTCATCATGCTATTCACAATAAGATCTAATTTAATAATTTGCTTAAAATAAACATTTTAATAGATATGATCTACTCCTATAATAATTATATACAAAATAACTACACTTATCTAATATTGTAAAACTAGAAATTTAAATCTAAATATCTGCAAAAAACAAAAGAAGTGATAACATTAATACTGTAACGTAGTAACAATCATCACAGCAATAAATATTGCAATACAAAATGTAACTATTTTTAAATTGAAATTTCTATAATGTTAATGCTTCAAAATGAAATTTGTTTAAGGCACAAATACAGCAGAATTAACTGCACAGTAAATACATAGTGAAAATTAACTAAGAAAGATTCAAGTAAAAAACTAAGGTTTTAAAAACTTGATTTATATATTGTTTCAAGTAATCAGTATTATTCAGTTTTTTATTTATTTATTCAAATGAGTTCTAAATATGTGTGACTGACATCAAATTGAAAATAACTCTGTACAATCTATGCAGATGGTAAGTTTCCACTGCAAAACCTTGATTTAATGTTGATCAATTTACTTTTTTGCAAAACATAAAAGAATTATAAAATTTAATGTACACGATCAAATTTCTTCAATATCAATTTTCTTGCTTTTTAAAACTCTTCAATAGCCACAGACAACTGCATATTTGAATGTTTTAGTTCAGAAACAACACAATATTCACGGCTTGTAGTGATGTATTATAGGATTGTGCTGAAAAATTGATTGTCATAATAATAATTATAACAACTAAAACCTCAAAAAGTGAAAAAAATGACTTGAGCACTTTTGGAATCCACCACTTCAATTATTATAATCATGCTTCTGTATGCTTAAGAGCCTTATTATACAGAGCCACTACAGTTGCTCCGTGCGCCACAAGGCTGTGGCCGAGGCTAGCCACAGCAGGCGTACTGTGCAAGCAAGCCACAGCTGTGGCAAGGGCGGTCCCAGGGGGGTCATGACCCCCCAAAATAGGAAATTTACTGGAGAAGGGGTAGGAAGGCGGGGCAATTAATCAGTCAATTAATCCCATTTGTGACCCCCCCCTCGAACACATGAGCTGGGACGGCTCCTGAGCTGTGGCACGTACAAGCCACAGCATCGCTCTGTATTCAAAATGTCATGTTAATAAAAACTGCAACTTATCTCCCTTAATAAACTAACGGTGATCTACAAAAACTGTAATTTTTTTCTGAAACTTATAATGCTCTCTATGCAAATGGTGTTAGAAATTCAGGAGTTCAACTTTTTAATGTTTTACGGCCAGGCTTAAGAGTCTTCCTCTCAAAAAAATTAAAGATGTTTTCAAGACAGAGCTAGAGGGCTGTGGTTTCTATTCAAGCCAAGAATATAGAGAGTATTATAAAAATCCTAAATTAATATAGCCTGAATGGAAATAATAAAATTTAAATTTAACATTGGACAAATCCAGATGCACCCATGATGGGAGGCCAGTGGATGCTTAAATATCTATCTATCTATAATGACAAGCTAGTACAGAACTGTCATGGCCGCGACTAAAGGGGGCGTGGCCTAACCTGTGGCTCAGTATAATGAGCTCCATATACATTGCATGTATCGCTTCAAGTGGCTTGTCGCGCGCGACGGCGACTTAAGTGGCTCTGTATAATAAGGGCCTTAGAAAACCCTTTCAAGATGAAAATACAGGCCAAAGTAAATTATAGCGGCAAGAGTTGTACGAGTATTTAAGCATTTATCAGACAAATTTCACTAAAGCCTAGCAACTAATTGACCCATATTGTTTCTGGACACATTCAATTGATGTTTACTGTATGCTTTTAAGTGACAATTCAAGGAATAGGGCATGATCATCACTTCCTTCAATTTATATATAAAAAATTAACTAAAAATATAATAATATCTTCGACTTCAACCAAAACACATCACTCAGTCACTTTTGTTGCGGACGGATTCTGTATGAGATTCACAAGTTTAAATCGAAAACTTTTTACTTCGGTGTCAACGATAGAACCACTTATTCATATAATATATTATCTATTGTGTCCACTTGACACAATACGTCACAATGTCATGGACAGCTATCAGCTGATCTATCTGTAATCGAGTCATCTAATCTAGCTGTTTCTAGTAATAGATATAGCACTGCTTTTTACCGTCTGTGAAGAAAGATTCTTTTAGGGCAAACCTTGGATTAAAGAATTAAAACGTTTTCTAGTAACCGTGCAATAAATAAATCTATCTATAAATACTTACGGCAATTTTACTTATTTTCCTCTTTTTTGAACCAAGTAAAGCTGCGTCTCCACCAACCAAACATGTCTGCCGAACATTGTTGGCGAATACAAAAAGCGGGCAAACATTAAACATATGGGTCACCGAACATGTTCGTGAGTTCAATCGAAATGTTCGGTCTGTGAGCGAACAGTGACGACCAACAACAGGTTCCCGCCACTAACCCCACCACACCGATCATAATGTTCGAGAAGGCGTCCACACCAAACCAACTCCAAAAAATGTTCGGCGACATCAGCTGATTCCAGCCAATACTGTCCGCCAAGCATGTTCGGTTGGTGGAGATGCGGCTTAATAAGTAGATAACCCATTTAGAATGATACCCTTTCTAATATACAGTACTAAATTTATCTCATATCGTTACCCTTGTTTTAAAATATATTACATTAATATATATATATATATAATTTCAACTCTATATGTTAATAAATTCAAAAGCTATATCAGCTGACAGCTTTCCATGTCTTCGAGTCTTTTAATTTGCTATCAAGTCTACTCGGTCCAAGCATTCACTCCACAGTTGCGTGTCTACTTCTAACACAAAAAGTATGACAGTAGTCAGATTACAAGTTTCTCTTACGACACACTATGAATGTGTAATTCCAATGAACGTCTTTTATGACCATAGCCGCACGGCATCATACGCTAGCAACTGTTTTTTTTTTTTTTAAATTGTGGATGATATCCACATGAGTTTGGAGACTTTTGCTTGGGTAATGAGGTGGGTGGATGAATGGAGGAACATCCAAGGCTGAATGAGATTTGAGCCCAAGGCTGCAGGAAACAAAGCCAGCCAGTCTTATCTAATCAAAGACAAGTGCTCCAATCAACTAGGCTACCAGAGCCGCCTTTCAAATATATGAATGGAAGCCATGCGAAAAACGAGTCTGGTTGATATGCCTCAATTATTACATGTTGCGGGCGAGAGGTCAATTTTTTTATAAGTCACAATAAACAGCTGATGACCATTAACATGTGTATGAGAATTCCTCGTTGGAACGGCTTTGACCATTCGCTGGCTACGTGCAATTGAGGTATGGCAGAGGTTGAATCGGAATCACACATTTATACTGCTGTTCATGATTGGTATGTTGGGCATTTTTTCACAAATAAGCACTAGCTTCAGTGCCGAGGTATCCAGGGCCGGATTTTGCGTGACTGTTTACTGGGTTCAAAGCAAGAGTACTTGATCGAATCAGAAAACGCCTCGACCGATGAGAAAGGCGACGACACTTGTGAGCAGAGTGGCGAGCACGGTGAGGAGGGAGGCGCTGGTGGACTGGACGCCGGCATGACAGTCGACGACTCGCTTGGCGCGCATAAAGTCCTTGCCCAGGTAGGTGGCGTAGTAGCGCTCCGACGGCTTGATCACCTGCAGCTGCTGCGCCGCGTCCTGGAAGATCAGATCGCTGTGCGGCGGCATCGAATAGAACATGCTGAAGCTGCAAATCAGAGCACATCAGCAATAGCACAAGTCTCAGACACATGTGGGCATAATCAGAAAAAATCGCCATCAATATTGATAGTGTACCACTAATATTCATGGTTACATTTGGAGATGAAAATAGAGATGTCAATTAGTCACGAAAAAAGCAGCGCGTGGTGAGCGTCCAGCGACGGGAAAAATCAATGTCGAGACTAGGCGGTGCCGCTCTGTCTGCAGCCAGCCAGCCAGCTCTCGTATCGTGACCGAGATCTTACAGTAATCATCTATCAAGAAAGATGTTGGAATTTATCGAATAGATGATTTAATAAATTGAATTCAATTATTGTGAGAATTTTCTATGTTTTAGCAAAGATGTTTAAATATTGCTTTTACAAATTAGACTATTTTTTTCAACATGGATTGGAAAATACCAAAGTATTTAAGCTTTGATGTTATGTATGTATGCATAGTACCATAGCCGATTTCGACCAAACGTGACTTCAGACCTTAATATTATGTTTTGGTGCAAAGAGCGTACTACGCAACTTTGCTCAACAGAGTTGTATCTATGCCAAGCCCACCGAAAATATTCTGAAGTTCTATGCCTTACAGTCCACTGGCACCTTTACACAAGGTTTGGCTGCACAGGTGAGTATATATTTATTTATTAATTTAAAATACATGTAAAGGCTCACAGACAATGCCATGGAGAGCCTTAATGACAATTAAAAAAAGTTATGGAAAAAAGAAATATAGAACAAAATAGCAATAAAAATAATAAAAACAGCAATAAAATAATAATAAGAAGAAGAAACAGAGTTTCAGCAATAGCTAATACAAAATTCCTCCCTCAACCGAGCGACAAGACAAAATTAATTCACAATTCTTTTCATATACATTGAATGTGTTCGAAAACGGATCTATATGTTCATTTAAGCTATTAAATAATCTTAAAGTTTTGAGAAGTAATGAATAATTATAATGATGGGCAGTTCTTACAAAGGGGAATATTAAACAATATATTTTTTCTTGGTCTTGTATACGGTACACTAACATTTAATAAATTGATGAATGATGGTATATGAACATTATGATTTAAAATGTTGAACAACAATAATAGAGCATTCAATGATGTACTGCGGACAATGAATAATTTTATACTCGCATCACAATTAGTAAACGGTTTGGAATTGCGAAATACAAAACCAAGTAATTTATTAGCACTACTTAGGATATAATTAAAGTGGACCTTGAATTCAAGACACGGATCCATCAGAACTCCAAGATCACGGATGCTGCTCACAGAGTCAAGATCAATGAATAAGCATAGCGCTCATAATTCTTCTGCCTTGTGTACACCATGATCTTAGTTTTTGAAATATTTAATTTAAGTTTTTTTTGACAACACCATACGTAGACTCGATCAAGATCACGCTGTAAACGGACACAATCTTCAATGCTCTTTATTGACCTATAAAGTTTGACGTCATCCGCAAATACTAGGATTTCAGATCATTTAATGCAGTCAGGGAGATCATTTAATAACAGAAGAAACAAGAGAGGTCCGAGATTAGACCCTGCGGACCCCCTGATGGGTTAGCATAATCGTCAGATGTGTAATTATTGAAATTTACATGGGAAGATCTATCAAGCAAGTAAATACGGAAAAATTTAATCAAGTCAGTTGAAAACTCATGTGATTAATTTATCCAATAACACTTCAAAATCAACTGAATCAAATGCTTTTCTAAAATCCAGATAAATTACATCTACCCTGCCCTGTACGTCTAGCTGATAGGAAACAAATTGAGTGAATGTCAGAAAATTACTTACAGTTGATCTATTGGGCATAAAGCCATGTTGAAAAGGTGATATTATATGCTTTACATGATCAAACACTATTTTATAAAGAGCGGATTCAAATACTTTATCCGGTGAGTCTAAAATAGAGATTGACCGAAAGTTGGATATTACAGTAGCCGCCACGTAGCTGTTCCCGCCGGCAAAGGGCTAGGAGAGTACGACATTACTCGCGCTGAAAACATTTGACCATTTTACAAAAAGTTCGAATATTGTTTTAGAACAAAGTTCTTTCTATTAAACTAACCGACGTGCATCATTTTTGTCATTTGCACTTTCAACGAGAATCTACTCATTACAAAGATATTTGGAATTTAATGAAAACCAGACTTCATTCATAACATAGCTACTGTCGAACCATTCATTAGAAATCGATGAAACTTTGGTAATATAATAAAAACAGTTCAAGAATGCCATAACCATCGATTAAATCCCATTTTAATCAAAGACTTTCCGAGCACAAGACAATTAATACAGAAAATTTACAAATCGAAATTTTCATGACATTGAAAAGTTATGATCGACAAACTTTCTTGTCTTCAATTATTTTCATATACATTCAGCGTATGAAATGTAGAGAATAAATTGAATTTATTTTCTGTGAAAGAATCATCTGACTAGACCTATTTGGTGAGATTTTGCAAAGATTCTAAATACGCGTATCTATGCTCCCTTTAGGCACTTCCAACAATACAACAAAGCAACTTGTCTTCGCCTTTGCAGCAGACTGACTGATCTAGTTTGTTCAATTCAGTGAATGAAGTTGGACTCTAAGGTTGCAATATACATTTTTTACGAATTACACTTTATTCAACTTGAATAAAAAAGAAGAGGAGAAACACCTGACCGAAAAGTAAACCAGAATGCAAGCAATCTGAACGCAGTGTTAAAAGTGCAATGACTGCAGTACAGTTGTAGTGTTCAATGTTAGCAGCAGACAGCAGCCAGCTTATGTATGTAGAAAGGCATTGATATCACCCCGCGAACCTCACTTCATCTACAAGGTATTTCAAGGACACGCGGGCACAGCTATATGGCGCGTACTGTACATTAGGGTGACCTGATTTATGTATGGGTGTTATACAGGCACCCTCGATCTGGATTCCCGTTTACTAGCAATATAATTCCAAAAATGTTTAATATTTGAATTTAAGTTATTCTGAAGATCGGCTATATAATCTCTTTAGCAATGACCAATTTTCACCTTTTTCACCAACAGCTCTCAGTTCAACAAATTTACTACGTTAATACCTGGAGAATGTCATTTTTCGTGCACATTTCTTTTTCTTCTTAAAAATTTCAATGACATCTCTCGTGAACCAAGAAGGGGATCTAGATTTAATTATCTTATTACATTTTGGAACATGCATGGAGAAGAATATAGAAATCTATACAACATGAATAGAATTTCATAGAAATATTCAACTGCCAAATCAACATCCTGAAAGTCATATACAGTCTGTTCCAATACGAGTTACAAAGGGTCTGGTAGAGCTCCAGAAAATTAGCTTTTTTAAAAGTATAGTAAGAAGTGTAGGTTAATAGGCAAAGTTAATGGGGCATTTCGTAAAACAAAACCAACATTTATACGTGAATTCTATCTAGCACACCTCTGAGGTACTTCCATTCATTTAGTATAGAAATTCAAAAATGGAGGATAACAAAACATTTCAGTTCAGTTATAACAATATTACCTGAAGTCATTCTGATCTTTTCTTCCATAGAACTGCTGAGCATAAATGAAGAGGTTTATGTAAGCGTTAAGTTCAGTGTGATTGTATGCTTCTCCTCCACGTGTCACGATGGCATTGGCTTTAGCTTTACCCAGATTACACCGCTTGAAGTCTTGCATAACTGACCTAGTGCCTGCAAGTAAAAAAAATCAATAGAATAATGGAGAAAATGTGCTCAGAACAAACTGACTTATCTTCACCCCTAAAATGATAAAATTCCACTATTAATGGCTAAAAAAAAACATCTCAAATTTGATATTTCATTTGACATTATACAGAAGAAGCACTGGGCGTTTAATGCTACTGATTAATGTTACGACCAGATTTTCAACTCTTTGATAAAGCAATAGCATTGTACACGACCATCCTGATTTTCCCGGGATAGTCCCGATTTTCAGTGGTTTAACCCGGCGTCATGAATTAAACAGTGTCCCGATTTTCCGAAATTCAGGAAAAATGAATATTTTTCGATGTTTGAAATTTACTACAAACTTGAGATCTTGCAATTATTATTTCGACTTTTTTTCTAGTTCTAGTGCTGAAACCCATGAATAGTTGATTTTGTAAACTTAGATCAATATAATTTCGCATAAACAAATTTGATAAGAAGTTGGAAAGTTACTCTGAATTTTCATTGAGAAGAAGTCTAACCTGTGGTGCACTCATTGCTGTTGTTTTATGATGCCAAAGTTCTTATTTATAAAGTACAAATATTTACAAAGACCGTTTAAAAAAATAATTACAACTGGCATTACTTTTGTTTTGGGATGTGTGACACACTCTATCTATTAGTTTTTGAATTCAGTTGAACCGAAAAACGATGTTTTGGAATAATGTTGCTGGTACATTCAATTAAAGTTACTCTTAAAATCGTCTTTTGCAGGAAAATATTTAAAAAAAACCTCCCAGGGAAGTTAGCTTGTCCGCATTTCGACTGGAAATATTGTGGTAACCGTGTAATGTGCACACACATTTTTTAAATAACAATTAATTAAATAATTTTGGCAACTTAGTATATGCAATAGAATATTTTGAATGTAAACATTTAGGTACTATATAAAATGTACCGGTAATAAAAACTAATTTTCAGTTTTTCATGAATAAAGCTGTAACCTTATTACTGTTCAATTAATGAGTGAAAAACTTAATGTATTCCAACGATCCAATGTTTAAAAGGAATCTAAAATAGAAAAACTTTTGGAGCAGTGAGATTACTAACCATCAGGACACAGCAATTCAAAATCTTCATTAAGAGTGTTTCTAGCCCACCATTCTTTTCGCTTGCCATCAGTGTTCTCCATAACAGTGGTGTGTTTCACAAATGCAACGTCACCGCCTCCCTCAACCAAACATCGGAAAGCGCCTGCAAAATTCAAAATAAATTTTATTCAGAAGTTAAATCATTGGACATAGATGTTCCAAATTATAACGATAACAATATTTATAATACATACAATCTTTTGTACTGAAGGAAAGTGATTCTTCATAGAATCACAACAAAGTACATAGAATCATAATTATCATTCAAGCATCAACCTTGGCAAGAAACATTTATAGATACAGTGTTCAGTAAATACTGTATTATCAAATTATGAGACTCCTCTTTTTCACAATAATATCACTAAAATAGGTACCATAACTACACATGACTTGACCACCTGACTACTACAATATCCCACCATGTGGGATGTAGTAAGATTTGTAAAATTCAATAATGTACATAATCTTTAATGAAAATAGATACATTGTATACAGTAAGAAATGCAGTGTTTATCAATCAATTTTATTTATCATGTTGGTTTCTCAATAATTTTTGCTCTTATTACTTTACCCTAGTACTACTGGGGCATCTCATATTATGCTATACTATTTCTGCTAATTGTTACTCATGTTATAGTATTTACCCTAGAAGTATTTGGGCATTGCATATTATGTTAATTAGTTGATGAGAACAGCTGTGTACCTGTGAATCCGTAGTAGTCTTCGGAGGCATCCCGGCGGCAGTAGCGGAAACTGGTGCCATGACAGAGGTCGCACATGTTATCGTAGGGCACACCGGTGTTGTACTCGGTGCTGATGGCGCCCGGCACACACGACTTAGTGAAGTACTCGGCTGCCGCCTTAATCGAGTCGCAGCCGTAGCTGCGGATCCAGCCGTTCGATATCAGATAGGCCAACGGAATTATCCACCCGGCTGCCGTGTTGATGCCCGAGTGACACGTGTTCTTGCCTACAGAAGATAACATATTGTCATTAAAAAAAAAATCATTCATGGAATAGTTAAGGTTTAAACATGTTGTTTAAATACATACAGTTGTATTGTTGATATTTTCCTATTTTTGAGAATAAGAAAGCGGCAATTGAAGACATAGATTAATTAATCACTGTTTAAAGAAAGTATAAAATAGGACCGACTTTTTAGAGGAAATAAACATTTACAATTTCGTGTCACTAAGTGTTATTGTACGAGTTCTCAAAAAGAAAATAATAAAATGATATCTGTGATATTTTCCTTGATGTAATACTATAGCACGACTGCTACAATTATAGCCAGATTTTCAAAGACGTTTTTCAAGTTCCTAGCTGAGCTATATAGCTGACATTTAAAAAATTAAAATGTTATATTTATGTTAATATTGAGGCTTGAATTGTTGTATTTATGTTGCAACACAAGCAGTTGAGTATTTAATTCCATTAAAAGGCCAGTCTCACTTCATTTTTTTCATACAGTGGAAAAGAGAATGAAACTACATCAAGACAAAATATCTTACCTTTTAGGTAAGTCAATTCAGTTGATGGATCTTCTTCCTTAGCAACAGCAACAACGTAATATTCTGGCTTTCCTAAATTGTACACTTCAGCTATAAACGGAATCAGGTCATACTTGAGTCCAGCAGTGTAAATATCTCCAGCATCAAATACTGAAACGTCGGCATTCCTAAAAACCAATATTTCAAAATTACTATCATTTGAATGAGTATTGTTTGTTGTGAAGTTAAAGTTGAATGATATAATGAATAATTTAACAACAACACCACTAAAATAGAAATGAACCATTGAGTATTGAGGTATTACGTTGATAAGTACACATCACTTAATAGCAGGTTGTCCGATTCGATTGAATCGGGATTTCTAGAGTAAGCTATTTAAAAAAAAAAAATCAATTCAATAGTTTTTCTCTTGTCCCTCTACACTTTCTTCTTCTTTTTCTTTTCCTGTCTTTTCTTCTTCTCCTACTAGTTCGAATTTATCTTCATATTATCATACTCATTTAATCCTCCTTCTTCTTTAATAATTTATTAACAACTAGTAATCAACAATTGAAATGATTAGTAATTAATTAATAACTAATAATTAGTAATATAAATATCAGAATAATAAAAAACCATTAAACATATTAAAAAAATCAAATTATTGTTAATACTTGAAATATAATTTTTTCAAATACCGGTACATGAAAATAAAAAAAATCAAATATGGCATATTGAAATAAAATTAATATTTTCTTCAATATATTAAAATAAAATGAGTTTTCGATCGGTAAAAAAAAATTTCTGGAATGGAATCCAAAATGAGATTAAAATTTTCGTACTTATTCTCAAGGCCACAATCCGTACTTAATAAAATAGTCATTCCATACGGGTATAACAATAAGACACCCAGTTAATTTTTTTGATTTTTAATCACAAATGCACCTAAAATAGCCATTTTTTCGTTAACAGGTAGCGATAATAGTTTTCGAGCAAGAGGTTACTATCTAGTTATTATATAGATTAGCAGAAGCATTGGTTTGCTATTTATACTAATATATAGATTTGTATTATTATAAATCAGTATTTGTATTTTATGTCGATCTTTTAGGTGGATTGGGCTTTTAGAACGGCTAACTGATTAACTGACACTTCGGCGGTTACGAGTTCGATTCCCGTTTAACCTGGAATCTTAGTTAACATCATTCATCCCATTACCCAGGCAGTCTCAAACTCATGCAGAAATCAGTAGAATTTTTTTTAAATTTCATCTAAAATTGACAAATTATCAGTTACACGTAGGTACAGTAATTCTGAACACAAAAAAGAATGTTTGCAAGTGAAAATCAAATATATAAGATTTGAAACAATAGAATAAACAATAAATAAATAATCACTTACCCACTTCTGATGGCTTGCATACAATGTATTTGACTATGGCCCTTGTAGCAGAACATTTCTGGCGCCAAAAGTTGAGCTTTCAATGCGGCCTGAAACAAGATGACTTACGTTAATCTTAGAACGAATTGGAAAGGCTCTATTACGTTGAACGTGGTCACAAGTTAACCTAAAATTGTGTCGTATTATCAGGCACTAATAAACATAAAATAAAATACATTAAAATATAAAGATACTGCACTGCATGTAAATGTACAGTTACTGTTATTACCACATCAATATCTTTTAAATTATTTTGTTTCCGAATTAGAAAAAAGAATTGAATTTTGATGTAGTGTAGTGAGCGCTGTATGCCAGCAGATCAAATAACTGGTTTCTTCATAAGTGAGTAGAAAAATGTTTAGGTTAGAATTCCATTTATGTAAAGGAAGTAAAAATAGTTTCAATAAGTCAAATATACAGTTTATTACATTGCAATGGTGCAAAAATTGAATATGATTTTATTTTATTTTTATGAGCCGATGCTATACTAAAAAATGAAGCCAAAATATGATACAACACAACAATCTCAGAACGGATTTGAGATACCGATTTTAAGAACAACGACTTTCAAGTTAGGATCATAATACGAACTTAAGTTGAAGCATTGCTTATACTGGATGAGTTTACGAGCTCAAAAGTGAGGTTATAAGCCGATCCAGTTGTCCCTACAACATTTCGGAAGTATAAATTCTTATATTGGTGTAAATTAGAGTTTCTAAATGTGAATTAGTAATGTTAAATTATTTATCAGGAGTCGAGTCTTTGTTGAAGGAGCTTGGTTGGCTTTTAGTATTACAGCTGCTCGCCTTGTCACGTCATGAACCTGTAAGGCGGCGTTCACACCGGCACGATATGCGATATATCTTAAACGATACGTGAGACGCGACACGCATGGACAGATACTTGAAATGTAGAGGGAGGCGATAAAAATGGTTCACACCGAGGCGATTGTGCAATATATCGTAAGCGATGAATCGCACCAAGTGCTGCATGCTATCGGTCTTTGCGATTAGTTGCATACGATACGAGGAAAGAATTTGTCAAGTAAACAGACATAGCGTCATACCAAGCCTACAATATAATATACTACTCCAATATTCTTTCTCCTCTCTCCTTCATTCTATCGGTCTTTACGATTAGTTGCATATTGACTTCGAGTAGTCAACATGTCGGGAAGAGAAGACAAGGCTGTATTACATTTTATTAATTTAGTAAAATCTCGTCAGTGCATCTGGAACTATACCCTTGCCAAATACAGCAAGACAGATGTGACCAGTGCTGCATGGAGGGAAATTGCATCAGAAGTGAAAGACACAAGTAAATGCATTGTTTATATTATTCAGTATGTAAAAGACAAACAAGTAATCAAATTGTTATATTACAAATTCAAAATGTGAATATTTTTTAAATCTGATACAAGAAATAGCTCAAACATTTCTAGTTGAATTGGCAAAGAATTACAATTTCGTCATTATCTCATCATTTAAGATTCTATACATATCAGAGACAAAAATATCAGGCATTTACAATATTCATGATTCATTATAATATTATCATCTCTATAAATCCTTCAAGAACTCAATCATTTCGTCTGTATAAATAATTACATATAGAGAATATAGGTACTGTATTAAGAAGAAATATACAATATAAAGAACGAGGAAGTTCGGTTATTTTGAAAATCAATTTTATACAAATAAAACAGTACACACTTCAACATTTTTTACGGTTCATGATATTCCCTCCCTTCACATTCTTATCGCAGAGGTGGCGCCGATTTATCGCCTGCAGTATGAACCTTCCTTGCGTTATATCTAAATCGCATATCGCATATCGTGCAGGTGTGAACGCCGCCCAAGTGTAAGACTTATTGCCGTCAAGTATGACTTATCCAAGTCGTTCTTTGATAAGAAACGTTCCTAAATATGGACCTAAAACTTTACAAGCTGTACTTACTGCGTCTGATTATTATGCTACTGACAGCCGAAAGGAGAGAACGAAAGAATGTTACAATATGATTTTTTTTAGGGTAGAACAGAGTACAAATGAGAGAAAGAGATTGTGAAGACCATGAAATACTCCAGTCTCTCAAATATGCTGTATTCAAGCAGAGTATTGGCAAGCATCTATACAAAGCAATGTTTGCAAACTGCATCTACAGGGTTTATAATCAGTCATTGACAGTAACAAAAACATCCTCATTTTCCTCAAGTTGTCATTTCAATGAAAACAATAAATAAAGCGAACAATTCAAGAGAAATACATGGTATTAAGATTGAAAGCAGTCACTAAGCAGTTTCACAGGCATCACTTCTGTGTAGTAAAAAAGAGAAAACTCAGGAAGTTTTTGTCTTTGTCTTTTGTAATTTTTTTATGCAAGTTTTTGTTTTTCTCTCAGCAATATGTTAGTCACATCAAGATTATTAATCAACATTTCCGAGCTGTAGACAAAGAAAGCTCAGAAAGCCAAGGAATGCCTGTCACATCAAGATTATTACAACGGTACAACTAGTAAAACATAAAATTAAAATTAGAGACAAAATATGATTACAATAGAAAGTTCAATTGAAATTATTCAGCTACTCACTTTCATTTTGACACACTTGTCATACTCAGCATCGGAAGTAACACAAAGAGTCATTCGGTTGACTGGACACTGACGCACTGATAAAATCGTGTCGAGAGACTTGCCAAGATAGCCGGCGTAAGTTTGTCTTATTTCATCAAGAGCCTTCAAGTCATTTGCTGAGTCCTAAGAAAAGATAACACAATAAGTACATAATTTTCAAAAATGTCTATCCAGGGCAAGTATCAAATCTACAGACACTCAACGTCTCAGATGTGTAACTCAAGGCCGGGAACACATTTAGCGGTTTTCCTATTGGTTTTTACCACGGAGGTATAAGTGGAGGGAGCATAACTCAGAAAAGTGTAGCCGACGATCTTGAGCGGCTACTAGACGACTTGCGGCGCTTTACTCGTTGCCCTCGTGGAAGGAGATAACGCTTTACTCTACTATAGATAAATATCAATGTTGGTTTAGTTGTTATATATATATATATATCTACGATGATCTATGCACTCTACCATTGCTATTTTTACAGATGGCCGCAACTCTACACTTCGTTCTAGGTTAAAGCCATAAATTAGCAAAGAAACTTTGAAAAAACAAGTAGAGTACTGCCTTGTTTATCAGGACCTCATTCAAAGTCTGGATTATCCGGAACGAAAAATAAAAATACAAATTTAATGAAAATGTGATTTAATGGTCAATATAGTGTCGCCTTGAGGTAGTAGGGTAACAGGTAATGCCCGGTTTCTGAGTTGTTCATTAAGTTTAATAGATCATTAAATGGATCATTGCTCCAGCATTGTTTTAATGGTCCATTAAGTTAATGAACAACTCAGAAACCGGGCATAAGATAAATGTATTTTCTATATATAGAAACGAAGTTCTGTGTAAACTATATAGCCCAGTCAATAAAGGTTGTATGTCACAAGTAATTAGTGAAAAGCTAAAACTCTTCCAGGTGTTACACCACTAGTAGAGGTGCATTTTCCCAAAAGATCCCCGTAGATCATATCAGTGCCTTTTTCCCCACAACCACTCAAAGTTTTAGAATTTAGGTAATTACTGTAAATTCGATAACTCAGTAACGAATCATTGGATAGGGTTGATTGTTTTTCCATTATGTTAGTTTTATGGCTACAATAATGGTCCTGTTTATTTCTATGATAAACCAACTAACGTAACTTTACTGATAACAATTAAAATGCCCTGAATTTTTTTTTTAAATTTGATTTTTTCTTATGTTTGATGGGAACCTTTGTACGTAAATTTACTGGAAACAAAAGTTGTATCACATTTTTTTCTGAATTCAATGATGTGTATAGTTGCAAACTCACGTAGACAATCCAATTCTCTAGAAGCTGGAACAAATCGCATCTATCCAGCTTGCATAGACCTTGCGTAATTGCAATTCAAAATTATGAAAAAAATTAAAAATTTGATTTTTTGCATGATTACAACTCAAGATCTATGCACGTTAAAAAAAATTGACTGATGGCACGTTGTAAGCAATCCAATTTTCTAAAACGTGTCACCAATCGTTATTTGTAGCATGCATAAATCTAAAATAGTAATCATTCAAAAAATTCAAATTTTTATTTTTTCGAAATTTTGAATTGCAATTACTCAAGGTCTATTAAGAAGCTCGACAGATACGATTTGTTAAACGTTGTAAAGAATTGGATTGTCTACAAAAAAGATTGGAATACATTCCTTGTCCGACTCATAGTTTGGCTGTAAAATGTTAAAAACTGATAAAAATGTAGAATTTGTGAAAATTCGACTATTTAAAATATGCAATGTGCTCAATATTGCAATTATTTTCATTTTGATATATGTCATGTAAAAGAGAAAGAAGTAACCTTCAATTTGATATCAGCTTGGCATTCTTATCTTGAGTAGTTTCCGAGTTAAGACTATTTATAACGAAAATTTTCATCCTCCTAGTACATTATAGGGAAAGCCAGGAAGAAGTTTTACAAATTGTAAGCAAAATGTGATATGTCATACAAAATGTGATATGAAATGAAGCGAACAATTGTCATTCGCCAACTCACCACCTCAATGAGCTGAGAAATAGCTATATTTCCAGATTTTCGATTTACCGATCACTTGCAGTCCCAATTAGTCAGGACAAACGACGTTGTACTGTAACCAAACGCTGATAGTACAGCCTTAAAAAATGTAAAGTGCTAATTAAATGATACCTGAATAAGTAAACTGTGCTTATATCCATAGCGCGGAGCGGACTCAAACAGGTGGAAAGAGTCGGTTGATTGGATGGATGGCAGGACATTGGGTTCAGTGTACAAGTAGTTGGGCTGCGTGGAAGATGAATAGTCATTGTAGGCGTTAAAATTATAGTTGAGCGTTGTTGTTGTTGTTGTTGAAGTTATATTTGGCGCTGGCGATCCGTACAGTTGTATAGCTTTCTGCAAAACAAATTATACACATTAATAACATGCGTTTATTGAAGGAAAGGTTTTGTGAAAGAAAAAGCAGTGTTATTGACTGAACGCAGGGTAGTCTCTGTTTCAAGTCGACCGATTTTTTCGAAATCGCTTGCATATAAAGAATACATAAAACGGAAAAAAGGCAAGCCTTCTTCTACAGGAAACATGATTTTTAAAATGAGTTTCTTCATCATTGGCTGTGTGAAAATAGAACCGCAGCATTGTGACGTGATATAGAGTGACATTTTTAGGATGCAGACATGAAATAGACTACGTAAATTGAATCAAAGGTAAGGTCTAATTCATCTCTGTGTTCACAAAAATTCATCTTGCATCACATCATTTATCCCGACTGTAGAATAAATTGTAAGTGATAGTCGATATCAATTCAATGTTAAATAGTGGGTTGTTGGTTATATTGTGATTATATAGTAGTGCTATTCTGTATCCCAAAAAGCAATATTCATTCCTAGTTTCTACAGCCTATGAGTGGCGGTACAAAGGTATCAACTCCATTTTTTGTCAAAATGACTTATCTGCACGATCTTATATAGAGTAAAAAATTCTCTTTCAGATGGTACATCTCTATCATTAACCAATCGTGAGAAAAAGTGACTGTTATCTTGGTCTCAACTAAGGGAAAAATATGTTATTCTTTCAAAAAACTGTACAATTGGCACATATTCACTTACGACAAAAATACCGGCAATATTAGTAAAGTAATATGGTACTACGGTCTTATGTTCACTTTAAGATTATTGTATAGACAGAAAATCAAGTTGATAAAACAGTCTATAGGTCTGCTTATAGGTCTACTACTTAGCCTATCATCAACTATAATAATTAGATATCATCCTGACTTGTTATATTTCCATTGCACTGATACTTGTCAGTCAGAATATTTTTAGTTCAGTCTCTCTCATCTTTCCTTTTTTTGACTATGGCTCATTAGTTTTCCATGACATGACTGGGGAGCTGGCTTTGAAACTACAAAGGGCTCAAATTGCCTGTTTTCGTTTTGTGTTTATCTGATCATGTTTCCCTATGATGAGAGTACCAAGATATTAAAACTAGAACAACGTCGAAATCTTCTTCTTGCAGTCATGGTGTATAGTACTCTTGAATCAAAATTACCAGTTTATTTCTCTAATTCATTCAATTTTATGTCCGAGGTCCATAGTAGGGCAATGCTTTTTTCTGGGGTGACACTTCAAATTCCGATTCATAGATCCTCTTTTTTGAACAAATCGTTCACTGTATCTGGCTGTAGACTGTCGAATAAATTACCACCAAACATTCAAAGCTGTCGATCAAAATATTCTTTTAAATCATTGCTTTATACTTTACTGTTACAAGGAAACCTCCATTGAAGTTTTTTGTTTTTCATTTCCTGTGACTGAACACATGATATGTATAAATCTATTTTTAACTATGACTGAAATGCTTTTAAACTTATTTTTCCCTTTTTTGCAAAGTATTTCTTATTAATAGTTATGCTACTTTAGATGTAATCACCATGTAATTTACTTTTTGTGATGATGGAATTTATTTTTGTTTTCATACATTTCAATAGCTTTCTATTTGTATTGCAAAAATGTATTATTTTATTCTTTGTGATCATGAACTTTTACAGTTATAATTAGAAAGGAATCATTTAATTTGTTTTGGCATTCATAATATGTATTCAGTTATTGTTTGAAGACCGACCAATTGTTTATAATTTTTTTCTTCATTTTATTGTATTTTATATCTTTTGTTAATTTTATATAATGGGTTTGGATATGGGGCTGTTTACAGCCTCGCCCGATCCTAAATAAAGTACTTCATCTATCTATCTATATGACGTTTTCAATGTTAGTGCAATGTAAGTTTCAGTCGGTGAGTTTGTGAGTTTCATCTTTTAGAAATGAATGAGAGGGCAAGGATAATTTATGAACTGGTTATTCCACCAAAGGCAACAATAAGTAAGTACAATCTCTGTATTATTCTATTATTTTTTGTAACCACAAAGAAACTAACTTAGTATGTTCAATACCATAAAGTTTTCACATGTCAGGAATCAATTTTGTTGAGATATTGGGAGAGCTTCAAGATTTCCAAATCAATCAAACTGGAAAAACTATTCGACAATGTTATTGTTCAATTGAAGTCTCAAGTTCATTTTTTCAATTCTGTCGGAAATTCAAGAAGAAAATTCATTTTAGTAAAATTTATTATATAATTTGCATTCGAGTAGGTCTTTCAGTTGTTATTTGAAACATGATACAGAATGTTTGAGAGATCATCAAGACCTAGGCCTTCTTCTAATAGATTTGCATTTTTATTCAGGAGAGCCACTGAATTCCCAAACTTTGAAAATCATTTGCATATAAGTTAGACCTACCTTCTTCCCCTTTCCCAGCCACTCAATTATTATGAGATAATTTCAACATTCTTGCACCATTCCCTCAACAAAACCTAAGAATTACCTTCGCAATGATAATAATTAGAAATATTTTTTGCAGCTAAATCCCGAACCCATGGAGTTACTGCATTACCACGAGATGAGCAAATGGAAATGGATGGAGAATTTGAAGAAGTCATTGATGACTCAGATATGGACAAAACATATGCTCTTTCAACTGATAGTGATAGCAGTGACAAAGAACAACAACAACAACAACAATAATCAGCTTCAAGCAAATGGAAGAATACCAACCAAGGACAACAACTAGTTACAAGTAGATGAAAGAATACCAATCAATGTAGGAATAGTTCCTTTTTACCTGGTTCAACTGATGGCGATGGAAATAGTGAAAATGTGAATCTTCATTCAACTGTTAGAGCAGAAGAAGTTGATAATAATTCTGAATCTGTGCCACATCAAGGAAAAGTTAACAAACCCTGGGCTAGAGCACTTGAAAAAGAAATAACTTTACTAATTAATTCAGGTCAATCATATATCAATACATCAGGAAAGGAAATACCTAGAAGAGAGAGGAAAGATCTGAAACGATGTAAGAAAAAGCGCTTCATTATATTAGAAGCAGATACTGCATTACAGTCCGCTATCTTCAAAGAATATTGGGGTTTATGTTCAAGAAATGAACGTGCAGCATTTATTGGGAGCTATCTATTAACAAAACAAGTAGAGATACATGTACAGAAGATAATAATTCTAAAAATATTCGAAATGTTACTTATGAATAAGGTTTTGAAATAAATGGAGAATGGAAGGTAGTCTGGAAAAATTGTTTTTTTGTCAACTATTGGAGATAAGGAATTTAGGTGATAAGGAAATTATAAGGAGATACGGTCTATTTGTACGATACACTGCCGAAAAAAATAAGTCCATTATTACTGGAATTGTAGTGAGTGATCAGCGAGGTGAAACCTCTTTACGAGCTTCCGAATAAAACTTCCGAACTTGTATTACAACTAGTAATAGACCACATAAAATCTTTTCCAACCTACAAAAGCCATTACAAACGTCGAACAAATGACAGAAATTACTTACAATCAAACTTTAACATGCAAAGAATGTATGATTTGTATAATGAAAGTCACACAGAAACTGTTTCCATTAAAATATACAGCAGAGAATTTAAAGCAATGAATTTAGCATTCAAGAAACCAAAGATTGACACTTGAAAACTTACTATGAAAACGAAAGTTGCCAAAAATGATGAGGATAGATTAAAAGCTGAAAGTGATATGAAAATGCATCAAGAAAAAGCTGACTGCATATTTATGTAAGAGAATGGATAAAGAAAATGCTATAAAAGAAGTGCTTTAGTTTTGACTTGCCGCAATGTCTGCCCACAACATTACTTTGTTCAAGTATAGCCTTTTATAAACGTAAACTTTGGACGTTCAATCTTACAATACATGACAATGAAACCAGCTAGTCATTGTAACTTTAGAATAAAAATTTACTAGTGGCTTAACTAATTTAAATACTGAAATATGATCTTACCCTCATAAAAAGCTGGAATTTTCTTTTGAGAGAAAATTCAGTGGCTGAGCTAGTGACAATAGCGTGTGTGGGCACATCTCCCCAGTTGCATTCTCTGAACATTTCTACAGGCTTTTTTGAGCCGTCTTTGCAGAGAAGTTCAAAATCGGCTGTTGTTAGCGAAACTGAAAAATCAAAAGTAGTTTGATCACAACATATAAAAACTATAACGATTGATATGCTACAAAAGTAGTTTATCTTCGACTACGATAGTACTTGTAAATATTATTGAAGTAGTTGGCCGAGCGTAGTGAGGTCTCAGTTTAAACTCGACAGTTCGGCACTTCATGATTCGTCTGTTACATGATTACAGGCGAACCCCAGGCCTTGGCCGATAGTCATGACATTTCTTTCTTATTTTGTGCTTTGGGAATGCTTTTTGAGCTGAGTGAAATTGAATGTATTAAATTCTTGATAAGTTGAGTATTGTGGGTGAGAATTAGGAAAATTTACTTTTCAAAAAACTTATTTCGTGAATAATTTTTGTTTTTTCGATTGGAAGTGGAAAGTAACTCTATAAGAACGTTGGCACTGAATTATTCTCCAAATATTGGTTGGGAACTAAGCACGAGAAGGGAGGGGGGGGGGGGGGGTGAGATGACTTGAAAACCTATCGTAAAAAACTCTGGAGACTAAAATAATCTCATCGGAAACTAATTTCACTGAAAAAATAAGTTTTTTGAATTTTTCTGTTAATGGATAACTTTTACTTTTTATGATCTAGATTCTTGCCATTCTCATGAAGCTAAGATTGATTTGATTGATTGAATTCTTAAGAAGCTAGATTGCACTTATTGAGTTTAAGATTAAAGGTAATATCTAAGAGCGGGATGATGATGAAAATGCATGACTACTCTTTGTTAGGTGTAAGGGATAATTTTTAGGGAGTTTCAAAGTTTTTTACTTTTCAAATATTGCCTTTTTGCAGTTTTTGTAATTAATGGTAACTATGCAATTAAAATTGAGTCTTAAATGCTATTGAACTTTTTTCCAAGATATCATCTCCTTTTGAGCGAGTTCTACTGCTCACAGAAATACTAGTTATTAGAAGTTGAAAGTAATTCCACAACAGGTCTATTGATGCCTGATCAGAAACGCTGCATAATGAAGCTATTATAGCACTGGTGTCAATTTTTGAACAGGCTCTAGACTCTAGACCAATCAAAACTCAGTATTTATCACACTCAGTGGCGGAATGAAGAATATTCAATAGTCACATCAGCTAATCTAAACATTTTTCATTCAAATTCCGTTTTTTTTTTTTTTTAATTGTCTAGTTCTAAACTCATTGTCAACAACTGAGCATTCTAGGTTATGTTAAACAAAATGTTACGTTACTAACCTATCCAAAATGAAACTGATAATCTATATTGTCTGTTGTTATGGCTAGAAGGTAGTCATAATACAATCGTTGTATAAACTACTACTGCTATTATTTCACAAACATGAAATGTGCTATTTAGCTATAAATAACGAATAAAGTTAATAATTTTACACTTACAATATAATCAATTTAATGCCCGCGCAACTCATGGCTGCATCATATCCCTTACATAAGCAACTGTCAGTAATCAAAAAGCAGGAAATAAGATATATTTATTACCGAAATCAACTTGCGACTCAGTCATCTCTTTGACAGTAGTATGCTTCAAAAATGCTATGTCTCCTTTCTCCACCAGACATTTGAAAGCGCCTTCAAATCCAGCATATGGATCAGCACTGGTACATTTTCCTCCGGGCACTTTTCCAACGCACAACTGACATAATTTATCCTTATTATCACCTGAAATTATTACAAAAAATATTATCGAATATTTAACAAATCATTTTTATAAAAAAATCTCTGTTATAGGGATTTCCTTAAAAAATGCAAAAATATTAATTTCTTCAAAGACTGTCATTAATATTTTTCAGGACATCATTGATATGAATATTTTATAGTTCACATTAACTTTAATGTTGCAAAGATTACAATGTAACGAAATATTAAGAAAAATGCATACATATATTTACTTGAACAAGACTTACGTACCCTAATCGAAAAGCAATAGAATAATTTATATACATACCTATAGGATTATATTTATTTATCAGAGAATTGACTGCACAGCTTGGTCCGAAATAGTTGATTGTGGACTTGACGTGATTGTTACAGTCGACGATTTCCATGCCTCCTTCTCTCATCAACTATAAATAAAATACGAAAGTACTGCTTCATTATCAAAAACCTTTTGAATTAACCTTCCATTGATACAGTGAAGCCTCGACGACACAGAGCTACTTTAGTAGCTAAGCCAGTAGAAACGTTACAGGCTGACCGAGTTTCCCTCACCAGAGAACCCAGTAAGCATTGTTCAACGTATTTTGATTTAGCTTCGATTTCGCAGGGCAGCGCTACTCGTTACTCGCTGGCGAATCTACAATCTGGGTGCTGGGTGTCAACTTGCCCTGTTTCGCTTCCGCTAGTCAAGTGGCTCACTATCCACTAGCTACGAAAAAAGTTGAGAGCTAGTCAACTTTTTTATTACTCGCTGGCAGTGTAGCCGACATCAAAATACAATGTTATTTTGGCCAGTGTAGCCACCTTTGAGCTAGTAACCGACATGTATGAAACATTTAACCGTGCAGGCTGCCAACTTAACACCTCATATGAGACATTTTATTCTCAGTGATAACACCAATCAACTGTTTTTATGAAAGTTTACTGAATAGTTGTTGTTAAACTCCATATTTTAATTTTGCATTTCAATATTATTTATTGTCTCTTAAATTCTATAGGATGAGCTAATTTTGGAAGTACCATTAATTCTATAATTAGACTGGGCCTGCTGAAGGACGGTCGGCCTGTAGCGTTTCTACTCGCTACTCGCTTAGCTACTAAACTAGTCTTGTGTCATCGAGGCTCAACTAGAAGAGATACTTTCGCCATTAAAAGAATGAATTTACAACAGCTTTAGATGGAATCAGAGCCACTGGAAATCAGCAGATAACCAGTGACGCCCCGGCCACCCATCAAAGTGCACAGCCGAATGCTTGTGATACTTCAATAGTTGGCCCTTACCTAACCCTATATTACATAAATTAAATAGAAAAATCATAAGCGTGACCACTAATCTACATAATAATAGTCATAAATTACATTTTAAATCAAACTACTACTTATAAATCTGCTGTATTTATTCGTCACAAGATAACTTCCATATTCCATATAACTTAGATGGTATTTTCGTTTTGCACTTCTTTGTTATCCTTTAAAATTAACGATTCAGTTCTGCAATCTTTAAATATAGTTCTCCTAAATATTAAACCATCGAGTAAAAGTTTCTTAAAACTTTGTTCCAATTTTTAAATTGTCATCGAATATGAAAACTTTGAATTTTTCTACAGTTGCCGTATCTATATAATAATAGAGAGTAGGGGTGTGTTCCTGCGTGTTTTTTGTCTTTACGGATTTCACAAAAATACTACAATTTGGAACACTAAATTTGGCACATAGCTTTCTCTATCAGTGCATCTCAAAGCCCGATTTTTTATTTTCCTTAAAGAATTTTCAAAATTATTGTTCAAACTTCACTTATGGGAACCATTGCTGTTTCAAAATGTATTTCGATTCAGGAAGCTCATAGAACTGCTGATAACATGATACGTCACTATGGTGATAAAACAGTATGGATAATGTGTCTTAAGCCAAAGCAACAGACTAGCTCTTTAGCAAAATTACAGCTAGTAATTATCCAGCGTCATGCGAGATTACTTATTTTGTATTGAGTTTTTCCTGTATTACATTATTATAAAGAACCAAACTCAGAACCATGAAGGTGGGTGGAGCTGCAAAGTTGCTAAAACGGTAGTTCACTTATAAAATACACTAAAAATTCACATCACCAGTGCAACAAAAAAAATGTTTTTGTGAACTTCTCTTTTCAAACAGATGAACTGTATGGTATATAAACTGTAGGTTAGTCTTGGGTCGTTGACGGTTTCCTCGTCAACAAAACGCAAGTAGTTTTGAATAAACGTTAACTAGTTGAAAGTGTCAACTAGTTGAATGTAACGAAGATTATGCGTTTTCATGGAAGAATAACGTGCTGTCTACGTGTCTACGTCTGCCGATAACGTTTTATTTATGAACAATGTGCAAACAAAGCATTACTGCCTTATAGCAAATAATTATATATCACGTCTACAGAACTCAATAAATATATTAATATAAGGATTGATTAAAACGTTATCTTGCTAAATAGGCGATTGCTTAATAAATTGTAAATCATAAAATTAAATGTTAATTTTTTTGTGAATTAACCTCATTGAGAATTGAATACTTAAATTTTCCCTTTTATAATTTGCCAGGCTAGTCTGCGGTATAGCATGACTACAGTAGCAATGGAGATATTATTATACATTAAAGTATTAATATAATACAATGTAAATTGTAAATTAATAAATTAAGTTGACAGCTGCTTAATTTGATTTCTATACTTTTGGCTCTAAAATCTAGTGAAATTCAGAATTATAACCACTTTCTTCGGATTATTGGAGTGTTTTGATGCTACGTTTTTAAATTGAATTTCCAAATTTATATTTTTATTTAGGAAAGAATCGTTAACTGTACTTCAAAGTGAAATTCCTAGCTGAAGTTGGACATAGCCTAGAAATTGGATTTTCATTTAAAAAAATTGTAGAGAAAGCAATAGTGGGCTATGCCTGTCGTATCTTTACTTGATTGTGTTATTGTGAATAAATGAATGAATAAAATTAATAGCTTATGTATCACATGCAGTAGAGAAATAGGAGTAGGAGTAACTGTGCGAGTGAGAAATGCAGAGAGAATAGAATATTCTATTCTCTCTGGAGAAATGCGAGAACACTGTACTGCTGACTCGAGAAAAAACGTCTCATCGTCGTTGATCAACTCTTTGTTTTCTAGTTGAATTTAGCAACTTCCATTCCAGTTGCGCTAGAAAAGAATGCGTTGAACGTTGATATGAAAATACAGTTGAAACATCAACTGGTTTAGTTGAGGAGACAAAACAGTTGAATCGTAGAATTTTGAGACCACTACCATAAGTTATCTATCAGGAAAGAAAAATTCCAAACTGGATTTCTGGGCAAGACAGGGTAAAATGCTAGTATAGTAATAAGAATTGAACATATTTATTCATACAGAATGAATATCTCAACTGCGAGTTAGTTTATATTATACCTAAATAATTACAATAAACACATTTTCACTCAGTTATATGTGAAATTGTCGCTGGGTAAGACTGACAGAGTACAAGTAGTGACATAAAAATATCGACCATGTTGGAATTCCAAATCAAGGATATCCTCAAAAAAGCCAATAGTTTGGCAGACAATAGAGTTATTCATTAATCTTATAATGAGATTCTAATTTTTCTGGCTGAGGCTACTAGTATTAGTTGGAAACCTAGAGCGATATGAAATAGCTTTACAGTTTTGGCTTAAAGCTAAAATAGATGTAAATCATTATAATTCATAATGCCCTCGATACAATATAAAGAATGAGCTAAATCCAATTATTTACTCACAGTGTGAACTGGTATAACCCAGCCAGCTTGCGAGCCAACTTCGGGAAAGCAAGCTTTCTTTCCTCTCAGATGCCTCAAATTGGTAACATCGGTCAATGTTCCCTTCTTAATGACTGCTACAGAGTAGTAGTGATTCAAATTGCCTAGAAATACATTGAACAAGATTAATAACATTTATATAAAATGAAAAAGAAAGAAGGCATTTGAGCTTCATTTTTCAAAACAATATAAGTTACAATATTTAAATTTGGTTATAAGCTTTTGGATAGAATACAAGCGCACATTAAGCTGATATAATTTGCGAGATATTCTAAGGTATAATTGGCTACCATAAAATAGCTTATGGACGAAGTCCGTTTAATTAAATGTCATAGCGACCATTTATTAATATGGATGTTTTGGTTTAGGTGAAAAAAGAAGATTTCTCAATTCTATCAAGAAATTTTTTTGCTATCTGGGATTCAATAGGAATAAACATTTGGTTATCTGAGGATCGACACAATAATGAGACCGAGAAGCAGACTAATACTCAATTAAAATATAAATGAACGAATATATTATATTATATCTGGAATAGCTAACCTGGATACAATTCCTGCATTATTGGGATGAGACTGTGATATCTTCCACCAATGAAAACTTCACCGGCGTCCAGATTTGTGACATGAGCCTTCAACTCATCGAGCAGCGTCATGCATTCTTCCTTGTTGAATGCCTAGAAATAAACATATATAAATACGTATGAATTGAGCTGATTCCGGCTGAGGGTTACTCTTAGGACCTCAACAGTGTGGTTTGGTCTGAAGAGCGGATCACGCAAACGAGTGGTAAGTTGGGTTCCGATTGCTTTCCTCACAAATGGAGAACATTTAAAGTAATCACATTCACACATAAATTTAAATCAAATAAATAAACTACACAAAAATGAAAATTTTCAAGAGTTACTGGAAAAAGATGTTTACCTGTTTGCATTGAATATTGATGAGATCGTAGCCAAACCGACTGGCGTCATGCTGAGTCGCATTAGCAAAAGCTTTGCATTTATTTTGCTCCTCCGTTCCCACTGTGCACCAAATAATAGTCTTGTTTTGTTTATTGGAGATGAGATCATTTTGTTGAGCTGAAACAAAGCGAATAAGCTTCGTTCTTGACATGATGAATCTAATACATTCTCATATTGAAATCAAATTCAACTTTTCGATTGCAGTTTAAGAACAGACTATATGATAATAAAACTGCTATGATAATAACATACCTAGGTTCACTCTCAAATAGAAATAGAATATCTATTTATTAATTTAACAGAGTACATCACCCATACAAAGTTTCCATGCAGTTGAATGTCGTCAATGTGTTGATGAAATAGCCTCATTAAACAATACTTGAACAATACCTCATTTAAACACACTCAACAGTGTCCAGGACTGTGCCTATCCATAAGAGGGGTTCAATGGATTGTATATCCAACTATAGATTTATATCTATTATCCCCCTTATCGCTAAAATATTGGAAAGTATCATGTTAATTCAGCTTTATGGCTTCTTTGAGCAGCATAATCTCCTGGTTCCTAACCATTTTGGCCTTATGAAGGGGAAATCCACGGTATTGTCAGTTCTACATCTGGTGCAGACAGTCCTTGAAGCATTTGAGAAGAATAAATCCACCTCTGTTCTACTGTGTAACTTGTCTCTTGCATTCGATTGTGTCACACAAAATTCTGCTGAGTAAGCTAGAGAAATGCGTGGCCTCAGCCCTGCTGCTCTTGGGCTGATTGAGTCATACCTCAGTGAGCGATTCTAGGTGGTAGACTAAAATGGTAAGTTATTTGACCCTGTATTATAAAACATGGTGTTCCCCAAGGTTCAGTGTTGGGCCATTTCTATTCCTTGTGTCAATAAAAGACTTATAAGCTTAAAGGTGAAGTCTTATTATTTGATGATGACACCACTCTTTATAAAAGTCACAAAACTCTTCAGGGAGCTGAATTGGTTGTAAAATAATTGTACACCTCAGCTTCTCACTGGTTCTGCAGCAACAAATTAGCCCTAAATGAGAGTAAGACTCAGGAATTGAGCTTCACGTTGAGTTTGGATAGGGCCTCCAGCAATCAAACAGTGAAGCTCCTGGGGTTTATTTTAGATGGAAAGCTCACATGAGATGCTCATATAGACCAGCTGTGTGTTAGGCTGAGTAGAGTCAAATTTCTGTTAAGGAAACTATCATCTTGCCTTCCTAGAAATTGTGTGCGGCAGGCATCTTTTGCTTTTTGCATCTTTTGAGTCATATATCTTATGGAGCAATACTATGGGGACATGTATTCTTCTGGTGTCCACAAAGTACTATTGCTGCAAAAGAAAGCTGTTCGTTGGTTGCACAGGCTGGGTGGCTGGATTGCAAGCCTCTTTTCATCAATAATAAAATTATGAAGTTTTAATATCTACATTTACAAATGCTTACTGTCAGTCAGGAAAAAATTGAATAGTTTTGTAATGGTCAATGAAGTGCACCATCATGCCACAAGAGCGCAAAATACAATTTCTATCCCTTGATGCGACTTGAAAAAACAAAAAGAAGTTTTCCAGTGTCTGGCATTAAATTCTTAAATGTGTTGCCTGCCAAGATAAAGATACTTCACTCAAAAAAGTTGGAATCTGTTATCAAAGCTTCTTCTCAATCCTTTTTACTCTTTTGATGAATTAGATGTTGTGAATATCAACTCTATTCTTGACCACATTTGAACCTTCTAAGTGCCCCATTGCCTTGGGTCTACATATCTTTGCCAATCTGATTTATTTTACTAGAATTTTATTTATTTATTTTTAATCTATAAATATAATGTGCTTATTACTTGGAATGATTGGGCTTTATTTAGTCGTTTATCTTATAATATTTCTTAAGTAGTTTATATCTTTGTTAGTATTTCTACTACACTATGTTTGTTTTGTAATGTGTTGACTGTTATTCATCTGGTCTGTTTAATCGACTTTGCATATGTTACATTGATTGTATTTTGGTTCGATAAAATCAATTATCAATTACTTGGATAACATAGTGGTAAGTAGATAATAAGATCTAATTATAGAAGGGTTGCACAAAAAGTAGTCAATTTGAATTCGTAAGACGTAAGCAACATGGAGAACTGCTATCAATAACCTTAAACTCAAGAAAAGCTCTCAACGACCTAACTTTATTTTAATGAATTTGAAAAATGGAAACTCATTTGTACAAATAAATTAATTTGTAATTTGCTAAGCGAATCTAAGTCACAGTACAGCAACTAATAAGTAATACACGTTAGGCTATACGAAAATATTCCCAAGCTACAATTGATGATTTAAAATTCCCAAATCGATCATTTTTGCTGTAAAATTCCAAAGTTTATCATCTATTAAATACTTGAAAAATAACTGCACAATTGTAAATTATGCGGAAGAAATTCACTTACAGTTATAAGTTAAATGAAATCTAAATAAATCTGCAATGAATGAAAAAACCTATTCATGAAGTAGAATATTAGTAACTAATATTGCCCAAACGGGACAAATGGTGGGGACAACGGGACATGCCTCTCAAAAACGGGACGTCTGGTCACCTAGTATATTATAGATATAGGCCTGTATAAATATATAGATATGTTTAGATATATTTTTGACAGATGGAAATATATACACGGAAGATAGTTCGGTATTTATATAGAAACGTTACTTGTTGAATTTTGTGGTGATTTTTTTTTTGTGACATCTAAACACCCCAGGAAACAATAATCCGTTGGAATTTGTTGGGGGTCGCGATTATTTCACATTAAAATTTAAGTTTTCCAGTGGTACTATTTTTCTTAGGCGCAAGAAAATATTTCCATTTGTGAAAATCCGCAGTGTCAAAAATCGTGACTTTCTTCAAGTTTGAGAATCAGCTGACTCACTAATAAAGAACTCTTGTTTGAGGCACGGCTATGAGGCATGCCTTCTCTCAGTTCTAATGAATTGGAGAATTTGAGTGTTTGCTCAAGGTATTGTGTGGTAATTTATGGCGTGTGTGAAGTGTGAAATGACTTTTCTGGAGTCGATAAAAATGAATGATGAAGACATTTTACAATAATCCGTTGGAAGTTTTTGGGGGTCCCCCAAAATTTCAACGGATTATTGTTTCCTGGGGTGTGTAGATGTCACAAAAAAAATTCACCACAAAATTCAACAAGTAACGTTTCTATATAATTACCGATAGTTCCATCAGAAAACTAATTTATACGCCAAATAAACGTTGCCCCCGCAAGATATTAGTGTATTATAACTTACTAGGTAGTGTGTGTTGTGTAGGGAAATTTTATTTGAAAAATTCTAAAAGTTTGGATACTAAATAAATACCAAAGCAAAATTCACGTAAAAAATATGATAAAGAAATTATTGAAGATAAATAATTATATGAACAGCTTCGTGAGTCACTGAAGGCTATAGGCTTACATCTAAAATATAAAACCAAAACTCACCAAGACACAACTGAAGAGCACACACAAGACAGAATAGAAAACCTAGATAAACGTTTGAATTCATCTTGAATTTTTAAATTGATTATAGAACTAAATTATTTATTTATAAGAATTAAATCAATTTATTTGAAAGCCACACCCCTATAGGTTAGAATAACTTTAGCTCTTCCATTTCCACTATTCTCTTCCAATTAACTGCCAGTCTGCCACTGCCAATTCGAGTTTCCGATGAAAGCAGTTTACAAGATGATACCATCCATCATTCGAACATCGATGTCAAAAGATGGCCACAAAAATATAATATTTCAACAACATTATGATAATTGGAAATCATTGTGAATTATAATTATTGTTTTTGAATAATAATGATTATTTTCCATAAGGGAAATGTATTTTAAAATTCAGTTTCGTCTCTAGGTGATCAGAAGGGAGAGCGCCAGAAGTGGTCGACGACAATGATGGTCGATGACAAACGCGGACGATTTTTAGACCACATCTGACGCTGCACGCACCCGACAGAGTTGGTCTTCTCAGGAATGTGGCCGACTCTGTCGCCGACCACCTTTGTCGTTTGGTGAAGAAATAGAAATCGACCAACTCTGTCGTGCACGCACCTGACAGGGTTGGTCTACTCAGGAATTTGGTCAACTCTGTCGCAGGCCCACTCTGTCGTGAGGGGAAGAATTTAGAATCGACCGAGTCTGTCGCTGCACGCACCCGACAGAGTTGGTCTACTCAGAAATGAAGAAATATATCGATTCTCTTCTATCGATTCATTGTAACTAATCGATATGCTGTAGACTTCGGCGAGCCAGAAGATTGGTTGTATAACCTGGCTTTGCCTCGAAATTTGAAACGTATTGTTCATGGTGTTAAAAAGGTGTTTCTTTTATAAAACTTTTTTTTGGATGTCGTATCTCTCATAGGTTTAAATTCTTCGTGAATTTCCACATATTAGTTTGATTGTCCCAGTTTTTAGCTTCTTCATGTCATTCATAATTGTAATATTTCAATTATTATGGTAGTCATAATTTATTCGATTTAAATCAAAATTATCCATTTGAACACCTAAATAGTCTACAAATTTCTCCCCCCTGGCTACGCCACTGCCCTACAAGTTACAACCCCACTCATGTCAGTAGCAAACGAGCATAGAATAAGGATAAAGTTGGTTGTTGATATACCGGTATGTTAAGCTGGGCATTCACGTTCCAACTTGCAGTACCACTTGCAGTACTGCTATTCTGCTATAAATAGTCGATTACATTGGGATAGTTACTCGCTAAGCGAGTAGCGAGTAGGACGTTACTAACCGACCGTGCTACAGCAGCTCAGCATACCAAGCCAAATTATATTAAAAATTTAATTTCCAGAATCGCCCTCATACTATGGAATTTCAAAGACAATAAACAATTTAGTTTGAAGTGACTGACAATTGAATAAACTGACAAATATACATATACAGAATTTATTAATTTCGAATTCCTTTAATTGCTATTACTTTATACTGAAGACTTCCGCAATGGCGGATATTGTCAATATCCGCCATTGCAGAAGTCTTCAGTGTAAAGTAATAGCAATTAAAGGAATTCGAAATTAATAAAATTCTGTTTACGTATATTTGTCAGTTTATTCAATTGTCAGTCACTTCAAACTAAATTGTTTATTGTCTTTGAAATTCCATAGTATGAGGGCGATTCTGGAAATTAATTTTTAATATAATTTGGCTTGGTATGCTGAGCTGCTGTAGCACGGTCGGTTAGTAACGTCCAACTCGCTACTCGCTTAGTGAGTAACTATCCCAATGTAATCGACTATTTATAGCAGTACTGCAAGTGGTACTGCAAGTTGGAACGTGAATGGCCGGCCTTACTAGTCACTCAGAATCAGAAAATAATCAGTATAGTGCTGCTACCTGTAGTACAGTATGTGAACCTTTGCTTTAATGTACAGTGCTGCTATCTGAAACGCCTTATATGTCAACTCTTCTGGAAATTTTTTCGAACTTTAAAAACATCAGAACATAGTTTATTCTGATGTTCTGCATTTCGTAGTTTTGATTTCAAGGTTGTGCTACAAATATAAATTTGATATAATAATATATTTGTCAAACCTTATGAAATATCTTTCATAATTTATTTGATAGTATTGAATATTAAATTGAAGTCCATTATTAAAACAAATCTTCATAAACTAACACCTCTGCTGAACTACTGAAATGTAAGCTAATTATGGATAACTGAGAACAGTGATCAGTCAATACTCTGTGACAAATAATATTCACATTAAAGGTCAATTGTACCCTAGCAGTTTCTCGATTTCGAGACTATTAGTTCGGAATTCTGCCGGCTGATAGCGCTGTCGCCGCTTCAGTGGAAGCCGGCGGGGAAGTGTTAGGTTTGTCCCCACCTCAGACCGACCGACCGACCGACACGTCTATGGCAAGTACCCCTCCCTTTCCAACTCTCACCCATTCAAAGCGAATTCACAACATTTTAGATTTTACAATAGGCTGGCTACTAGCTTGACTCTTCTGCCTCACAGAAGACAGCCTACATTTGTGTTTCCACAGCGGTCCGATCAAATGTATAAGCATGCACACCGCAAAGTTGTCAAACATCAATAATAAAAATTAATTTTTAATTTGATATTTCAAGTACCTAATAATGTATTCAAAATATTCTATTCATCGGGATATGAAAAATAAAATTTTCTCAGCTGCCACCAAAAAAAAGTTTTATTTTCTTTCTAAACGCTGCTAAGAAAAGAGAATTCGCTTATATTATAGTGTAGTATGATATAATATATAATATAGTGAGACAAATAATCTTTTCATCTTAGCAGCGTTCAGAACAAAACCAAATGCAGTTTTTATAGTAATATTATAACTATCTATATAAATAAAATTAGAGTTTTGTCTGTACATTTATCAGAATTGTATATTTTTTGGTTATTTTTACGTTTTATACATTAAATAAGCCGAAAATAGTCTTATCTCACTTTCTATCTGTCTGTCTGTCACGGCCCCAAAACGAGAGCAACGATCGGGATTTTAGTTATTGAACAGTATTGAACACTTTATTGACAATGTCTTTAGCTATAAAAAACTAAATTAACTTTTTTTTCAACAGAGTAATAAACGTTTAAAAACCAAGTACTGTGCGATTTTGGATACATTTTACGCGGCCTTCTCCTCAAAAACGAGAGCATCGATCGGGATTTTAGTTATTGAACAGTATTGAAAACATTATTTATTTATTTTTATTTATTTATTTGATGAAGTTATTACAATCAAGTAAAAAACTACATGATTGACAATGTCTTTAGCTATAAAAAACTAAATTAACTTTTTTTTTAACAGAATAATAAACGTTTAAAAACCAAGTATTGTGCGATTTTGGATACATTTCTTCCAAGTTTTATTACCACATAAGAATAAGAACAAATCTCGTAATTTATCATGATATATCAATCAGCTGTTCTCAAATATAAATGGTGGGCCCTTCGCGGCGTTATTTACGCTGTCTGCAGACTTGTGTAGTCGGAGCATTGCAGTATTTTAGGAAACATATGTCTGGTGAATCAAAGCTCATCTTATGTTTTATCAATTATTTCTTTGTTGAAAAAAAAACAAAATTTTCTAATTTCAATAATTTATCAAAACAAAAATTAACATTTTAGGAAGGTGCGGTTTGTGCTAGGCTCTTGGGAATTCGCCAGGTAGCACTATTATTACAACATAAGAACAACAACAAATCACGTAATTTATGATGATATATCAATCAGCTGTTCTCAAATATTCTCTCTGATCAAGGTTAGTAGATAGAAGGTTGAACGCTTGTGAGTGAACGGTGCGAAGTGGTGGGGGCTACGCTAGCATGACGTCACATGAATCAGCGTTCGGAGCAGAGAATTGCATTCGCATACGGACTTTTGCATACGCCCTCATAAAAAACGTGTACAAATACGTTGTTATGTTGAAGCAAGCTCATAATAATTCTTTTGAATCACTGTGAATGGATAAAATTAACTGATAAATAATGAATGGTTATGTTAATATAATTATTACAACTGAGATGATCTCTTACCAAGCTAACAGAAGGCAGCCTGCAACTCCACTCTCGATATTATCACATAAATTGGTACTTGTTGTACAAACCGAAGAATTGCACTTATTAGTTTTGAAATTGAATAATAAAACTTATGACCATGTTATGATTTTGTAAAAGCTTGTCACACACAAATTAGGACCAATATTTTGCTCATCAATATTCATCATCATAACTCTAACTCAATTGTAGCAAAATTAGAATTCTAAAAAACTAAAACTCGAATTGTTTTTGAAATATTTTTACATTTCTTAACTGATGATGATGAATTGGGATGATCTTGTTAGGATGTTATTTAGTATTATATGTAAATAATATAGTCTATAAATATATACTATGTATTAGGATGTATATTAGCATTTTATTGGATTGTTATTGTCTTGATGAATGCAAAAACTGAATTTTTTTCTTGTTCCTTCGTTCTCAACTTTCAATTCTCTGCCTCTCGTTTAAATAATTCAGCCTAATGAATTTTCTAGTATGAGCAATTTTTTCAAAATTTTATTATCCACTTTAGGGAAAGACTGTTTCAATGCATTAAAATAGTTCAAAATAACGTGTCTGGTGTTTGAGACTGTACTTCCATGAAAACTCATAAATATTTCATTTGCTTGTTAGATTATTTTTGAAAATTCAGTAGTTGGACAAGTTAAACCTCCCCTACCAAGGCATTCGAAGCAATTCTGCTTGAAGATCTCTCTCATAATCATCAGTTGAAAAATGTACTGAGCAAATGTAATCATTACTCACATTAAATTTATCGGCTCTCCTACAAGCTACAACCCATTTTTTCGTACTAATTCATCCCTGGGAAACCTATGATACATCAATGAACCTTTTGTCATTTCAGAAAAGTTCTTAAAATTTTGAATTGCACAACCAGGCTTAGCAAAAAATATTTTTGGTAGAAGTGGAATGAGAAAATTTAAATGAAAAGTCTAATTAGATTTATAATTATACAGAACTGTGATATGCCAATATTCAAACAAACACTGACTGGAATTCACCACTCTCACCCAGTTCAATTATAGTCCAGTTTTATTTTTGTAGTCCTGTGTAACATTGGAGTAGCCTACATCAAAAGAAATAGCCTATTCAGTACCGGTTCATTAATCAACCATACTTAGATGAATTTTTATTAAAATTATTAATTTTCATCAGGGGTGGATCCAGCAGCAGATTTTGAGGGGGAGGGGGAATACCTGAGTGGGGTGTGGTTGCCAGGGGGTGGGTGGTCCGGGATGTTTGAAAATTAGGCATAAAATCGTGAATTTAAGGGTATTTTCAATTGAAATGAAACCAACTTTACAAATTTAATTGTTCACCTATTGCCTGTAATGATATTATATTTTAAACACAAATTTTAATAACCTTCTTTTATTGTGTATCGTTACATTAAGCAAAGCAGTTGCATAACTACAGGATCAGTCTAGGGGGGGGGGGTGTTGCCGGGAGGGTTAGACTCTCGGTACAATAGTAATAATTTGTAATTTGGAGTAGTAGACCTCTAACGATAAATTGAAGCAATATACATGGCTATTTATTTCAGAACGGGGGTTCGGGGAACTCCCCGAAAAAACGTTTGAAAATTACCTCTCTAAAACTACATGTCAAGTGATTCTAGACATTAATTCTTCTAACTTAACACTTCAACCCACGTTATGTGTCAAAGTAAATTTTGTCTAGTTCTTGTGTTACTGTCAATGGGAGATCCGGGACCTTAATTGAAACTTTTCTATATTAGATCCCTCACTGCTCCTGATAATGTACAGTACCGTAGGCTACTTGAAAATTTCTTTCAAAATAATTGAGGGGTACTCCTTGGAAACTTTTTTCAAATAAAACTCCTACAAAACCATATTTTTAGTGATTCCAGACATCTTTGACTCTTTCCAAAAATTGTCTAAAAATGGACTGCTAAAATTCCTAATATTTTTTTTGTCCCGGGGGAATATCCCCCTGATTCCCCCCCCCCCCTAGTTATGCTACTGACACAAGCTGTTAATGAAAAATGATATTAACAAGAAAAATTACATACATTATTCGCAATTGAAAAACTATTCTGTAATCAGCCAAAATCTCCCAACAATTTTTGAGGATCCAGGATCTAGGCTCTCTAGAGCAATTATCTGGGTAAATGTGAAGTAGTGCTAATAAAACAAGTCGGCTTTTCTGATATAGTAGTCCTCAGCCATGCATTGATAAGCTGCAGAATCCAGAAAACCCTTTCAGAACTGGCATTATTTTCAGACCAAGTACTGAAGTACACAATATTTGCAATAGAAATTAATTAATTTTCATTAAAAGCTTACTAATTGGGTAAATGATATTCCTGATAGATGAACACTGTAACTCTATACGTTATTAAATAGTTCTTTCCATTAGGAATACATGATGTCAGCTAATTGAATTTTATTGAAAGATCATTCATTTTTATTGTTCTGAATTCATTAATACCGGATAATAATATTAGATACAAATTCACTAGTTATAGGCTAGTAATAACTTTAACTTTGGCAAAGTTAGAAATATTTAATTATAATCATTTGGATAACGTACGGAATTGATTGATGCACTGAATTCTGGAATATAATAGATTAGGTCCACTTGTCGGTGATATAAAAACCCAAAAAAAACTTTAAATTACATTCACGGAATTCACAATCATTCATTCGCGTAATGTGCAATAATTATGAGGCCGGTTGCACCTGACTGGAACTGCATAATGCAGTAAAGATAATATGAAGAGTTCATAGACTTCTGATTCGAGTGACGTAATCGGTAGCAGACCCCCACTACAATCGTATGTGGACAGCAACAGCACATACGAGCGTTCAACCTTCTATCTACTAACCTTGCTCTCTGATAACTACTGTCACTGAATTGTTTACGTCCTAAGTTGTTAACTAAGCTGCTAACAACTTTATGATCATTGCTATCAAAAAAGCCGAAACATATTTAGTCGTATTTCTAAACATAATCCGTACGAAGGACGGGTAGCTGCTAGTTCATTTACTACCTAATATACTATATTCTATATTATTTTTTGTGTAGTTCAACGATATTATAAGAAATAATATTACTACGATCAGATTTGTCATTTATGAGAAAATATGTCTGTGTTATAACGGAGAACACTTTATGGAATTGATAGCATATGACCTAATAAAACTAGTAACAATCCTTACCAATTTAGTAATATGCCGGCTCTAGTAATATTTAGGGGTTTCCGTTTATTCATATTGATAATCACCACCGTATGGGATAGGAGAATTTGGTACGTAAAGGCTACTGACCACCAGTATGAAACACTATCTCCTGTCCCATAAAATATCAATCATCACGGTATTGCATGGATCCAATGGCAATTAAATATTTACACATGCCCAGTAAGTGATCAAACACAGGTACAAATGAAATAGTATTTGATGAAATACTAATAGTATGGTTTTTTATACAAGATGAGTAGAAGATTGAACAGTGTCAATCATGGGAATCATAGAATAATTAATTAATAAATAAATTTTAAATTGACCACTCTTGTCTGAATAAGAAATTTTGAATAAGTTCATGAATGAGCTTCCTTCAAGGATAGATTCTACGATAAAATCTCGAAATCTCTATCTACGAAAGATAGAGAGAGCGAGCGAGTAAGTGAGAGAGATTGTGTGAGGGAGAATGTATGAAGAGTGAGAGAAACAGCATATTGTTTTGTTTTTTGCAATAGATTGAATTGAATCACTTGTTTGGACTGGCGAATAATTAGCCAATTATTGTGAAGCTATAAAAGCGTGATGATTCTAAAAATAGCAACCTAAAATATGCTATGGTTATTATGCGAATCAGTGGCGTAACGTACACCCCCGAAACCCCGCGGTCAATGTTTATTGTTTACTTTATCAATTCGCAGATAGCTTTAGTGAAGGAATTCAGAAGCAGGATGTTGTGACTTCAGGAATGGAGACAAGTAGGGCAGAGTGCCGATTCTGGCGCAGTTTAACGGCGGTTAACTAACCATGATTAAATTTTAACGGCCGTTAAATTTAACCTAACTTAATTTAACATAGGAAAACCTAATTTAACGGCCCAGTTGAATTTTAATGGTCGTTAAATTTTAACGGTGATTAAATTTTAACGGTGGTTAACTAACGATGGTTAAATTTTAAAGGTGATTAACTAACGAGGGTTAAATAAACAGATTCTAAAAATTTTCATTTGAAATTAAATGTACAAATTTATGTAGCTCACCAAGGCGTTCCAATTGCATGTATCAAACACTCCGATGAATAAAATAAAAAAAAAATAAAAAAAAAATTAATTATCATTAATATTATCATGTAGTAGGGCAGGGTAGCGGTTCCGTCACAGTTTTTCTTTAACCTGAAATTTAAGGTTAACCTAAGTCAACCCATCCAAACCTAACCTAACCTGAAATAGGTAAGTCAAAGTTGAATGAACGCAATCTATCCGATCTCCAAAATTCCCATTTTCACGTGGGTTCCGAACCACGAAAAAATTTGAACTTTTTAACCCGTGAAGGGAATTTCAATTTGAAGACGCCATCTTGTTCGGCTTTTAAAGGCATCCCAAATTCATGTATCAAATACCATTTTCCGATCACGATTAATTGAGGAAAAATAATAATAAAATTTAACCTTAATTTTAAGGTTAACCCAACTATCCAAACCTGAAATAGGTATAGCAACACCTTGTGGTATAGTTGTATAGCTGTATAGTTGCAAATTTTAAGGTTAACCTAAATCAACTATCCAAACCTGAAATAGGTATAGCAATACCTTGTGGTATAGTCAAAGTCAAATCAACGCAATCTATCCGATCTCGAAAATTCCCATTTTCACGGGAGCTAAAAATCAAGAAAAAATTTGAACCAAATCTGCTATTTTAACCCCTGAAGGGAATTTTAATTTGAAGACGCCATCTTGTTCAGCATTTTAAGGCATCCCAAATTCATGTATCAAACACCATTTTCCGATCACGATTAATTGAGGAAAAAATAATAATAAAATTTAACCTTAAATTTCAGGTTAACCTAAACCTAACCTGAAATAGGTATAGTTGTATAGCTGTATAGTTGTATAGTCAAATCAACGCAATCTATCCGATCCCCAAAATTCCCATTTTCACGGGAGCTAAAATTCATGAAAAAATTTAACGGCGGTTAAATTTTAACGGTGGTTTTAACGCTGGTTTTAACGCTGGTTTTAACGGTGGTTTTAATGGTGGTTATAGCAGTGATCTAACTCTAGTATAAAAAATGAATACAAGAGAAGGACTTGCTCAAGAATTACACGCAAGTGTTAGACACAATTTTCCCACACGTCGTACAGAAATCAAAGGCGTAACAGATCTGTACCAGGCCGATCTCGTTGATATGTCAAATTACAGTACCATCAATAGAAATTTCAAATTCATACTGACAGTAATAAATTGTTTCAGTAAATTTGCATTTGCAATACCATTGAAAAGTAAATCGGGTAATGATGTGGCAAACGCCCTCAAACCAATACTTGAACAGAATAAGATAAAGAATTTTCAAACTGATGCCGGTAAAGAGTTCTACAATGCTACTGTTCAAAAACTCTTTAAAATGTACAATATCAATCACTATAGTACTTTCAGTAATAAGAAGGCGGCAATCTGTGAGCGTTTCAATAGGACCCTGAAAGAGCACATGTTTTGTGAATTCACTGTACAGGGAAATTATAAATGGTTGAATTTACTCCCAAAACTGTTAGACAAATACAATAACACCGTTCATCAAACCACTCGCATGAAACCGAGTGAGGTGAATACTGAAAATGAAAAGTATGTACTGATGAATATTGATAAGGCTACCCTGCGTTCCTTCAAACTTAAAAAGCAAAAGTTTAAAATCGGTGATAAGGTTCGAATCACTCGTTACAAGCGAATATTTGATAAAGGATACCTACCAAACTATACTAATGAGATTTTCACTGTACACAATGTACTACCAAGCATTCCCCTCACCTATCACCTCAAAGACGATAACAATAAAATTATTAAGGGTGCATTCTATGAGTATGAAATGAAGAAAACCAAGTACCCAGATGTGTATCTTATTGAAAGAGTGCTAAAGAAGAAAGGTAATAAATTGTATGTGAAATGGCTGGGTTTTGATTCGAAATACAATTCATGGATTGATAATAATACATTAAAAAAATGAAGCTAAAACAGCACAAATCAAAACTACCACTGATTAACTTTGACAAGTATTTAAATAAAAAGCAACAAATAAGACATAGTGTGCTTCTACCAAATAGTGTAAGATGTATTGTGTGTGGACCGTCCAATGTTGGAAAAACAAATACTGTTTTCAATTTATTATTTGCCAAGAATGGTGTCAAGTTTTCACATTTATATGTATTCACCAAATCTCACCAGCAAGACAAGTATCAACTTCTCAAGGAAATTATGGGTCAAGTAGCCGAGGTTGGATTCAATTTGTACCAGCATAATGAAGAAATACCACACCCAAACGATGCATACCCCAATTCAGTTATGATTTTCGATGATATTTGTATGGAAAAACAACAGAATATTCGAGACTATTTCAGTATGGGTAGACACAAAAACATCGATAGTTTCTACATCTGTCAAACGTACTCTAGTATTCCTAAACAATTGATTAGAGACAACAGTAATTTGATTGTTATATTCAAACAGGATAATCGTAATCTACAACACATATATCATGATCATGTATATCCCGATTTGAGTAGGGATGAATTCAGTAGAATGTGTGCTCAAGCATGGAATAATAATAATTTTCTAGTCATAAACAAAGATTGTGGACTGGATAACGGGAGATACAGAGTTGGGTTTGATAAATTTATCCTATTATAAAAATGATATTGAAAAAGGATCTAAAAGAATTGACAACCATCAAGAATAATATAAAACAGCTGCGTGACTCTATACGTCGAAAACATCGAGAATTATCGTATGATGCAATTAGTGAAGAAGAAAATTTACAGAAACAATATAAACCAATTACAGAATCATTGAATCAATTTAAACAACAACAACAATTTGATGTTAAACAGGAAATGAAAGAGGAGGAGGAGAATGAGGAAGAGGAGGGGGAGGTAGAGGAGGAGGAAGACTACCCCATTCTAGACTCCACTAATTTAGATACAACAAACATTTTCGATTCTTCCAATGTTCCCAGTTTTTTAGACTCTTCCAATTTAGACACCTCCAATGTTCCCAGTAATTTAGAATCTTCTAATTTAGACACCTCCAATGTTCCCAGTAATTTAGATGAAAGTAGTAGAAGAGACAGTAGAGAGTCTAGTCGGAAATTTGCATCTAGAAATCGTATAGGTAAATACATTGATAATTTTATGAGAACAACAAAAGGTCAAAATCTGTATGGAGTTCACTTTAATCCCACAATCAATGAATGGCAAATTGGAAAGAAAGTTATCAAGTTTGATGATAAAAAAATCATTATTGATGGTAATAAATCATTCCCGCTTACACACGGTCTACTAGAGCTGCTATTCAAAGCAATTCCAGATACATTCATCTATAGGAAAGGTGATCTTGTCGACTATAAACGTATACTTGAACTAACTGGAGTTCATCTTGATGCATTGGGACGTGTGAAAAGAAATACCAGTTATAAATACACTCGCATAATTAAAGATTTATTTCCACCTAAACGTGTTAAAGGAGTTGAACAAAAACTGGGTAGTGGAATACATGATATGCAAATTGAAACCTCACCTAACAGCAACGTCTACACCTATTGGGATAATCCAAATGAATTGTGTGAAAGATTGGAACTGTTGATTAATTCAAAACTTGCCGGACACACCAGTCATGATTCAGAAATTGCATCAATAATTGAAGAATTACGTGAAATCGGTATCATTATAGGTGGTAATTTAGTATTATAAAAATGACTATTGATAAATTTGGACGACATTTGAATGCAAGTAGAAAGGCAAATATCAATGAAGAATTGAAACAATTGGTGCAGAATTTAATTGATATCCTACAATTGATACCACTTGCGGCACACCACCTTCCAAGAGTTGATCTCAACAACATTGATCAGTGGCGAGCAATGACAGATCCAAACCTATTTGATCAGTATAGAAAATATTCAGAGGAAACTGAAAATCCATGGTTTTTTAGAGCATGGTTTGAGAGTAAATTTATCTACAAACATGAATTATAATAAAAACAAGCATGACTATTGATAAATTTGGTCGACATTTGAGTAGAAAAGAGACAGTGGACTTGGAGAGAGAAGAGATGATAAACTTGTTTCAAAATGCTATTACTCTTGCACAACAAATAGATACAGTTAAAGATTTCTACTTACCAAACATTGATATTAGACAACAGTGGAAACACATGACAGATCCACAATTACTTACCAACTATAGAGAGGCTGTAAAGGATCTCTCCATCTATAATTCTTCATTTAAAAGATGGTATGAGAAAAATTATCTATATAAAAATGAATAGAAAAAATACTCCGAAAAAGAAGAGGTCAATGAAAAAGAAGTTGGGATCTGGTATATTGGGTTCCGTAATTAATAAAGCAATTGATCTACTGCCCATGGAGCTCCATATTCCCGGGTACGAATTCTGTGGACCCGCGACAAACTTGAAAAAACGATTAGCAAGAGGAGATAAAGGAATAAATAGATTAGATGAAGCGTGTCGAGAGCATGATATAGCCTATAGTGACCCAACACAAAATCGAACGGAAGCTGATAGGAAACTTGCAGCACTCGCGTGGGAAAGAGTAAAAGCAGCCGATGCTAGTCTTCCTGAACGAGCAGCAGCCTATCTAGTTACAAATCTTATGAATGCAAAAGTGAAATTTGGTGGAGGAGGAAAGAAACTCGGCAAAGGTGTCTATTTGAAACCGTACAAAGGTTGTGGTATAAAGAAGAAGAAGAAGAAGGTAGAGAGTGCATTGAAAGCCATTTTAAAAAAAAATCCCCATTATCAAATGTAGATATAGTAAAGTATGCAAAACAGCTTGACTTACCGTTACGTGGAATTTATATGAGAGATAAACTACCAAATACACCACTCAAACACCTAGAACTGGGTATAATCAATCTGGATAATGAAATTGGTGAAGGCACTCATTGGACGTGCTACTTCAAAAACGCTAATCTATGTGACTATTTTGATAGTTTTGGTAATCTAAGTCCCCCACTTGAATTTATGAAATATATGCAGGGTGTAAGAGTTCGATACAACTACAAGAAATATCAACAAATGGAGCACTCATGCGGACATCTGTGTCTATTGTGGCTGTATAAAAAATATAGTGATTATGTTTACACTAACAGCAAACGAGAATCCGTTGGTTAGTGAAATCTTCCCACCAGTTGAATTGGATAGCTTTGACTATGAGGTGGGTCTAGTAAACATGTACACATACAATACAATTCCAAATATTGAAACAAATGTAAATAATAAGTTCGTGTATGATGGACGTGTGGTGGAAATACCAGAAGGATCATACGAATTGGAGGATATTCTAAATTATATTCGAAATAATCTTAAACTGACTAGCAGTCAACTGAGAATCAAAGCCAACAACAATACACTACAGTGTGAGCTGTATGCAGATAAAGATATTGATCTAACTATGAAGGACAGCATTGGTCCAATACTTGGATTTCAACATGAAAAATTACTAGCAAATAAATGGCATATATCAACAAAACCCGTTCATATAATGCGTGTGAATAGTATACGTGTAGAATGCAATATTGCACAGGGTTCATACAATAACGGCAGTGAAGGTCACACAATTCATGAGTTTTACACAATTGTACCACCCGGCTATAAAATAATTGAATCACCCACAACTGTGGTGTACATGCCAATCAATACAAACACAATAAATCAAATTTGTATAAATATAATCGATCAGGACGGGAATGTGGTAAACTTCTGTGGAGAAACAATAACAGTACGCTTACATGTAAGAAAGAAACCAGTTAGTGTATAATTACATATATAAAAAAATATGCTAATATTTACAAAAAATCATCAATCACAACAGCATGATGCAACAGATAGGAAATTACTTACACCTAAAAATAGACAACTACTACAAAGATTAGGTTTTTTTGTATATAATAAAAATATAAACAATGAATCACCAAATTCCTCACGGTATGCAAATTGATTCAATATTCAATGTTGGTGAGAAAGTACAATTCGATGAGAGTATAACCCAATTCGAGTATCACACTCATACACCATATGCATCACAAACATACAAAAATAATGATGAAATTCGTATCAATGTAAATCAACAGGATGTCTACACTCTACCATGTAAAAGCTATCTTCTAATAGAGGGTAATATTAAAGTACAAAAAGCAGACAATACTGAAGTTGACTTTGTATTAGTGAACAATGGAATAGCCTATTTATTCGATGAGATTAGATATGAGGTGGGTGGAGTCGAAGTTGACCGCACACGTAACGTTGGCATGACAACAACAATGAAAAACCTCTTGTGCGAAACTCCACAAAATAAATGTATATGGGAGAATGCAGGATGGAATCGAGATGGATGGGCAAATAAAAAGAAATTCAGCTTTTGTATTCCACTGGAAATGTGGTTAGGCTTCATGGAAGACTATAGAAAAATTATTCTAAATGTAAAACAAGAATTGGTTCTGCTTCGATCTTCATCTGATTTAAATGCAATTCAAACCACTGCTGGTACTAAAATCGAAATTAATCTAACAAAAATACAATGGAAAGTACCCTACATACATGTAGCAGACACAATTCGTCTTAATCTACTGAAATTATCTCACAATGATAAACCAATTAGCCTTCCATTCAGATCATGGCAATTACATGAATATCCTACCCTACCGGAAAGCACAAGTCATCAGTGGACTGTTAAGATGGCATCACAAATGGATAAACCAAGATTTGTTGTACTAGGACTGCAAACTAATAGAAAGAATAGCCTTCGTAACGATATATCTCAATTTGATTTTTGTAATTTGAATAATGTTCGCTTATATTTGAATGCACAATACTTTCCCTATGATAATATTATGGGTAATAAACATACATTGTATCAGATGTTTGCCGCCTTTCAACATGCCTACTACAAACAAAGTGATTCGGGAACATCAATAGCATTTGATAAATTTGAAAAAACACCACTAATTGTGATAGACTGTTCTCGTCAAAGTGAACTTTTGAAATCGGGTGCATTAGATGTGAAACTTTCATTTGACACAACTGCAAATATCCCAGAAAATACATCTGCATACTGTCTCATTATATACGAAAATATCTATGAATATACACCATTGAGTGGAATTGTTAGAAAAGTAATATAAACGAATTAACAAAACAAAATGATAAAGTAGTATAGTAATTTAAAAAAAAGTATAATTAGAGTAATTTAAAAAAGTATAAATCAAATAATAAAAAATATTTTTTTTTTTACCTACATACATTAATCTAGGTATAGGTACCTACACCTACACACCTACATAGGACATACATTAATCTAGGTATAGGTACCTGCACCTACACACCTACATAGGAGATACATTAATCTAGGTATAGGTACCTACACCTACGCACCTATTTAAGCAAAAAAAAAAATTATTTTATTTTAAAGTTTTTCAGGTTTTAAAGTTTCTTTATATTTTAAAGTTTTTCAGGTTTTTAAAGTTTTTGTACTTTTCCTTGAGATGGCTGCTGCTCACGAATTTTACGTTTTCTGATTGGAATATCTTTGTGGCCCCAAGCTAGAGTATCAATTCGGTTTGGCAGTATGAAACGTTTATCATCATGAGGTTGAAGAGCTAGTTTTTCACGTTGAACAGTATAGACATGATGCAGTTTACTTTCAATTGCTGATGATGTTACATTTTTGTGTTTTACATCAAACAGACATTCTTTATAATCTTCAAATCTCAATTGATTTCTATTTGCACTCTTGGGAATTCCCTTTGCAACCTTCTTCTCTAAATCACCGATGCGAATTGCATACATTTTGGCTTGTAGTCCAACAAACCCAGAAATTATTTTTCCACCACACTCATCCTTAAATTTACCTAGTTGTTTTTTATGTTTTGTGCTGTAACATTGATGGTCTTTTGGATAATTAGATGTGTCAAATAAATCCAAATTTCTTTCAATATCTTTATAAATATCGTTTGTTTGAATCAGATACATAAAACTATCTGTATCGGACATTAGCAGTTCAACATTGGGATACATTTTTAGAATTTCATCATAATGGAATTTATACATTATTGCTTTACTTGACTCAAGTATTGCCATACCCACATAAATGGGACGATTTAGATGAACCTCAAGCTTATTTAGACATACACCAGCAACATCATCGTTAAATCTGTACCAGTATTTCATTCTTGGATATGCAATCACTTTATCAAGTTGCTTTTCATCAGTTATAATCCTAAAATCATTGTGATTCCTTACATTTTCCAACGTTTTTCCATAAATTGCATTAGAACATAGCTTGTAAAGATCTCTATCAAAATCATCATTTGAATTCTTTCTCAACTCGGTATTTAATGATATAAATTGCTCTAACCAGGCTGATTGATTGAATTGCATCACTCTGTGTATTTTTGTTAATTTCAAACCTAATCTCATGTAAAGTTTCAAATTTTTATAGTGTAGAATATAATTTTTACGATTTTCAAAAGTTGTAATCAATTTCTCATATCGCCCTGATGGGGGTGTGGCTTTTACTGGTGCAAGGGGGTAATGGTTGTGCATATCATGTAGACTTTCTGGATATTCAAGATCGACTTCTAAAAAGTAGCCAACGTGTGATTCATCTGAAATTTTTGTAACATCGAAATTTTGAATTTGCTCATTAGATAGCCACTTGAATCCAGAGTGTGGCAGTGGTTCACTCATGCTTGTACCATATAAATTATTTGCATCTAAGTAGATTATAAATGTGGTTTTGGAATTTTCATCATATGTAGATAAATATTGGTTGTTGGCTTTTGCATATCGTTTGGGGATTACACTTAAACCCCCGCGAATGCCGGACTCTACAAACAGGTGCATATCTGGATCACTTAAAAGTTCAAGTTCAATACCAGTCATTTTCAACATTGCATTCCATGAATAGTGTGGTAGCGAATAAAAGTGGGATGGATCAAGACTGTAGGTTTTCTGGAATGTTGATCTGAAAGATTGAAATATATCGGCGAGTAAGAGTATATCGGTGGTCAGGTAGAGATCGTGAAATTGACCAAGATTTTTCAAGTTGAATGCATTCCAAACGGTTATAGCATTTTGATAGTCAGTCTCACTTACATCTGAATTGGTTAGTTTGTTGTAGAAGTTTTCCCGGGAAGGTAATTGTGTTTCTTCGAATTTCTCAAAACAATCCATATATTCGTATGGGTAGATTTGTTTTTTCAAGAGTAAATTTGTATTATTTGGAAAATGTGCTGAAATCAGTTGGAAAGCATTTGATAATATATTTTCTGTCAATTTCGAAAGAGATGAATTCAGAAATTGTAGTGAATCGATAAATCTCAAAGTGTTATTTAGTGTTATTGAAATTATTTTTTCACTTGTTCTAGCTAAGCAACTTATTCTCTTTTTATATTTATTGAGTGATTGAACAATGAAGTGGGAATCGTAACCGGTGAAATTGTGGAATATTACAGGAATGAACTCCACCTGTTTTGCATTAAGATTACACGATTGATGAGCAGCTCCAATAAACTTTCCAGTTGAATGTGAATGGTGTCGCACACGATCAAACAATAGGCTCTTATTACACAGGCAACACACATCTATCATTTTAAATTTGTTTTCTTCTTCTACTGTAATCTGCATTGGCATTTGTATTTTCAATCGCTTTTTCAATTCATTTCCATGTTCATCTAATTCATCCAGAAACTTTTCTATTAAATTTGATGATTCAGACAGGTTGGATGCTCTAACTATCCTTGGTCCATAATGAATTGATCCACTTTCATTTACTATTACATATCCATAACCACATGGTATATGTTTTTCATCTTTGATTAAACATTCAAAGTCGGCGTATATGGTGAAGGGGGTGGGTAGGGTGTAGGAGAAATTTGTGAACTTTAAAACAGTATTTTGTTCAGGAATTTTAATGCATTGTGTTTCGTGTGATGAGCACAATTCAATATGTTTTTCTAAATTTTGTTTTGCATTTTTATTAGTGAATCTTTGAAAACAGTGGGGGCAAATTTCTTCTTTATGACCATGTTTTGTTAGATGAGATAGTAGTCTTGATAGATTTTTAACAAGAGTGTAGTGTTTTTGTTCTTCTTTGTTAGATAACAACAACAGTGTGATTGTATGCTCTCTTTTTCTGTGTTGGGATGCAAAGACTGGATAGAACATATCTTTCTCTTCTTCATATGCAATAACATTAACAGCTATTGTGTTTTGGTTCTCAAATTTAGGTATGTGTTGCAGTTTTAATGGGAAACATAAATTTTCAATATTAATCATATGTTGTAGATTTCTAAGTGCAGATACTCGATATTCCTTATTGGTGTTGAAATAGGAGAGGATGGACCAGACAAAGCAGAGATCATCTTCATTTTTCACATTTATAACAGCTTTTCTATTTATAATTTTAACTGGAGTAGGAATGTATGAGCCAGAACCACTTATTGGTCTGTATCTTACAATGTTGAAATTGAACTGCTTGAATATGTCTATAGTCCAACCACTCCCCAACTTTATGAATTTATCTAATCCTTCCATAATTTTTGCCTCTGCCTCCTCCCATTGTATGTTGAATTTGTCAAGATTCTCATGGACTGAGATTACAGACCTCGATTGTCCATGGAACGTGGGTTCTACAAACAACTCTTTATCAGCAGAAATCTTTTTCAATTTAACTGTTAAACTCACATACCATTTAATATTGTGGTGGAATTTTTCAGAATTTTCAAGTATTATATCAATTATATGAGGTTTAAGGTTTTCAAACAATATTTTTACATCAATTGTGTTGAATGAGTTCCATATGAAAAAGAGGCAGTTTTTGTTGATGCTGTGTTGGCAGATTGGTGATGAGTAGGTGGATGAAATTATTTTATCCATTTTTATATATACAAAATTTTTTGTGGTATTGCTTGATTCTGTTGTTTGATAGTTGGTTGTGTTTGGGACCCTATCTGAAAATAGGAAGCGACTAGTCTCCGTGGATGAGCCAGAAATCTCTGGTGGGAGTATAGCTCGTTGACTATTTTCAGCCTGAACTAACATAACTCCTTCGATCCAAAGGAGTGAGAATTTTCTGCCTATGCACCTCTATTTATACCCAAAAACTGGGGTGGAAAAGGGAAAAAATGAGAGAAAGGGGGGAAAAATGAGAGAAAAAGGGAAAAATGAGAGAAAAAGGGAAAAATGGGATGTCAATTGATACATGAGAGTGTTTAATACATGAAATTGAATCGCCTTGGAAATTTGAACGAGAATCATCCAATAAACTTTATTTTAGGTGGGTTCCGAACCACTGGGTAAGTGATAGTACGAGATGGCTAATCAGTTGGTGACTAATCTCCGTTATAACCACCATTAAAACCACCGTTAAAACCAGCGTTAAAACCACCGTTAAAATTTAACCGCCGTTAAATTTTTTCATGAATTTTAGCTCCCGTGAAAATGGGAATTTTGGGGATCGGATAGATTGCGTTGATTTGACTATACAACTATACAGCTATACAACTATACCTATTTCAGGTTAGGTTTAGGTTAACCTGAAATTTAAGGTTAAATTTTATTATTATTTTTTCCTCAATTAATCGTGATCGGAAAATGGTGTTTGATACATGAATTTGGGATGCCTTAAAATGCTGAACAAGATGGCGTCTTCAAATTAAAATTCCCTTCAGGGGTTAAAATAGCAGATTTGGTTCAAATTTTTTCTTGATTTTTAGCTCCCGTGAAAATGGGAATTTTCGAGATCGGATAGATTGCGTTGATTTGACTTTGACTATACCGCAAGGTATTGCTATACCTATTTCAGGTTTGGATAGTTGATTTAGGTTAACCTTAAAATTTGCAACTATACAGCTATACAACTATACCACAAGGTGTTGCTATACCTATTTCAGGTTTGGATAGTTGGGTTAACCTTAAAATTAAGGTTAAATTTTATTATTATTTTTCCTCAATTAATCGTGATCGGAAAATGGTATTTGATACATGAATTTGGGATGCCTTTAAAAGCCGAACAAGATGGCGTCTTCAAATTGAAATTCCCTTCACGGGTTAAAAAGTTCAAATTTTTTCGTGGTTCGGAACCCACGTGAAAATGGGAATTTTGGAGATCGGATAGATTGCGTTCATTCAACTTTGACTTACCTATTTCAGGTTAGGTTAGGTTTGGATGGGTTGACTTAGGTTAACCTTAAATTTCAGGTTAAAGAAAAACTGTGACGGAACCGCTACCCTGCCCTACTACATGATAATATTAATGATAATTAATTTTTTTTTTATTTTTTTTTTATTTATTTTTTTTTTATTTATTTTTTTTTATTTTATTCATCGGAGTGTTTGATACATGCAATTGGAACGCCTTGGTGAGCTACATAAATTTGTACATTTAATTTCAAATGAAAATTTTTAGAATCTGTTTATTTAACCCTCGTTAGTTAATCACCTTTAAAATTTAACCATCGTTAGTTAACCACCGTTAAAATTTAATCACCGTTAAAATTTAACGACCATTAAAATTCAACTGGGCCGTTAAATTAGGTTTTCCTATGTTAAATTAAGTTAGGTTAAATTCAACGGCCGTTAAAATTTAATCATGGTTAGTTAACCGCCGTTAAACTGCGCCAGAATCGGCACTCTGCCCTACTGAGACATACCGAGGACAAAACACTCTTCAAACAAACTTATCTAGATTGTTATAAATCATGTCTCCAAAGTGCAAATATTAGAGGAAATTAATATTATTTTCGCATCGTATTCCTCAATGTATATTAGCATATACGAAGTATATGGGGGGTTGTGTAGAGATCAAAGTCAATATTTTTTTTCATACAGGGTGACTAGCAAAGTAAGCTACAAAAATTCCCTGACTTTTCCCTGACCTTTTCTACAATTTTCCCTGACCAATATAAGGTGCTAGCCGGAAGGCTCGCTTCGCTCGCCTTAACCGTCTAGCCAGAGGGCAGAGTCCCCCCTGGACCCCAGGGGGGTTTAAAATTCGTACAAAATCGTGAATCGAACCAGCACTTTTGTTTGTTGATCATCTGTTGTCATGGATACGGGCACAGTTATTCAATTCACAACTCCATACTTCAAATGTATAATTTTCCAATTTTCACTTATTTTTAATTTTGACCGTATTTTTGGGATTTTTTCAGAATTCTTTCTTAGCATGCATCTAGAGCCCCAACGGGACATGTGTACCAAATTTCAACTTAATTAGCCATGTGGTTTTCGAGAAACGCTGATGAATGAGTCAGTGAATCAGGGGTATTTGGCTTTTATATAGATGAAAAACAAAAAGACCTTACCGAATAATCAAAACAATTTTATCTGTGATGTTTTCCATGACGAAATACTTAATGAACAATCTAATATTAAAACTGACACTGTATTTCACTTTTAAATAATGTTTTACTCACATATATTGGAGATGCTTGAGGAATGCATTTCACTTCTGAAAAGAAGCTTCGTCAGCCTGCCGCCAGGGGTCATGCTCTGTTTGGGTTAGGATGAGCGGCCATTATGTATTTGAAAATTGCGTTTGATTTGAATTGTGTTTGGTCGTTGAGTAAGTTTGTTCTATCTTGTTTATGGTGTTTGAATATTTCATATTGTTCCAGTGTATTTAGTTTGTGGCTTTTTTGGAATGTGTGTAGAATTTCCAAGTCAGTTTGGATGTTATTGTGTGAGTGCCCAGTGTTGATTAAGTGATCTGCAAATGTTGAGTCAGAGTTGGAATGTAGTGCTTTGATGTGCTCTTTATATCTTATGTTGAATGATCTGCCTGTTTGTCCTATGTAGTACTTGGGGCATGTGTTGCATTTAAGCTTATATATGCCTGGTTTGTTGAATTTGTGAATTGTGCTGTTTGTTAGGTGAGCTGGTTTTTGTTGGATCTGGTGTTTCAGGTTGTTTGTTGTTCTGAATGCAAAACCCATAAAAACTTACAATTCACAGCAGAATATGAAACAGACTACACCTTGAACTTCTTAGATCTCACTATCAAAAAACTAAATAACATGCACAAATTCAAAATCTACAGAAAACCAACTCTCACAGACACACTCATTCACAACTCATCCAACCACCCAAATCAACACAAACTTGCTGCTTTCAACTCCATGATCCATAGACTCCTTAATGTTCCACTATCACAAGCTGACCACAAAGAAGAAATCAATACAATCAAATATTTAGCACAACAAAACGGATACAACACCAATCTAGTAGAAAAAATCATGAATAAAATGAAAAATAAAAATCCAAAACCTGCAAACCAAAACAGATTTGTCACACTCACATATCTCAACAAAAAATCACACAAAATAGCTTACATCTTCCAAAAATCCGGATTTAACACAGCATTCAGAACAACAAACAACCTGAAACACCAGATCCAACAAAAACCAGCTCACCTAACAAACAGCACAATTCACAAATTCAACAAACCAGGCATATATAAGCTTAAATGCAACACATGCCCCAAGTACTACATAGGACAAACAGGCAGATCATTCAACATAAGATATAAAGAGCACATCAAAGCACTACATTCCAACTCTGACTCAACATTTGCAGATCACTTAATCAACACTGGGCACTCACACAATAACATCCAAACTGACTTGGAAATTCTACACACATTCCAAAAAAGCCACAAACTAAATACACTGGAACAATATGAAATATTCAAACACCATAAACAAGATAGAACAAACTTACTCAACGACCAAACACAATTCAAATCAAACGCAATTTTCAAATACATAATGGCCGCTCATCCTAACCCAAACAGAGCATGACCCCTGGCGGCAGGCTGACGAAGCTTCTTTTCAGAAGTGAAATGCATTCCTCAAGCATCTCCAATATATGTGAGTAAAACATTATTTAAAAGTGAAATACAGTGTCAGTTTTAATATTAGATTGAACAATTTTATGTTTGTTAACCTACCTATGTAGCTTATTTATCTGGTCGCCCATCTAAAAACGCATTTCAAGTTCGATATTGGAGCATTTCATGTGAGGGTTTCTATAATTGAACGAGCGTAGCGAGTTCTTAGTTTTGAATTGTGATTCGTAACTGGAGGCTCACGGCTTTTTCTGTATGTTTTTGGGTTTGTGTGTATGTTCGACAATAACTTTCGAACGCTTTGACCAATCAACTTCAAATTTTAAACACACATTCTTGGAACCTTAATACACATCAAGTTTGTTTGAAATTGATACACTCCTTCATCCTTTTTGAAGCGAAACAAAAGGATAGGTTCACAGCCCTTCATTAATATACCTATATATATTACTGTATATAGAAAATAGTTGTTTTCACCATATGGAATTCGCAATAGATTTAAAAATATATTAATTTATTTTTTAAGTTATCATCAGCTGTGGGTGAATAAATGCGATCAGGCTTTTTATAGAATCTCTATCAGCTGATAAACTAATTTCATTGCCCTGATAAATGAATATATAAACAGCTTTTTTTATGTGGTAAATATATCTAGGGGAGAGCGTTGTACCTTGGAACACTTCAGTTTTTCAACCAGTGGGGCTATTTAGTGGTTAATTTTATGTTTTTCAACAATAGATGTTCGTATAGTTCGAAGTTCAGCAGCATCAGATGATTATTAAAGGTATGCTAGGCAAACAAAATTTCAACTAGTCAAAAGAAAATTTTTTCAAAGTTATTTTTTTGGTATTCTTATGTAGTGAGAGCTGTATATTTTCAACTTCATGTGACAACTGATACTACAACTATTGGTGAGTGAAACTCCATTATTCATAATACATTCAATTTGAACCTACATTCAATTTGCTTTTACATGGTGTAGTCTACTTTATGCAGTTACAAAGAATAAGATGAATAATTTCTTTAAAAATATTCGAAACATCATACTTCCAAGTTGACAATTTCACGAAACATTCATGAATAGTATTTAGGAATCATAACAACAATAAAAATAATATATTTAGTTGTAACGTTTTATAGTGTACAAGAGTTCCTTTCACATAAAAATTGAGCCTCACCACAACTGATTGATACAGTAGTTTATGGTAACTATTGTAGAAGATTGTATAACTGTTGATGTGACTTGTATTGTACACCTAATGGCACAAACTTGAGGCTCCAAGAAGACTTCATACATCAAATTATACTCTTTATTCCAGTGTTTATAAAAGAGCCTCAAACCTACTCACAGAGGAGAGGACAGAGCTGCCAATCTCATAATCAAGTTTTTGATGTTGTTGAGGTCGATTAACTGAAGTTGAACTGTCGACATTTTGTATGTATCGATATTGCGAACCCTAAAGGCCATCTCTGTCGCAGGCCAACTCTGTCGGGAGGTGAAGAAATAAGAATAGACCAAGTCTGTCGCTGCATGCACCCGCCAGACTAGGACTACTCAGGAATGTGGTCACCTTTGTCGCAGGCCCACTCTGTCGGATGGTGTAGAAATGAGAATCGACCATGGCTGTCGCCGCATGCACCCGTCAGACTTGGACTACTCAGGAATGTGGACACCTCTGTCGTCAGCGTAAAATAAAAATCGACCACCTTTGTCGTCGACTCCTTTTGGCGTCATCCCGATCAGAAGGGAGAGGGCCAGAGTTGGTCGACGACAATGATGGTCGACGAAAACTGGAACGATTTTTAGACCGCATCTGAAGCAAAGAAGTTACTAAAAAACTACTATTTAGTACTAAAACTACTAAGAAGTTACTATTATATGAAAACTACAGTATAATAATATTCGCTGTGGCTAAAGTCACGGCAGCCGGGTCTCCATCGTTGATGCATTTCACACTTACCGACACGGCATCTGGCTGTCGGTGAAGAACTAACCTTACTTTGCAGTGGGCGGCACAGTTCAAAACGGTACGATGGCTGATTACAACAGGAGGTTGACGTGTGTGAACTTAGCGTCTCATAACTTTAAAAGAGTTCTTACAGCGTCCAACATAGTTCTAGAGTTCCTGATACTTTATATTAATAGTTCTGTTGAATTCATTCCGAAAACGGCATTTGAAAAAATGAGATGCTAACGACCGGAAGTTAGCGTCCCAAAGTATAAAATCAAAAAAATCGAGCAGAAATGGTTATTTAAAGGATAGTTCTAGAGTTCTTGTTCATTTATATCGATAAAATCTTAGAATTCAAAATCTGACATCTGTGAAACGGTTTTGTATCATCACAATAGTGAGACGCTGTCATTCTGGACCGAGTACCCTACTAGCTTTCATATTGATTCAGAATGATACTATTGTCCCAAAATACAATTCCCTAAAGAAATCTAATCAGTAACAACCTGCAAAATATTTTTAATTAATATTATTGATGAAAAACCATTACAATAGTGAGACGCTGTCGTTCTAGACCGAGTTCTAGTTTTCATATCGATTCAGAATGATACTATTGTCCCAAAATACAATTTTCTAAAGAGTTCTAATCGGTAACGACCTGCAAAATATTTTTAATTAATATTATTGATGAAAAACCATTACAATAGTGAGACGCTGTCGTTCTAGACTGAGTTCTAGCTTTCATATCGATTCAGAATGATACTATTGTCCCAAAATACAATTCCCTAAAGAGTTCTATTTGGTAACAACCTGCAAAATATTTTTAATTAATATTATTGATGAAAAACCATTACAATAGTGAGACGCTGTCGTTCTAGACCGAGTTCTAGCTTTCATATTGATTCAGGATGATACTATTGTCCCAAAATACAATTCCCTAAAGAGTTCTAATCGGTAACAACCTGCAAAATATTTTTAATTAATATTATTGATGAAAAACCATTACAATAGTGAGACGCTGTCGTTCTAGACCAAGTTCTAGCTTTCATATTGATTCAGGATGATACTATCGTCCCAAAATACAATTCCCTAAAGAGTTATTATTATTCCCTAAAGAGAATTATTATTGGTGAAAAATCTTCACATAAGTGGGACGCTGTCGTTCTAGACCAAGTTCTAGTTTTCATATCGATTCAGAATGATACTATTGTCCCAAAATACAATTTTCTAAAGAGTTCTAATCGGTAACGACCTGCAAAATATTTTTAATTAATATTATTGATGAAAAACCATTACAATAGTGAGACGCTGTCGTTCTAGACTGAGTTCTAGCTTTCATATCGATTCAGAATGATACTATTGTCCCAAAATACAATTCCCTAAAGAGTTCTATTTGGTAACAACCTGCAAAATATTTTTAATTAATATTATTGATGAAAAACCATTACAATAGTGAGACGCTGTCGTTCTAGACCGAGTTCTAGCTTTCATATTGATTCAGGATGATACTATTGTCCCAAAATACAATTCCCTAAAGAGTTCTAATCGGTAACAACCTGCAAAATATTTTTAATTAATATTATTGATGAAAAACCATTACAATAGTGAGACGCTGTCGTTCTAGACCAAGTTCTAGCTTTCATATTGATTCAGGATGATACTATCGTCCCAAAATACAATTCCCTAAAGAGTTATTATTATTCCCTAAAGAGAATTATTATTGGTGAAAAATCTTCACATAAGTGGGACGCTGTCGTTCTAGACCAAGTTCTAGTTTTCATATCGATTCAGAATGATACTATTGTCCCAAAATACAATTTTCTAAAGAGTTCTAATCGGTAACGACCTGCAAAATATTTTTAATTAATATTATTGATGAAAAATCATCACATAAGTGGGACGCTGTCATTCTAGACTGAGTTCTAGCTTTCATATCGATTCAGAATGATACTGTTGTCCCAAAATACAATAGGCCTACCCCTAAGAGTTCTAATCGTGAACGCCCTGCAAAATATTTATAATTATTATTATAATAATATAACATTCTAAGGCCCGTATGCACATCTTAGTTTGAACTAAGTTTAACAAAACGAAGATCACGTTGGTTTGAAGTGTGGATTTTCTGTTCAAATCAAGATTAGTTTAAACCGAGGATTTATAGTTGAAACTACGTTTTGTTAGACATAATTTGAACGAAGATGCATACGGGCCCAAGTAGTGTCATAGACGTTTCTTATCTTGTCTTATCCTATTATATAAAGCGAGCAATTTCTGTATGTATGTATGTTTATATATATGTCAAATGATCTCGAAAACGGCTCTAAGGATTTTGACTTGAAATATAAATATAACGAAACTTGTAATAATATAAGAGTTTTGTTTTCAGAGGCATTTAATCAGATGTTGGCTGGCAAAAAACTTAAGACTTGAATAACTTTTTTGGTTTTAAAGCTAGAATGTTTTTCTTTGCGGCATTCAACAGCAGGAATTCAGCACTATTTTTCTAAATATGAAACTATTTTCCTGCCGTTGTGGGTGGGGCTAGCGTGAAGCCAGCCCCACCCATATTCAAAGCACTGTAAAGTTGTGTAAAAAACCAGCAGGATTTTGTTCCTGGCAGCAAATAATAGCACGAATTCAGCACTATTTTTCTGAATATGAAACTTTTTTCCTGCCGTTTTGGGTGGGGCCAACTTCACCGAGGTTGTAACATATTTTAATAAGTAAATATCATTATCACAATAAATGATTTTCTAAACAGTAATTTCGTTATTGGCCCCCTTTTATTATGAAAACTCCAATTATCCGAATATTTGATCAACCGAATAGCATTAGATATCCAATAGTAGTTAGTATAGCATTAGAACACTATGACAAGACATCTGCCACAACAGTCACTGCTGTAATTTTGGCGTTTTATGTCAATAAAAATATTTATTTATTTATTTAATGGGGACCGGTCCCAATTAGTGATAATTGGAGTTCTACCATATCAGATCGATCAGTGATTCATTGTTGTAAATAATAAAAAAAGGAAGATGAAAAATGTATTTATTTGATTTGAGTATGTAATAGAAAAACTTCAATCATATAGGAAAATGTACAAAACAAATATATGAAAATGAATACCCAGAAAATTATTGTTATTAATATTATAAATAATAACTCAAGACTCACATATGACATAACCAGAAAACTAGAACTCAGTCTAGAAAAACAGTGTCACACTTATTTTCAACTGGTTTTTCATCGATAATAATAATTATAAATATTTTGCAGGGCGTTACCGATTAGAACTCTTTAGGGAATTGTATTTTGGGATGATAGTATCATCCTGGATCAATATGAAAGCAAGAACTCTGTCTAGAATGACAGCGTCCCACTATTGTGATGGTTTTTCATCAATAATATTAATTAAAAATATTTTGTAGGGCGTTCACAATTAGAACTCTTTAGGGAATTGTATTTTGGGACGATAGTATCATCCTGGATCAATATGAAAGCTAGTACTCTGTCTAGAACGACAGCGTCTCACTATTGTGATGGTTTTTCATCAATAATAATAATTAAAAATATTTTGCAGGGCGTTCACGATTAGAACTCTTAGGGGAATTGTATTTTAGGACAATAGTATCATTATGAATCGATATGAAAGCTAGAACTCGGTCTAGAACGACAGCGTCCCACTTATGTGAAGATTTTCCACCAATAATAATAATTATAAATATTTTGCAGGGCGTTCACAATTAGAACTCTTTAGGGAATTGTATTTTGGGACGATAGTATCATCCTGGATCAATATGAAAGCTAGAACTCTGTCTAGAACGACAGCGTCTCACTATTGTGATGGTTTTTCATCAATAATAATAATTAAAAATATTTTGCAGGGCGTTAACGATTAGAACTCTTTAGGGAATTGTATTTTGGGACAATAGTATCAATATGAAAGCTAGAACACCAGAGTCCCACTATTGAGATGGTTTTTCATGAATAATAATAATTAAAAATATTAATAATAGTAATATAATAAGTATTCATGGTGTTAACCATTAGAACTCTTCCTGAGTTCATATATTGGGACACTACTTATCATTTTGAATGGTGATAGAAGCGAGAACTGGCTCCTGTATGACAGCGTTCCACTATCATAATCGTTTTTTGATCATAATAATTATTTGAATTTTTTTTCAGAGCGTTAAAGATTAGAACTCTGCAGGGAATCGTATTTTGGGACATTAATGATCATTTTTAATCCTTACAGAAGCTAGAACTTGCTCTCGTTCGACAGCTTCTCACTAGCATGATCTTTTTTCTATAAAAACCGTTTCACAGATGTCCGATTTTGAATTCTAAGAATTTATCGATATTAATGAACAAGAACTCTAGAACTATCCTTTGAATAACCGTTTCTGCTCGATTTTTTTGGATTTTATACTTTGGGACGCTAACTTCCGGTCGTCAGCGTCTCATTTTTTCAAATGCCGTTTTCGGTACTGAATTCAACAGAACTATTAATATAAAGTATCAGGAACTCTAGAACTATGTTGGACGCTGTAAGAACTTTTTTTAAATTATGAGACGCTGAGATATGATACACTAAGTTCACACACGTAGGAGGTTGTATTAATTGTTATATTTATTATATCTAAGACGTAAAAGGCACAGTCATAATAGACAACTTTGGATTGACCCAATAATAAAAGTTCGCTATTTGGATGGGTGTATTACACCTTATTTGATAAGCTAGTGAAAAACCCAACAAAATTTTTTTCGTATGAGTACTGTAAGGAAACTTTGGATTATATATTAGTGAATTTAAGTGATGAAATCAAAAAACAAGACACTTGGATGAGATTGGCTTCTGTCTCTAAAGATTTTGTTCTTATTTTCTTCTATAGTTTTGTCCCATAAACAGGGCTCGGATTCGACTAATTCAATTAGGGTGACAACATCATACCTATCAGCCATTGTACTGTATTGTACCAGACGTTTTTTTCAGTACCTAACCTCAAACTGTTGACAAAATGACCAAATTCTGTTCAATATATTCTGTTCAAATAAAACTATGGAATACACACAAGTGTCGGCGCCGGCACCAGCGGGAGCAATGCTGCCAATGACATGCCGGCGCCGGCAGCCGGTGCCGTGTCGGTGAATGTGAAAGCTGTTCCATTTGGCAGCATTGTATCTCAACCCCCACGACACCGGGACGACATCTTGCCGGTGTCGTGTCGGTGTGTGTGAAAACGGCCATTGGGTAGCCGGCAGATTGGGACATCACTGGCTTTGAACATTTGCGCATGCGCTGCTATATATAATGTCAGTGCTCTGTATGAAGGTTACGGCTCTCGGCTCAGTACCCCAGCATAGCTTGCATAAATATAGCATAATTATATCAGAGTGGGATATATTAATATATTGACGTAGAGTACCGGTATCTGAATACTACGTATATTAGGATCAGAATGGCAGATTTAATGCCAGTGCAATAATATATATTTTCTGATTATCACAGTATACCGCTTATTACATTCATTCGTGCTTTCCTAGAATCTAGAGATCATTATTTCTATGAAGCATCATGCATCATTGGAAAAAAACCATATTGAACACTCTTTTTTTTCTTTTAAATTCAACATTTGAAACCCCTAAGAGAGAATAAAGTCTTCTTTTCAAGGCTTTATGCTTTACCATACTACAAATTTATGTCTAACAGTCTGTTAGTGAATGATAGATAACTCGTAATTCACATTATTGTATTTTTCAATTGCTAAAACTTTGTTCTCAACAGCGCACTGGACTAATTCGAATTTTCCAACAATTTTTTTGTGACATCTAAACACCCTAAGAAGCAATAAACTGACATTTTTGGGGGTCGCAATTTTCTCACAAGAAGCAATAATCCTCAGGAAGCAATAATTCATTAAACATTTTGGGGGTCGCAATATTCTCACAAGAAAATTTAAATTTATAAAAAAATTATATTTTTATTTAAAAAATTCATAATTAAGAAAATTTAAATTAAAAAAATTATATTTTTATTTGAAAAATTCATAAAAAAGAAAATTTAAATTTATAAAAAATATCTATAAATTTCTTTTTTTATTTGAAAAATTCATAATTTGCAAACATATGAGGAGCTCCAAACCATAAGACAATATAAGTCAAGTGAATATAACATTTCCAAAATACTACCGCCTCCAAACACAGTGCAAATGCAAACTAATTACAGTATTTATATGCTTATCGGGAAACAGGTTAGGCACAATAAAGTTAGGAAACCACTTTCCCAAGGTTGGCTTTACAGGAGTGAGTATACACCCATCAGTTGAGAAAGAGAAGGAGATTTGGTGCAGGCGCAAATGTTCAAAGTAAATGAGTCATCTATCTGACGGCTACACAATGGAGACCCGGCTGTAGGGCCGGATTTAGAATCTGTGGGCCCCTAGGCTCAAACTGTGGTGCGGGCCCCTTCCCCCCGTCACCTACCCCATCCACAATGGGGGCGTGAGTTTAAGAATAAAAGAACAAAATGTATAATTGTGATATTTATTTGTAAATTTATATTACAATTAAAAAAGAATGTCCAGATATTAAAGACGGGGTTCCTAAGAATAATGTCGTTAATTATTGGAGCTTGTTATTATAGGTCATATTCAGCGAGATGGTTAATAAGAATGATTGATCCAACATTAAGTTCGGTCCTTATTGATCACTTCGCTTGGTATTGCCATTATTATTAATACATTCACTGGTTCATGTCATTAATGTACAATATTTTGGATCTCGAAATATTATAAATTTGGAACAGATTTATATTTTTGTGGTGCGAGCCCCCTTGTGGTGCGAGCCCCCTTGTGGTGCGGGCCCCTAGGCGCGTGCCTATGTAGCCTATGCTTAAATCCGGCCCTGCCCGGCTGCCGCGACTGTAGCCACTGCGAATAATATTCACTCAACTTTGTCGCAGGCTCACTCTGTCGGGAGGTGAAGGAATAAGAATAGACCCAGTCTGTCATTGCGTGCACCTGTCAGACTGGAACTACTCAGAAAAGTGGTCCCCTTTGTCGCAGGCCCACTCTGTCAGGTGGTGTAGAAATGAAAATCAACCAGGTCTGTCACTGCACGCACCCGACCCAGTCTGTCGCTGCATGCACCCGACAGACTGGGCCTATAGCCGATCAGAAGTTGGCCGAAAGATCGATCGTCACGGACTCTGGGCGGCATAAATCTCCATCAGTGTAGTGAGTTAGTTGCATTGTTTATAATGGCTAACATTGGGAAACTTATCAAAAAACAGGATTTAAAGAAGTCAATTGCAATTTTTCAAGGAAATCTGATTTAGAAAAAGGGAAGAACCTTGTTGAGGGTAATCATGTTTTTGATGTGGAGGAGTGCGAAGTTATTATACATGGAAAAGTGATGAGACAAACTAGCATCAATGCTATTTTACAATCTTTTTGACAAAAAATTTTCACTTTGTTTATCAAAAGTCAACTGCCTAGAGGTGGCAACTGCCCAAATCTGCCTCTGCTTACAATAAATGGTAATTATTGAGTATCCGAACTTTTCGATTTTTCCAACAATTTTTTTTTGTGACATCTACACACCCCATGAAGCAATAATCCGTTGAAATTTTTTGGGGCTTGCGTCTTTTTTACCCAAAAATTTAAATTTTCGAAAATAAATTTTTTGACGAAAATTTTATTTTTCATTTAAAAAATTCATAATTTGCAAACATATTATGAACTCCCAACCATAAAACGATACAAATCAAATTAATAATCACATATCTGAAGAAAACTAAGCTTACTAACCTTTCAATACTTCGGGGGATACAACTCTGAATTGAACAGAAAAACTTCCCGGCAAAATGAATACCAGTCAACCACTGTTGTTGTCGAAATTCCCAGCTCTTCACAAATAAATGTTTGTCGGGGTGGCTTTAGGTGCAAAAGTATTGTCACCAAATAGAAATATTTTTCTATTGGGAGTCTACAATTGTCCAAGAACGAGCCCACCCTTGCCGAGCCAGTAAAGCCACAAACCGCAGCCGCCTTCTTCCCACGTTGAATTTTTTTTTGACAGCGAAATTTAAGATTTGATTTATTCACAACTAACTCCGCACCACACTTTAAACACACCGAAATCTCTTTAAAGATACCATGCCTGAACAAAAATTCAATCACGTCCTTTTCGCTAAGGCGTATAGATTCTAAAAATTTTAGCTTGCACTCTGTATCACACATTTCACGTAATGAATAAATATGAATGAATATTTTCCATGTGATATAACAATAATTGTCGATCTGACCATAGCATTTCAAAGAAAACATATGTTGTCAAACTATTATATTTTTGGATTGAATGGTTACTTGACCGACCTTGCTCAGCTAAAGATGACCGACCAACCAAACCTAACCTAACCTAGCCTAGTCTGGCAGTGTTACAGTGTGATGGAAGTATTCATACGCGGAAGAAAAATAGTTCCATCAGAAAACTCTAATTTAAATGCCAAATAAGCGTTGCCCCCGCAAAATATCAGTGTATTATTACTTACTAGTGTGTTTTGAGTGTCTGGGGAAAAAATTGTTGGAAAAATCGAAAAGTTCGGATACTCAATAAATACCCAATAAATTAATATTTTGCAACAATAACAAAAACATAACCTCAAAGCTGTTATTAGGATTGATTTCATTAATTACAAATATCAATCACACAAGTGCATAGAAAGCGTCTAATTATCATCAATCAGCAATCTTTTACACATGAAATAATTTGTAAATATGATATAACTCACTTAGTCCTTCAAACATTAGAGATCCATTTCTCCTGTCTATCCTTTTCCTGAGTTCGACCAGGAAATGAATAAAATGAAACACCTTTTTCTTCTGTATTCTCATAGGTATTACTGCACCCATATACACAACACATAATATTGCTCTTGGGCATTTTTTGTATGTTTGTCTAAAGAAATATTTTTTTGAAAAAACGTATTTGAAGTGAGACAATTTAGCACACGAATTAATGGGGACCAGATTTTGACTCACTAAGTTAGTGCTCGGAGCGCTGTCAGTCGATCTCCAGATCGCCTATAGTCTGTTCAGCAAGCCTAGGGAGTGAAGTAATCAAACTTTGCATGTGTGTGAGTGAGGAATTTCGAGAATTGTACTGGCATCAGCCGGTCAGCCAATTCAAACTGATTGCCACCTACTAACAGCTGTTGTCGCATTAAAAGTTTGTGCTTCAATGTTGAACATCGTGCATACAAAAGTCCCACATTGTGATTAACAATTCGTAATTTTTGTGTTTGTACAGTAGCTTACCTAAGTATGATTTGATTTCTAAAGTAGTTTTTTTTTTAAATAATTTTATTAGTAAGTTCTTCATTCCATTATGGTAGTTTTTATTTTACGGCAGTTTAGACCTAGCTTAATATTAGACTGTTGAACAATGATAATAATTATTATTGCAATATTTCAAGAACATATTCGATTTTAAATTTTGTTATCAAGTCAATATTTTCATTTCAATTGTATATGTAAAAATAATTCAATCGACAAATTTATGAACAATTTTAATAGTGATACCAGTGACTGCTGAATATTTGGATACATTACCTAAGCATTGAAGGTAAGAAAATAGCCATATTATTCATTAATCTCATGTATCCATTTCCATTTACAATACCATAAATAATAAGTATTAACCAAGTAGCTGTTTGAAAATGATTATTTAAAGTTGTTTTCAATGGGTATGGTAGGCCTGTTGCCTGTTTGATGTGTTTAGAAGACTAGGCTATCTGTGAATTGGGCTTCATTGAGTTTTGGCTTGCACGCACGGACATGTTTGTTTACTTCACTCCGTAGGCTCGCTGAACAGACTATACTCAGGAATAAGGACTGTTCTGTCGTCAGCGTGAATAGAAAACGACCCTCTTTGTCGTCAGCGTAAAATAGAAATTGACCACCTCTGTCGTCGACCACCTTTGGCGTCATCCCAGCTTCTGATCGTTGACTGAAAGATCGATCGACGCGACCACTGGGAGGCTTCAATCTAGAGATGGGTATCGAACTACAAAACATCGATTATTTTTTGTAAGGAAATAATCGGTGCTGAAAACATCGATTAATCGGTGTTCAAACCTCGATTAATTCAGTCTGAAAATAGCAAAAACAGGCCAAAATAATACCATATAGCATCCCAAAAACACTTTTTCGAGGCATCTTGGCGAAAAACAAGAAACAATGATGGTTTCAGGTTATTGGTACTTATATTTTGAAGTAATTGAAGTAATTATGGTATCTAGTGTATAATATTGTTGATCTGACTTGTCTTATACTCCTTAACTGGAGTCTCCAAGACGTAATCTCCAAAAAAAAAAATATTATGTTTATCGCAAAAGGCAAAACGCAAATTATTTCAAGCCTGTCAACTAGGCTTGGCAATAATGACTCTTTTCAATGAGTCGTTCAATCGCCCTCACTCTTATAAAGAAGTCATTCATTCGAACTAGTTCAAAAATGAGTCATCAGCAATGCTTGTGCTCATTCACTACCATTGCTTGTTCAGCAGCTAAGCGCTCTCTCGCTCACTGAGCACTCATACACACACATCACACACAACAATAAACAGCCTTGTCTTATGTCTGGCGCCTCAATATGAATAATTCTCAGAATCTGAGTCATCAGTTTAATATTCCAGAGCACAGAGCTTAGTCAATGAGCTTTCTGAGCCAGCTTTAGTTGTAGTTCGTTCAGCTCACATTTCAAAAAAACTCGTGGAGCAGAGAGAGGTGAGTGAGTGAGCAAGCTGTTGTTGTAGTTAGTTCACTTCACAGTTCAAAGTGCTCGTTGAGTGGGGAGGAGAGTGCTCTTGTCTCTCAGTGCCTATAGGCGATCTGGAGATCGAACGACAGCGCTCCGAGCGGAGGATCTTGCACTAACTTAGTGAGTCAAAATCTGATCGCTATTAATTCGTGTGCTAAATTGTCTCACTTCAAATACGTTTTTTCAAAAAAATATTTCTTTAGACGAACATACAAAAAATGCCCAAGAGCCGTATTACGTGTTGTGTATATGGGTGCAGTAACACCTATGAGAATACAGAAGGAAAAGGTGTTTTATTTTATTCATTTCCTGGTCGACCTTACAAAAAGGATAGATGGGAGAAATGGATCTCTAATGTTCGAAGGACTAAGTGAGTTATATTATATTTACAAATTATTTTATGTGTGAAAGATTGCTGATTGATGAAAATTAGACGTTTTCTATGCACTTGTGTGATTGATATTTGTAATTAAAGAAATCAATCCTAATAACAGCTTTGAGGTTATGTTTTTGTTATTGTTGCAAAATATTAATTTATTGTAAGCAGAGGCGGATTTAGGCAGTTGACACCTCTAGGCAGTTGACTTTTGATAAACAGAGTGGACATTTTTTGACAAAAAGATTGTAAAACAGCATTGATGCTAGTTTGTCTCATCACTTTTCCATGTATAATACCTTTGCACTCCTCCACATCAAAAACATGATTACTCTCTACAAGGTTCTTCCCTTTTTCTAGATTAGATTTCCTTAAAAAATCGCAATTGACTTCTTTAAATCCTGTTTTTATGATAATTTTCCAATGTTAGCCATTATAAACAATGCAACTAACTCACAGCACTGCTGCCGATTTATGCCGCACAGAGTTCGCATCGATCGATCTTTCAGCCAACTTCTGATCGCCTATAGCAGGCCGCTGCACTGCTGTGCTAATTCAAGGAGTGCTCACTAGATGGTGTGTATTCTGGATGACTGTATTCTGTAAAACACAAACGCAGTTCAAAAATGAACTACCTACTTTCTGAATTTGAACTACTAGTTCGTAGTAGATTTTAAAGAGCCAATTACTTTGAACGACTCGCTCAATCTGGTCACATCTCTACTGTCAACTCAACTGTCAGCAGGTTCACCACCCTATGGGCGATCAGAAGTTGGCCGAAAGATCGATCGTTGCGAACTCTGGGTGGCATAAATCGGCAGCAGTGTAGTGAGTTAGTTGCATTGTTTATAATGGCTAACATTGGGAAACTTATCATAAAAACAGGATTAAGAAGTCAATTGCGATTTTTTAAGGAAAACTAATCTAGAAAAAGTGAAGAGCCTTGTAGAGAGTAATCATGTTTTTTGGCAAATACTGCCAAATATTTGGGTATGACGCTGGATGTCAAGCTCAAATGGAAAGCACATGTCAAGAAGAAAAGGGAAGAACTAGGAATCAAATTCAGGAGAATGTATTGGTTGCTGGGAAGAGGATCCGAGCTGACAATATACAACAAAATTCTTCTGTACAAACAGCTACTGAAGCCTGTATGGACCTATGGTATTCAACTTTGGGGCTGTACCAAGCCATCTAATGTAAAAATAATACAACGTTTTCAAAACAAAGTACTGAGGAATATAGTGAATGCTCCTTGGTACATCAGGAATGATAATCTTCAAGTGGAGACAGTCACTACAGCGATAGAGAGGTTTGCAGCTAAGCATGAAGAGAGACCCAACCAACATGACAACATTGAGGTGATCCAGCTGCTTGATGTTTGTGATGTGGTCCAGAGACTTGACAGAATAAAACCACATGAGCTAGTGAAGTGAAGTGTGCTTATGTGTTTAGTGTACAAAAGAAGGTGATAGTGTAAATTTCAAGCCTTGAAACGTGATCAAATAGTAACCAAACCTAATTATTATATAAGTTTGGTAATGTCTCTACTTAGTAAAATTAGGCTAGAATAAATAGCTTATTATTTTCTAATTAACTTAGGTGCTAATTTGGTAATTGTGCCGCAGATGTTAGCAAATAAAAAATCACTTGAAACTTCACCAAATTGTAGTATTATGTCTCCTGATCACAATTATCAAGTTCTTAAGTGTCGGTCTCAATTAAATAATTAATTATTCAATTTTGAAAACCTACCTTTCGAACAGAGCCCCAAAATGACTACCTTCAGCAATTAACTTTAATTGAGTGTTTAGAATGCATGAATCTTTGCAACACAATAATTTGCATTTTAATTTATTAATTATTTACTCATGCAATTTATCTACTTAATAATAAAGGCATTTTCAATTTGTTCCAAAATCTCATCACTTGATGCATTACATAACCTGTAAACAGCTAGCCACAGGGCCACAGCCTGGGTTTTAGGCTTTTGGATGTGCAAAGCCTGCAAACATTTCGTGCATGCGCAGAAGTGTAGTCTGCATGAATGGAACGAAGTGGAATGGAAACTGGAATGAACCTGCTTAACCAAACCTTTCCTAACCTGGCTAGATGTGACTGAACCACCTTTGAAATACCTTTAAATATTTACCTTTAAACCTTTTAAATATTTACAGAGGTGGTTCAGTCACATCTAGCCAGGTTAGGAAAGGTTTGGTTATGCAGTTCTATTCCAGTTTCCACTGATGTTCTGATGTAGATGGCACTGATATAATCCATTGGCACTAATTCTTGATGGCTCTCCATTGCTCTAACTATTTGTTCGTCTATGATGTTATGCTTAAAGGTACGGTTACACCAGAGCGAACGAGCAGTAACGAATGCGAAATTCACTTTGGTGTGACCGGCGCCTCGAGCGGCAGCGAACACCATTCGGTCGTGTTCGACAGTGCTCGGTAGTCGCATATTCGCGTTCGCTCCTGCTCCATCCATTGTCGGTTTTGTAGCGAATGATCAAAGGAAATTCGCGTTCACTCGTGTTCGGTGCTCGCTTCAGTGTGACCAAGTCGGAGTGACTCCAGTCTGGTCCTTGTCAACATAACCTACTTAACCTTGTTACTGCTATCTTGTGAGTTGTTTGTTGTTGTTTGTTTGGTGGTTTATTTTGTAGTTTGTTGTACTAAATTATTATTCCCATTAACTATGGAGTGGACTGATGAGAAAGTGTCGGATCTGATAGAAGAGTACAAAGCAAGGCCAGGGCTATGGGATCCTAGTAGTCCTGATTATAAACTGTTAAATAAAAAAAATGACAGTTGGAGATCGCTGGCAGCTGTGATGAAAACTGATGTTGGAGAAATTAAGAAGAAAATTACTTCATTACTTGCTTCGTTCAGGCGAGAACGGAGCAAGGAAAAGAAAAAGTCTGGCATGGCTGCAAATGAAGTCTACAAGTCTACTTGGTTTGCCTATAACCAGATGGCCTTCCTCATGGATAAATTTAAAGTGAAGGATACAAGAAGCTCAGAGGTAAGGATTTCAATAATTAATATTATTATGTACAATGCCACCGCCACCCTTGTACAGTACTTAATAACCTATACAGTTCAAAAATGACTACATAATTAGTACATCAGTACATAACAGTACTGCCCGTTCATTTTGCTGAGGCACCTGGATCGCCATTATGGGGGAACGATCGAGACTGGGTGCAACGTCCCGAATCGAAATTGAAGAATTCAATATTCATATTTTGACAGATGACACTCATGTCTCAGATTAATACTTATCCTAGGAGCTTTGACTAAATAACATGTAGCAGGAGAAGAGTGTGCGATCATAATGTGAAATTTGCAATGTAAGTCAATTGAAGTATGTTCTTCCCAATTATGTAGTTATTATTGTACTGTATAAGTTATTAAGTAGGTACTGTACAAGGGTGGTCTCTGGCTAATACTGAGGTGCCCAAAAGGGTTCAAGTTTTACTCATTTCCCTGTAATGGTGTAAGTGACACTGTTTATAAATGGCATTTGGCAAAGTTGTGTGAGAAATTTATTTATTAATAATTTTTCTATTACAATAACAATGAAAATGTACTAAATTAATCCAAGTACTCAAATCCTGTTTCATGTTAAAGTTAACAAATACCTAGAGTAGCCTATTACAGAGGTAATAATACATTATTATGTTAGCATTATTCTGTCATTATAGTAATTAGCTTTCAGCAATAATCGTCTTGCCATGACACTTTACCCATGTTACTAACACAGTACTCTGCAAACTCATTCCTCATAGCCAAACAACTCTGATATGAACGCCTAGGTCTATTTTGCAGAGGAACAAATGATGTGTTGCTTTCATTGTCCTCTCGCCAGCTTCCTTGAATCACGTGACCACTCACTTGTTCATCAAAACTTCCTGATGGGGTGTACACATGCCTTGATGTGGAGCTTTTCCTTAAAAAATTGTGCAGATAAGCACAAGTCTGCACAACTTTGACACATTTTCTGGGTTGAAGAAGCAAGGGTTTTCTCAAAACCCTAAATACAGAAGAGAGTATTCCAAAAACATTTTCAATAATTCTTCTAGCTCTTGATAGCCTATAATTGAAGATTCTTTTGGCCGATCCAGCCTCATGGTCGCCTGGATACGGCTTTAGGAAATGTTGGTGGAGTGCAAACGTGTCATCAGCCACAAAAACATATGGTACATTAATAGTTCTTCCTGGTAATGAACTGTCCGGTGGTAGGTGAAGATCACCACTCTCAATATCACGCCATAGATCGGTATTTTTTAACACTCCACCATCAGATATTCTACCTTGACTTCCAACGTTTGTATATATAAAACAGTAATCTGCGTCTGCAACACCAAGTAACACTATACTGAAAAAATCTTTGTAGCAATAGTAATCACTTCCACTATTGGCTGGAGCTTGGATTTGGCAATGCCGGCCGTCAATAGCTCCAAGGCAGTGCGGGAAGTTCCACAATCCATCAAATCTCTCAGATATTTCTAACCATTCCTCTTCTGTTCTTGGCACCTGTAAAAACGTTTCTGAAATAAATACTGTTTAATGTGCGTGCGTGCATTTGTTATTAATTAATGTTTTTTATTTTTCTGTTTTAGGATATTGTTCAAAGCAATGAAGAGGAGATACAGATTGATGATGTTGAGACACATACTACCGAATCCGTAGATGTCCAGGACTACGAATTTCCTCTACATCCAGAAACCCAAAACCAAGCTACAAGTTCAAACAGTTATCGCAAAAGGAAAGCCAGTAGTGTACCTACTAGCCAATCAAGAGTTAAGAAAGTGGATGCGCACTTGAAAGATGTTGTTGACATCATGAAGACTGTCGGAAACAAAATAGGTGCAAATAAACCTGTGGCACCTAAGTCTACAGATGATGCTTTTGGGGAATATATTGCGAGCAAGATGCGTGGATATTCCCATAAAACTAAATCATTTGTTCAACATAAAATGAACAATATTTTGTTTGAAGCAGATATGGGACTCTATGAACAGCCAGGACACACAGTCCCAGTGACTATTTCTGTCCCACAAGACACTAACTCAACAACAGATTATTCACCAAACGATTCACCTTCACTGTTGTTGTCGTCAAATGATGAGGGCACACAGTTTACGATAGGGCACATAGTTACTATTGACAGTGACAATACCCAGAACTGAAGGATACATCAAATTTATAGAATTAGGACTTTGTGTATTGGGAATATTACAATTATAAAGAATAATATTAGTATTGATATAGTATAGGAATTTAGACCTAAAATTTTTGTTCACTAGGCCTACAATGAATTTTTACATTAACATCAGATTTATAGAATTAGGACTTTGTGTATTGGGAATATTACAATTATAAAGAATAATATTAGGATGTTGAAGATCCATCTTGTTTCCACTAATATGTATTATAAACTTAAAAAACACTTTTAAATGAAAATTGACTCACGTTATGGCGTGACGGCCGTTTCGCTCTGTTGTCTAGAGCATCATCAGACGACTCACAGTACACGAGTGTACTGTGGGTCGTCTGATGATGCTCTAGACAACAAAGCGAAACGGCTGTCACGCCATAACGTGAGTCAATTTTCATTTATAAGTGTTTTTTAAGTTTATAATAATATTAGTATTGATATAGTATAGGAATTTAGACCTAACATTTTTGTTTACTAGGCCTACAATGAATTTTTACATTAACATCAAATTTATAGAATTAGGACTTTGTGTATTGGGGATATTACAATTATAAAGAATAATATTAGGATGTTGAAGATCCATCTTGTTTCCACTAATATGTATTATAAACTTAAAAATCACTTTTAAATGGAAATTGACTCACGTTATGGCGTGACGGCCGTTTCGCTCTGTTGTCTAGAGCATCATCAGACGACTCACAGTACACAAGTGTGTCAATTTCCATTTAAAAGTGTTTTTTAAGTTTATAATAATATTAGTATTGATATAGTATAGGAATTTAGACCTGACATTTTTGTTTACTAGGCCTACAATGAATTTTTACATTAACATCAAATTTATAGAATTGGGACTTTGTGTATTGGGGATATTACATATTATAAAGAATAATATTAGTATTGATTGCTATTTTTATTAACTTACCTTTATATACTCGTCAAGGGCTTCAATAATAGCTTCACAAACTGCGGGAATTATCTGAATAATTGAACTTTTAGATATTTTAAACAGATAATTCAGACTAGCATAACTGTCACCTGTTGCTAAGAATCTTAAAGTTAATGCTAATTTTTCTTCTGGTTTTATTGCTTTTCGATAATTGGTGTCCAATTTCGAAATTCTTTTTTCTATGAGAGTGAGCAGTATATTAAAATCAGCTGGTGACATACGGCAGAAGTTATTAAATAACCCTAGTCCACGATCCAACTGCAGCTGCTCCAGTAGTACACGTCCTCCATGTGTCTCACGAGAACCAAGAAATTGACTAGTCCATATTTGTCTATCTCTCATGCGCTTACGAATATTTAACAACACAGCTGTACATCCCGCCAGGCATATAAGCGCTAATTCATTATCACCATCACCATTGCACTCGTCCATGATAAGGCTATGGTCACCGTGGAGTTCTTGTGGTGGATGGAGCACAAGCGAACGACACGACGATCATGAATCAATCAAGACTATTCATGTGTGTTCACTCTGGTGTGACTACTCCCATTCTCAGGTGTTCGCGAATGCTAGCGAACAACAGCGAACACCAGTGAACGTTCGGTTCGCTCCTGTTCGCTCTGGTGTAACCGTACCTTAAGGCTTTTCATGCCCGGTTTCACCAACATTCGTTAAAGCAATTAATGAACATCAAATCTTTGATGGCTTGTTAAATAGCAGTTTTGCATTGCACCAACATCCGTTAGCACTTATGAACGTTAAACAGTTCGTCAAAGTTGAAGACTGCTTTTGCAGCCCTCAAAATTTTAACGAATTGTTAAACCTCTACATTTAGGTTATGTTCCACGTTTAGGTGTAACTGTTACAGTAACTCTAGTGACGAAAACAACGCATTAATAATTCATGAAATAAGTTCATACATTCAAGCAATAAATATCATTTATTATTTATTTCATGTGGAAAGTACCAACTACCAACAACCCAACTATCCTAACCTTGCTAGCAATAAACAATACATTAAAATATCGACATTATGTTCATATCTCAACAATATTTTAATGTTTCAGTTTTGGCTAGCGAGTTAACGTTAGCTTGGGTTGTTGATACAGATTTGATAATGCAGGGTGACTTGCAAAGTAAGCTACAAAAACTCCCTGACTTTCCCCTGATCTTTAATAAAATTTTCCCTGACCAATATAATTACTAGCTGACAGGCTCACTTCACTCGCCTTAAACATGTAGGGTGGTTTAAAATTCGTACAAAATCGTGAATCGATCCAGCACTTTTGTTTGTTGATCATCTGTAGTCATGGATATGGGCACAGATATTCAATTCACAACTTCATATTTTTTATATCTAATTTTTAAATTTTCACTTTTGACTGTATTTTTTGGCATTTTTCAAAATTCTTTCTTAGCATGCATCTAGAGCGCCAAGCAAATTTCCAAATAATGTGTACCAAATTTCAACTTGATTAGCCATGTGGTTTTCGAGAAACGCTGATGAATGAGTCAGTGAATCAGGGGTATTTGGCTTTTATATAGATGAAAAACAAAAAGACCTTAGAGAATAATCACAACAATTTCATGTTTGTTAGCCTACCTAGCTTATTTGTCTGTTTGTCCATCTAAAAACGCATTTCAAGTTCGACATTGGAGCATTTCATGTGAGGGTTTCTATAATAAATTAGTATAATTATTATTAGGTATATAATTACTACGAAGTTTTCCCAATATTTATTTAAAATTTCATGACTTTTCCCGGTCGCTAGTCACCCTGTAATGAATATATCAATATTTATATTTACGGAAGTTGAAATGCATAAAGATAAACACTGACATAAACGAAATACAAACTGATTAAAATTTCCGATTTGATGCAATGGGCAAAATTTTGCCTACAATGTATAACTACTTGGATATTTATTTGTGGATTCGTTTTTGTTTTACTCTACATTTAAAATTATCATAGAAACTTTTCAATTGCTTCACAGTGCGCTTACTCACTTCAGCATGACTGTTGAAGTTTTCAGTCAAATCTATCCATCTCCTTCTCTTATCCGTTTTCTTATTCTCTAATAATTTTGCTTTTTCAATAAGTCTAATTAATAAGCTCTTTCCCTCTGCCCTAAAATTTAAACCACAGTTTTATTTCACCTCTGCCATTTTTACAATTTACACAGTTTACTTCAGTCCCAAAAATTAGACAACAATCGCACAGCATAACTACTTTATCAATAGTGGTGGGTCGGTATCTGGGTAATCAGTATTTTGTAACAGTTACTTGTTGTCGTGATATGTAACCGTTACCGAGCGCGGAAAATACTGATTACAGTATCAACAGTTCAGTACTACGTACTATTCAGTTTTCAGTATTTTTACACGATGAAAGCGATACCCTGATACGGACTAGATTACGGAAGATTGAAAAGTATTTCTATTAAATTATTCAGTATTAATTTATGTAGCACATACATTATACAGTACCGTACTGACTGATCTACTGGAACTTAGACGTTAATAAGATCCTATTCTCTAAAACTTATAAATAACCTACACAATCTAAACTGGATAAACAAGTTCAAGAAAGAATGCATTTTCTAATTTCATATTTAATTCTTATTTTTTCATTTAATAATCCTGTAATAAAATATTATTATTATAAATATTAACAACTTGAATAATAATTATCTAGTTTATGCCCACTACATAAATAAATTTTATAAAATAACCAAATTAGGACTACAGTAGTAAGATAAACACACCAATAATAATAATTATTGGCCCCTACACTTCTAACCTGAAAAGTAAGCATCTGCTTCAGGTTTTAGTTGATTTATGTCAGGTGATTAATAATTGGTATTTGTGTATGAATATGAAATAATTCCAAAACCCAATAAGAAATTAAGGTAAACATACCAATTATTGGCTGCTTCTCTTCTAATCGGAAAAATTAATGTCTGCTTCAGGTAAATATCAAGTTTGCAAATCATTGAGAAATAACAGATTTTATAGGTTAAAAATGTATGGGGGCTGATAATTGGTATGTTTACCTAGTGGATTATTAGAGTTGAAAGTGTAAGGTGCCAATAATTATCTGGTAGGGAACCAATAATTGGTATATTTACCTTGGAGCCTTATTATATACAGCCACTGCAGTCATGGTCACAGACCACAATCAAGGCTGAATTACACCAGCTGAGTGGTTGACCAGGCTCAACAATGTCAAAAATCAGGGACACTTACAAATTAATGTTTAGAGCCCTCAGCTGTTAATTGGTTATTTTTTAATCAAATTTATCTGCCTGGTGTAATCTAGTGTTAATTGTGGTATGCGACTGCAGTGACTCTGTCCTATAGGGTTCTTAGGAGAAACTGCATACTTCAGTAGATCAGTACAGTAATTCAGTACCAAGGTATTAATTAATCTTGGATCAGTACAACATTTGTCAGTGTAACCGTTACTTTGTAATCAGTATTTTTATGCAGTACAAGAAAGTAACAGTAACCGTTGTAACAGTTACTTGGAAATACTGGTTAAGCCCACCTCTATTTATCAACAATGAATATGACAATCCATACGAGATAAAATAATGAGAAGCTTCGGTTCTCATAACCTAAAAAGATCACATGGTGTAACATATGAAGCCAATAGGCGATCAGAAGTTGGCTGAAAGATCGATCGTCGCGAACTCTGGGCGGCATAAATCGGCAGCAGTGTAGTGAGTTAGTTGCATTGTTTATAATGGCTAACATGGGAAAATTATCATAAAAACAGGATTTAAAGAAGTCAATTACGATTTTTTAAGGTAATCTAATCTAGAAGAAGGGAAGAACCTTGTAGAGAGTAATCATGTTTTTGATGTGGAGGAGTGCAAAGGTATTATACGTGGAAAAGTGATGAGACAAACTAGCATCAATGTTGTTTTACAATCTTTTTGTCAAAAAATTTCCACTCTGTTTATCAAAAGTCAACTGCCTAGAGGTGGCAACTGCCTAAATTCGCCTCTGCTTACAATAAATTAATATTTTGCAACAAAAACATAACCTCAACGCTGTTATTAGGATTGATTTCTTTAATTACAAATATCAATCACACAAGTGCATAGAAAACGTCTAATTTTCATCAATCAGCAATCTTTTAAACATAAAATAATTTGTAAATATAATATAACTCACTTAGTCCTTCGAACATTAGAGATCCATTTCTCCCGTCTATCCTTTTTGTAAGGTCGACCAGGAAATGAATAAAATGAAACACCTTTTCCTTCTGTATTCTCATAGGTATTACTGCACCCATATACACAACACATAATGCGGCTCTTGGGCATTTTTTGTATGTTTGTGTAAAGAAATATTTTTTTGAAAAACGTATTTGAAGTGAGACAATTTAGCACACAATTTAATGGTGATCAGATTTTGACTCACTAAGTTAGAGCACGATCCTCCGCTCAGAGCGCTGTCGGTCGATCTCCAGATCGCCTATAGGAAAGCAGATCGAATGCAGACAGCCGAATTTCAATATAGCCAACCTACAGATTTGCAACAAAATGCTCCGGCAAATGTTGACGATCCGTCAACAAATCACCTCTGCCATTTTTACAATTTACACAGTTTACTTCAGTCCCAAAAATTAGACAACAATCGCACAGCATAAATACTTTATCAACAATGAATATGACAATCCATACGAGATAAACGAGAAGCTTCGGTTCTCATAACCAGAGAGTATAGAATAGAGCAGCCTTGCGTATAACTGGTTGTACAGCCGGAGTGCGCCTAACCCCCCAACCTCACTGGGGACCTACCTCACCCAGCCGGTCCTCTGACTGCATGTTAAAAGCGTTTCGTAAATCGCCCATATCTCAAGTTCTAATCAAAATATTCGAACGAAAATGATTTCGATGGCTTCCTTATATCATTCTCTACAATCAATGTCCCATCCCTTTTCATCGTAACTGCCATAATTAGAAAGTTATCTGTACACAAATTGAAATAGTATGATATCTTGGGATTTACATTTTTATTTTTTCAATAGACTTTTATAATAGCGTAAAACAGTAAAATGTTATGGATATAAATTCAAGTACTTTTTCAGATATTTGAATTGATGTATAATAATAATATATACTTGATGATCACAGAACAATAGATTGATGTGTTTAAGAGCAGAAATATTTATTGGTAATGGCCACCGTGACTTCAAACCATTGATATATACTACATTGAATATATATCAATGCTTCAAACTGCAATAACCTTGTGCTTGTGATTATATTGAGCTCGCTCTTAAAGATGAATCCATGAATGTATGATTATATAAATATATAATAATAATAATAATGTAAATTTCCCGTCTTGATATCAGGGGAAAACAGACTAGCTGAGTATACCAAATATTGCAAAATGGTTTCCCTCTGTTTCCAGGATTTATATGATAATTTGTTGACAATTACATTTCTACTAATAATTATTTATTTTCCATGAATGAAACAAGCTAGACAAACAAATTCAGCAATTCAAAGCTTTTGTTGACACAAAGTCCAGTCCATTTTACTCAGTTGTATCATAGATCAGGGATTAAGTAATGGTTCGTCTATGGTTGTATTGATGTCGATTTCAAAGGAATTCAACCATAATGGCATCAAATATCATTCAAATGATTTCATATACTTCAGTAATATAATGTTTACACAGAATAAACAGTTCCAAGTCGTGATGATTCATCACTGATTACTATTTCTGCTATTCAACCTTCTCACTGGTAGTAGTGTAAGGAAATAAGTTCTTTGTCTATAGTCTGTCTTCAACGTATCAATGCATTGTTCTGTGATAATCAAGTATATATTACTTTACATCAATTCAAAGATCTGAAAAAGTACTTTAATTTATATTGAGAACATTTTTCCGTTAAACGCTATTATAAAGGTCTATTGAAGAAAATAAAAATATATGTAAATCCCTAGATATCGTACTATTTCAATTTGTGTACACATAACTTTTAAATTATGGCAGTTACGATAAAAAGGGATAGGACATTGCTTGTAGAGAATGATATAAGGAAGCCATCGAAATCATTTTCGTTCGAATATTTTGATTAGAACTTGAGATATGGGCGATTTACTAAACGCTTTTAACATGGAGTCATAGGACCGGCCGGGCGAGGTAGGTCCCCAGTGAGGTTGGGGGGTCGGCGCACTCTATGCTCCTGCAAGGCAGCTCTATTTTACTTCTATTCTCTCTGCTCATAACCTAAAAAGATCACATGGTGTAACATATGTAGCCAATAGGAAAGCAGATCGAATGCAGACAGCCGAATTTCAATATAGCCAACCTACAGATTTGCAACAAAATGCTCCGGCAAATGTTGACGACCCGTCAAAGTTAACAGGCCGATTTTTTCCCCTCGTCAACGTTGGTGCAACGCATTCCATTTTAACAATTTGTCAAATAATAACGAGTCGTTAGTTTGATGTCCGGTAGGCAATATTTAACAGAGGTTGGTGAAACCGGGCATTAGTCCTTCGAACATTAGATATCCATTTCTCCTGTCTTTCCTTTTCATAAGGTCGACCAGGAAATGAATAAAATGAAACACCTTTTCCTTCTTTATTCTCATAGGTATTACTGCACCCATATACACAACACATATTATGGCTCTTGGGCATTTTTTTGTATGTTTGTCTAAAGAAATATTTTTTTGAAAAAACATATTTGAAGTGAGACAATTTAGCACACGAATTAATGGCGATCAGATTTTGACTTACTAAGTTAGTGCAAGATCCTCCGCTCGGAGCGCTGTCGGTCGATCTGCAGATTGCCTATAGGCGTTGCCTTCGAGGAATAAGGCCGTCTTACTCCGAAAGTGACGTCAATGATAGTGGTCATATGCTTTCTCAGCCAATCATTCTTTCCATATCTTCCCACAAAAAAATTACTGAACTGTATCAATTCAGTTTAAAATCATTCTCATTCAAAAATAATTGTATAATCTTCTGTGATGTTTTCCAAGATGAAATACTTGATGAGCAACCTACTCTCAAAACTGACACTGTATTTCTATTTAATGTATGATTTTCACTCTCTTATACTAGAGAAACTGGAAGGATGTATTTCACTTCTAATAAGTAGCTTTTTTTTTAGAAGTGAAATGCATCCCTCTGGTATAAGTGAGTAAGAATAATATATTAAATAGAAATAAAGTGTTAGTTTTGATATTAGATATACTTTTCTTAGTAAATGATACTTCTTTCTTATAAGACTATTCTCATATTACATATGAGGTAGCAAATTATAAAATTGAAACAGAATAGATATTTTCTCTTGTGGAATTCAAGATATAAGATGTAGATATGGAATGAGATTGATATCATACTAATGGATAGGTGATAATGTAGCTGAGGTTCAGTTACATTTGATTCACTAATTTTTCTCTAAGGAATAAAAAAAATTCATTATTAATTAATAAAAACATTCAAGTTTAAATTATAACTCACTTTATGGTGTGATGGCCGTTTCACTCTGATGTTAAGAGCCAAACAACCCACAGTAATCCTACAGAAGTCATCCCACAACCCATAGAAGTCATTCATTGTTACTGTCATGTTATTTCAAATAACCAGAATTATACAGTTTGTTGCTAATAGAAAAAAGCCTTGTTATGATTTGTTTGTTTACAGTTGATGCAGGAAGATGGAAGCTGATATGTTTTGAATTGTTCTGTTTTATTTATTTGATGCGCATTTGATTTTGATATTTATCTAATACAATTTTATTTTCAGAAGAACTAGGTATTTTAATGATTGATTGAGAAATGATCCAAGAGAAAAGGATTAGGAATTATTATTACTATTGCAATGATAGGCTACAAAGATCCTACATGGAAATTATTCTATAAAATGAGTATGAACTATTAGAAGAAATTTTGATGAGATATGAGAGATGAGAAAGATGAGATGAGATGATGATATGAGAGATGATTACTGGAAATTAAGCTATAAATTTAATCATGTAGGTAGTATATAGTACTTACATCACTGCCAGTGAGGAACTGGAATGACGTCTACACAACATGATAATCGGATACGTTGGTAAAAATATCTGAAGAATATTTTAATCATTGAATATTGATGAAGATTGTTGAAAGATTCGAATAAGAGAGAATTGTTAATTATTTTATGAGTTGATACAAAAAAAGTATCTCAATTGAGAAGAATTATGAACTTGAAGTTATAAGGCGGTTCAGCCACAGTTGATATTATGTATATTTGATGAAAAAAAAGCCATTAAAGTGGTGAATGGAGATGATTAAGAAAGTTATTTAAAAAAAAGAATATTATTGAGTATCTATTATAAATAAATATGTTAAATTTGAATATTATTGAATATGAAAATATATACATTGAATATGATTTATATGATAGTTTATTGAATTACTTAGTTTTAAGGGGTGGCCACCCACAATCCGTAAAGTATAGGTAGTTAGGAAATAAAAACGCAATAAGGTAATGATAAGTTTTGGAAGTGCTAATAATTTCATGCAAATCTTAAGATGCCCACTGCTGTACAATACTAGGTTCGAAGATTATTTATATTGTATAATAATAAGCATAGAGGCTTGATTTGAAAATGCAAGTTTGTTAGTATATGCGAATAATATAATTTTGTATAGATGATAATAAACTTTTTATTCATATTAAATCTTTAGTAATTAGAAGGTCAACTGCATACGAAAAGAAGTAATTGTAAAAAAAGCTTCATCTATTTAAAGATTTTTGCATTGTAGCATATAATTGAGTATGTTCGATTATGCGTTTTAGGTTCTTGAAATGTTATTACTTAAAACCGGAATGATTATAATTTTTATAAATAAAGTAAATATAATTCACAATGTTATTGCGTATATTGGTAAATTGATTGGGATAAATTAACAAGAAAATTTTTTTTCAAAATTTGTGAAAAGTTTTAATTTGATTTATTTTATTTGTAGCACATCCAGCCAGATATTTGAAATCGTATTTATTATTGAATGTCATTAATTTTTATATTATTTTAATCATTTATTTGTACTATGGGTTTCCCTTCCATGAATTTATTTCCTTAATCCCAACCTGTGCATATTATATGAGCTCTCAATAAGTCAAGGAAAATTCTTCAAAAATATATTTTGTGATCCAGAACAACGGCGATTGCAAGGATTACACCCAAAGACACAAGAAATCTTAAAAATGTGGAGAACAGCGTCTTCAAGAATCTCCCCCCCCCACCCAAAAAAACCCCCTTCATTGGAACAATTTTCTACGATACATCAGCTCCAAATTGACGATCTGGTCCAGTTGCAGTGATTAGTCCCACTGCTTGCTCCAGCTCCAGTGGTTATGGAATCACTGAATAGGAGATTCATTCATCTCTTCAAGCAGCCGTCAAACCCGGTCAAATGCAAAATGACCCTATCAGCGTGCACTGTCTGCAAGAAGATTCATTCAAACTATGCACCAGAATTTGGAGGAGAATAATACCCTGAAAAATCTACTACTTCTAGCCATCAACGACATTAAAAACAGCGGATGATTTCGATGGCAGCAGCAGTTGATTACACACATCGACAAGCACATCCATGTGGAAAGGAGCAGCTGAGCTTATGCATGGCATTAAACCTCTAAATTCCAGAATTTCCATAAACCTTAGTCCTTTTTTTTTCTCAACCCATACGATGAGAATTTATTTCTATATGAAATTCAAAGTTGTGATCAAGATCTGTGATGTTTTCCATGACGAAATACTTAATGAACAATCTAATATTAAAACTGACACTGTATTTCACTTTTAAATAATGATTTACTCACATATATTGGAGATGCTTGAGGAATGCATTTCACTTCTGAAAAGAAGCTTCGTCAGCCTGCCGCCAGGGGTCATGCTCTGTTTGGGTTAGGATGAGCGGCCATTATGTATTTGAAAATTGCGTTTGATTTGAATTGTGTTTGGTCATTGAGTAAGTTTGTTCTATCTTGTTTATGGTGTTTGAATATTTCATATTGTTCCAGTGTATTTAGTTTGTGGCTTTTTTGGAATGTGTGTAGAATTTCCAAGTCAGTTTGGATGTTATTGTGTGAGTGCCCAGTGTTGATTAAGTGATCTGCAAATGTTGAGTCAGAGTTGGAATGTAGTGCTTTGATGTGCTCTTTATATCTTATGTTGAATGATCTGCCTGTTTGTCCTATGTAGTACTTGGGGCATGTGTTGCATTTAAGCTTATATATGCCTGGTTTGTTGAATTTGTGAATTGTGCTGTTTGTTAGGTGAGCTGGTTTTTGTTGGATCTGGTGTTTCAGGTTGTTTGTTGTTCTGAATGCTGTGTTAAATCCGGATTTTTGGAAGATGTAAGCTATTTTGTGTGATTTTTTGTTGAGATATGTGAGTGTGACAAATCTGTTTTGGTTTGCAGGTTTTGGATTTTTATTTTTCATTTTATTCATGATTTTTTCTACTAGATTGGTGTTGTATCCGTTTTGTTGTGCTAAATATTTGATTGTATTGATTTCTTCTTTGTGGTCAGCTTGTGATAGTGGAACATTAAGGAGTCTATGGATCATGGAGTTGAAAGCAGCAAGTTTGTGTTGATTTGGGTGGTTGGATGAGTTGTGAATGAGTGTGTCTGTGAGAGTTGGTTTTCTGTAGATTTTGAATTTGTGCATGTTATTTAGTTTTCTGATAGTGAGATCTAAGAAGTTCAAGGTGTAGTCTGTTTCATATTCTGCTGTGAATTGTAAGTTTTTATGGGTTTTGTTCAATTGTGTTAGGAGTTGTTCACACTGTCTTTGGTTTCCATTGTAAAGTACAATAATGTCATCAACGTAGCGGTGCCAGTAAATAATTTTGTTTGAGTGTTTGGTGTCTTTTAGTATTCTCTATGTGCTGTAAAAATATTTCTGCTAGGATGCTGGAGATTGGGGATCCCATTGGTAGTCCTTCTGGTTGGGTGTAATACTTGTTATTGTGGGTGAAGTAGTTTTGTGATGTGATGATTTTTAATGTCTCAATTAGTTCTTTTGTGTGTTCAGGTGGGTTGTTTTGTGCTTTGAGTATGTTCTCTATTATGGAAATGGTTTCAGTTACAGGAATGTTTGTATACAGGTTTTTTATGTCAAATGATGCTAGTGTGGAATTATGTGGGATGTGTATATTTTTTATTTTGTTTATGAGGTCTGTGCTGTTCTTTATATGAGATGGATGATTGATATTGATGAGTCTGCGTAGTTGAGTATCTACCTGTTTGGCTAATTTGTATCCTGGTGCTTTTCTGTAATTTATGATGGGTCTGATTGGTGTGCTTACTTTGTGTATTTTAGGTAGGGCTTGGAGAGTTGGTGCAGAAGGGTGAATTTGCTTCATATATCGTTTGTCTGTTTCATTAAAGAGGTGTTTTGTTTTATTTATAATGTTTTTAATTGTGCTCTGGAATTTGGGTGTTGGGTCTCTTTGAATTTGTTGGATGTTGTTGTTTTGTATGAATTCATCTACTTTTCTGTTCAAATCATCAGTGTGGATTATGACTGTGCTATTACCTTTGTCTGATTTGGTGTAAGTTAGGTTGTGTAGTTCTGCTTTTTGTTGTAGTGATTGAGCTGTCTTGATTTCAGAGGTGTAGTTTTGTTGTATGTATTTCGGTGTTTTGATGATTTTTAAAACATCATGTCTTAGGTTATCTTGTTCTTCTGCTATTGTTTGTTGAATATTGGTTTCAGAGTCTATAGCTTGTCTCACCATGGTGTTGAATTTTTGTGTGGAAGGTAGGTTATATTTTAGTCTCACAGACACACTCATTCACAACTCATCCAACCACCCAAATCAACACAAACTTGCTGCTTTCAACTCCATGATCCATAGACTCCTTAATGTTCCACTATCACAAGCTGACCACAAAGAAGAAATCAATACAATCAAATATTTAGCACAACAAAACGGATACAACACCAATCTAGTAGAAAAAATCATGAATAAAATGAAAAATAAAAATCCAAAACCTGCAAACCAAAACAGATTTGTCACACTCACATATCTCAACAAAAAATCACACAAAATAGCTTACATCTTCCAAAAATCCGGATTTAACACAGCATTCAGAACAACAAACAACCTGAAACACCAGATCCAACAAAAACCAGCTCACCTAACAAACAGCACAATTCACAAATTCAACAAACCAGGCATATATAAGCTTAAATGCAACACATGCCCCAAGTACTACATAGGACAAACAGGCAGATCATTCAACATAAGATATAAAGAGCACATCAAAGCACTACATTAGTAGGATATAAAGGGGGATTCTGGGGCAACCTTGACCTTGACTTGACCTTGACTTGACCTTGACCCCTGCAACCCCCCCTTACCACCACGCTCCTAAGTCGGCTATTTTTGGCGTGGTCACTCCCCTCCCCCTCCTAAGTCGACCATTAATGAAGCCCCCCCCCCCCCCCCCTCCGAGGTTATTTTGGGCAATGGGAGATGTGCAAGAGAAGGAGCGTGTGGAAGAGAAGGAGTAGGTGGTGAACGAAAAGGAGGAGGAGGATTACACTATTTATAGCATGTGCGTGGAGGAAGCAATCGTTTCCTCTCATGACCAAAAAAAATATTTCTGCAATGCAACCGTTAAATTATTTAAAGTAAAAAAAATCCTCTACAGAGTTTTTGTGCTTACATCAGAATTGTCCTATACTATTTATAGCATGTGCATGGGGGAAGAACTCATCTTGAATTGATCGCAGGTGGACAAACTATTTCTGCAACCGTCCAATGCAATCCCCTACAGAGTTTTTACACTATTATTTTATAGTATGCACATAGGGAGAACTCTTCATTGCAACGCTTGCACTTGGCTCTACTAGACGACAATTTACAGTGAGTATTTCCACTCATAGATTCTATACTAACCCACAACTTTTTTATCAATAAATATTACATAAGGACTTATTATTTCATATGTTAGTTAATTAAATATTATCCATGAACTTTTGGTTTTCTTTGCTTTATTTCATGTGTTTTGTTTGTGTAATTACCGTTCAATTCTAATATTGCAGTAAAGGTTTCATTACAATTCAATTTATCAATAAATTTATTGTCAACATAATATTATCCTTAGTATGAAAGTTGTTAAGATAGCACTCTGTTTAACATCATGTAATCACAGTATAAAATTGATATACTCATCATACATTTTTCTGTTTTCATCCATAAATTATTGGGTATCACTGTACGTTAGTACTAACAAATAATATTACATAACTATAACTTGATAAATCAAATTTATAATAATATTAAGTACACCTCGAAAAATTATTAACAACAGAAAAATCTTTTGTTACAGCTATCTTTTCATTGTCCTGCACCCCAACATCATCATCGTCCTGCTCTATCTGCTCAATCATCTACTATTATTCGGTGAGTTATCACACAAAAAAAAAAAAAAAAAAAAAAAAAAAACTAGAATAATAATTGTTACATTTTACACCATTGATAAACTGAATTTATGCTAAGCAGAGCTTTATAAATTTCTATCTATTAAAATTGAAGTTTTTTAAAATGAGTAGCTACATTGCTGTTTGTCTATGCACAGATAAATCTAATTCCAACAATTGTTATGAATATGATGCTAAATAATTTTTACATCTGTCATGATGCTTATAAAGGTTACTAGCTTTACCCCTGATATTTCTCTTATTGTTTGTAAAGAGGCTGGGAACATAAATAATTGCTACTCTCATTATATTAGAGATTGCAGATCAATTTTGTGAACATTGATTCAATTCAACATTCAATAATATTTCGTTTATGTAATGCTATAACTGGTTAAATCAAATTTATAATATTAACTACATCTCAAAAATTCGTAACAACAGAAAATTCTTTTCGTTACAGCTATCTTATTCACGCAACATCATTCACAACCGCCTACACCACCATTGTTGCAGAATCAGCTGTTGTCCATTTATTATGAGTATAGTAACCTAACGTTTTTCAACTAATTATTCTGTATCTGTACGGTTACCATCTATATTATTGCAATACTAAACACACATTTTATTAACAATATTAATTATACTTACATCCTTATTGTCACCATTCACACAAAAAAGTCTACTAATCTGTAGGTACTTATAAAATTCTAATATCAATGACTGACTCACTGATCACGATTTCTGAAAAACTACTGCAATGATACTCTTCCAAATTTATATATGGTTGGACCCAGGCATGATCGCAATAAGGCACTGTGGGGTGTTGGATCCTTAAAACTTGAAGCTCAAAAAAAAAAAAAATGCCACATTTTTTCACTGATTCATTTCTCATGACAAATTCAAAATAACAAGAATTACCCCTTGCAGTGCAAAAGCGCCGCTTGCTTGCTTTGCTTATAAATATTGGGGACCGAGCTTTGCATGGGAGTAAAAAGCTATACAAATGAAAAAGCTGTGAGCTGAGAAATTCGAAAATAAAATTCTTGCTAATTTTGTAACTCCTTTTCACGTCCTTTAGTGGGTTATTGCTGGAATGAGACCCTGAGCAATAGATTTTATGTATCAAGAACCTCTAATATTCCAAATTTCATCAAAATCGTTTTCAAGATTCGTTGGATAAATTGATTGCATAATCCTTATATATAATTCTGTAAGCAATTTAAAAACGTCTGCTTTCTTTACATTATAACAGCTGTTCTCCAAAATGATATTTTCAAATATGTTTTGCTGCGGCGGCGTACCACATACCCGAAAAACAATAGACAGATAATTTCTCGGGCTGTAAGCATACACCCTTTTGCTGTATCCTTTGTTTCAATGAATACAGTTTTCAACATAGTTTATTTCACATAATGTATCAGTGATTGAACATTGATTAATGGCTTCAGCCCCTATGAGCCACTAGTATAATAGGATATGGTCGGTGTTTGGTCGTGACATGAACGATATAGTTACATCAGCTGCAACGATTATAAACATTTTTTTTCATCCCTATATATAAAATCCAAATACCACTCACTCACTGATCACGGTCTCTCAAATACCATTGGGCCATACCATTCTTATAAGAAGAACAGAATTCCCTCCAATGAAGTCGAAATTGGCTACTGTTATCATTATATAACAGCAGCTTTGTAGGAAAGACAGATTCAGTTGTCAAGCTTTAAACTTTCCATAAGACATTATTTTCCATTTTCGATTCAATTTAGATAAAAAACTATACATTTGCAGATAAAAGGTGTACGATTTATTATTGATCGGTCGGCGGCGAATTGCAAAGAACTTAGATAAAACATTAAATTTAGCTGGTTCAACCATGTTGCAAGTAAGCCGACACCGTGTTTAACTTTCCTGTATTCTAACAAGAATACGTGTTTAATTGTTTCTTTTCATTTGGTCTAAATACTTATTTTGTAAATAAATTTAGGATTATTTCCATATTATACATACATATGAGAGAATGTTTGACCTCGTTTTACAGTATTGATTTTAAATACTAACTTTATTGTTTGTTGGAGCGTGAAAACGCCCGCAGACATACACGGTTGTAAGTGCACACCACTGTATGTAGTTTTGTGAATGTGCTTTGTTATCTTATATTAAAAACCTTCGCTAAAAAAGCAAAAGATAACTAAATCTGGAGTCCTATTGGTCCGATTTACATGGGGGGGGGGGGGGGTTGTGTTAAATGAAAGGTAATCCACTCTATATTTACCCTCTGGCCTTGAAAGTTCACTATTCCTTCATTTTTTAATAATCTAAAAATGAAATTTAAAATATTTAAAAACTTTGTTTTTACTGATCAGCTGGATATGACAGCACATGTTAACACTGATACTGTAGTTTCGCAGATGACAGATTATTATCGGTCTGCACACAGATATTGTGTAAACAAAAACATATGATTTGTACTACATCGATCACTTTTTGTGATGTCATAAAACGTTTTTGTCGCGTTTTTGTTGTGTTTTTCGTTTTCGTCATTTTTTTTTATACGTTTTGTATGCATTTTTGCTGTGTTTTTCGTATTTGTTGTGTTTTTTTTATACACTGGTTGCATTTTCATCGTGTTTTTTTTTTTCTTCGTTTATTTTTGTTACATTTTTCGGCATGTTTTTGTTGTGGTTTTATGTTTCCGTCGTGTTTTTCTATGTTTTGGTTGCATATGATTACGCAATTGGATGACCAATATGTACAATATGTTACGTGATTCTAACAACAAGCAGCCTTCATTTGTGTGTCAACCTTCATTGAGGAAACACCTGAGGGAGACTACTAAGAGAGAACTGCGAGAACTACTCCCAGACATTTTACATAAATCACAGGATTATAGTTTGTGTTTCAGATAATCAAAATGAATAAGACCAGCCGCTGTCAGAAGACCAAGGGCTCACAGGGAGAGTTTTTTGTATTGGAGGATACCTTCAATAGCAACCTGAGAACTCTATTCTTGAACAACAGCTGTATGGATGAGCCGGTCAAGGATTTCCACTCCTTCCTCAGCAGCCAGGAGGAGAAGATCATCAAAGCCATTGAAGCAGAAGTTGAACAGCATGGTCCCATAAAGTTCAACCTTGTTCTAGAGGCAACCTATCAAAAAAGCAGCCTGGATGAACAGAATAAGGAGAAGAATGAGGTTCAAGACATAGCCTTCAAGACCCCCAACTACGAAGTGTTTGAAACCAGTACCATCCCCCACCAGGTTGAGACAGCATGCCAGAAGATGTTGCAGGAAGAAGCTAAGTTTCAGGGCAGCTCGAGTGGATGGACCCTCCTCATCATTGATGGCTTACTCATCCGGATTAGCAGACATGTGCCACTGAGAGGATCATCATACATCAAGCTACCATCCAAGCTGGCAGCAAGGAAGGCTGTCATCAACCCAAAGAATGATGACCAAAGTTGTTTCATGTGGGCAATCCTTGCCAAGCATGTTGGAGGTGAAAATCCAGAACGAGTCAATGACCGGTACTACCAGCTGAGGAATAAGTATAATTTCTCTGGAATCACCTTCCCAACTACCATCAGTCAGATTGATCACTTTGAGAAAAACAATCCTCAAGTATCAGTCAATGTCTATGGTGTTGATGCTGCCAACAACATCTACCCAAGACGTGTTGGCAAGGAAGTTAAGGAGAATCATTTTGATCTCCTTCTACTCTGTGAAAGTGTGAACCATGAGGAGAAGGATGAAACCACTACGGAGGATACAAAAGTCAACACAGAGGATACCAAAGCCAACAATGATGAAGTAGATTTTGAGATTGATGACGACATATATAAAAGACAAGTGGAGGACACTGATGACATTGATATGGAAGTTAACAGCCACTACTGCTGGATCAAGGACTTTGAGAAGCTTCTGAGAGCACAGCTAACAAAACATCGGAATCGTATACTCATCTGTCGACGATGCTTTACCCACTACACCCTCAGCAGAGAAGGTGAACGCAGGATGGAGGAGCATGAGGAGTACTGTGCCACAAACAAGACAACAAGAATCATCATGCCACAACTCAAGGAAGATGGAAGTGCTCCAACTATGAAGTTTGAGAAGCATCTGAGGAAGTTTAGGTTACCATTGGTAGTCTATGCTGACTTTGAGTGCTTGTTGGAGAAACCTGCTCCTGAGGAAGTGGGAGAAGCATCTGGGCAATGGCATGGAAAGGCAACAAGGGTGATCCAACACCATCGCGCAATGAGTTACTGCCTTTACTTTGTGAGGGATGTACAACAATTCCCCTCATGGCTCACCCTGAACAAAAAAATACCGCAGGAGCCTATCATCTACCGAGGACCAGATGCATCAGAAAACTTCATGAAGACACTCACAAAGTATGCAAGAGATATTGCCAATGCTATTGATGCTCTAAACATCAAAATCCTACCACTCACTGACCAGCAAAAGGCAAGACATGAATCTGCCACACACTGTGAAGCCTGCAACAAAGAATTCATAGATGACAAGGTTCAAGATCATTGCCATATGACTGGATTCTACAGAAATGCATTATGCAACACATGCAACCTCCAAAGACGTCGCCAAACCTACATTCCTGTGTTCCTGCATAATTCATCAAACTATGATACCCACCTTATAATTCCCCATCTTGGATCTGATAAAGGACAAATATCTGTTATTCCAAATTCATCAGAAAAGTATATATCCTTTACAAAACAAATTTCTAAACGGCTTCATTTAAGATTCCTTGATACCTTTCGTTTTACACCAGACAGTTTGGACAACCTAGTGACAAACCTAGTCAAGACAGCTGAAAATGCCCAGGATCTCCCCAATGTACTGATGCACACTGCTAAAAAATTCGGGAATCAACTGGAACTTGTTTCCCGGAAAGGTGTGTTCCCCTATGAGTACTGTGATTCATGGGAGAAACTTGAAGAGACAGAACTTCCTCCAAAAGAAGCATTTTACAGTAAGCTGAGAGATTGTGGAATAAGTGATGCAGACTATGCACATGCTCAGCATGTCTGGCAACAGTTTGGCTGTAGAACTTTGGGTGAGTACAGTGACCTTTACCTGAAAACAGATGTACTTCTGCTAGCTGATGTTTTTGAGAGCTTTAGAGATGTATGTATGAAGAACTATGACCTGGACTGTGCACACTACTTTACATCACCCGGCTTCTCTTTTGATGTCATGCTCAAGTATACAGGGGCTGAGCTGGAGCTGTTGACAGACTATGATATGCACATGCTCATTGAGAAAGGCATCCGAGGAGGCATCACAACCTGCATTCACCGCCACGCCATCGCCAACAACAAGTACACCGGAGCACCCATGGACCCAGAGAAACCAACATCCCACCTCCTCTACACAGACGCCAACAACTTGTATGGATGGGCAATGTGCAATCCACTTCCATGCCGGAGATTCCAGTGGATGAATAGGAAGGAACTGGAAGCAGTGATCAGGGACATTACAAGATTGGAAGATAGGCAGAAGCTTGGGTATATCCTTGAGGTTGATGTTGAGTACCCTGCAGAGCTGCATGATGCACACAACGATTTTCCTTTCCTGCCAGAGAACCAGAAAACTCAGAAATCAGGTTATGCTCGCCTCATGACAACATTGAACAATCGTCAATGCTACATTGGCCATTACCGCCTGCTCAAACAAGCCGTTCAACATGGATTACGAATAACCAAGGTGCATAGAGGAGTACAGTTTGAACAGGAAGAATTCCTTGCTCCCTACATCATGCTAAACACGTCGCTGAGGCAGCAATCAAAAAACAAGTTTGAGAAAAGCTTTTTTAAGCTGATGAACAATGCTGTCTTTGGCAAGACAATGGAGAATGTTAAGAAGAGGATGAATATGGAGCTAGTGAACTGTGAGAAGCGGCTGAAGAAACTTGTGGCTCGCCCATCATTCAAAGACCGGATCATATTTGGACATAACATCTGTGCAGTAACCCTTCATCAAGAAAAAGTGACACTGGACAAACCAATCTACGTGGGACTGTCTGTGCTTGACATCAGCAAGACCCTGATGTATGAGTTCCACTACAATGTGATGAAGCCTATATACAATGACCGCCTCAAGCTACTGTATCAAGATACCGACAGCCTCTTTTATCTAGTGGAAACAGAGGACATGTACAAGGATATCAACAACATCAAGGATCTGAGAGCAATATTTGACACATCTGAGTATCCTACGGATCATCCATGCTACTCGGAGACTAACAAAATGGTTCTTGGCAAGTTTAAAGATGAGTATGCATCAAGAGCCCCTCATGAGTATGTAGGCCTGCGCTCAAAGCTGTATGCATGCAGATGCTATAATACAGATGAGAGCCAGCTGCAGAGCGGCCTGATCAAGAAGGCTAAAGGAGTGAGAAGGCCTGTACTTGGTCAGGAGCTGCCCAAGAACCATCCTGATGCTAAATGGTATATTGGCTTCCAGGACTACCTCGACTGCCTCTACGGAGATGAAGATATCTACAGGGAGCAAGTAATGTTCAGCACAAGGAAACATCAGCTGATGACAATGGTGCAAAAGAAGAAGGCTCTGAGCAAGGCTGACGAGAAGAGGTTCATCATGGCTGATGGGGTCACCACTCTAGCCTTTGGCCATAAAGATATACCAGCAGAGCAGATGATTTGCAACATGGAAGAGGCAAGCAATGATGGCGGCAACAGCAGCAACAACAACAATGATGACAACAGTCCTCCACCACCAAAGCGAGCACACATCAATCATACTATGGACACTGACAACAATGATGACAACAGTCCTCCACCACCAAAGCGATCATGCATCAATCATACCATGGACACTGACAACAACAATGATGACAACAGTCCTCCACCACCAAAGTAGATATTTTCTGCAATGTATTATGTAAATTATATTGTCATCAACTATAACAAAGTTTCAAAAGGAACATTATTGCATTGTTCCTATACAACACCTGGTGGAGGATCACACCTAACCCATTATGAGTATGAGGCTGGTGCAGATGAGGTATGGAAAAAAGAGTTATTATTTGTACATTTGAAATTGACAATTGTGAATGCAATGTGTTTGAAGTTTTCCTACCCAAACGTTTTCTAAGTGTAATAAATTTTACAAAATTTGAATGAATTTAAAAAGCAAAAGTATGTGTTGAGATTTTGTAATGTGAAGGAAAAAGTCGCAGACATTGTTATGGAAGGACAGATCCAATTAACATTAACATTGTGGACTATGCCTACTGGGACACCACATTAAAAAAGCGAGTGCAAACTCATACGGCACCTTACCGTCACTTGGAAAGTGAGTTAATCATATATAATTAATTAATTACTTATTTTAGTATATAATTGAGCACAAACTCCTATGGACTAGCTGTTGCTTAGAAAGCAAGTAGTGGATTAGGTCTAATTTTTATCTATATAACATATAAATAAATCTATATTTAGGGGCGTGGTCAATCCCCCTCCACCCCACCCCCCTCCCCCATGTCCACCGTTTTCCTCCTCCTCCTTCTCCTCCTCCTTCT